>JARWKJ010000010.1:514685-557185 GCA_029959095.1 Rhinichthys osculus
AGAAACTGGGAGAATCTAGAGGAGAAACTGGGCGAATCTACAGGAGAGGAGAAACTGGGAGAGTCTAGAGGAGAAACTGGGAGAATCTAGAGGAGAAACTGGGAGAATCTAGAGGAGTAACTGGGAGAGACTAGAGGAGAAACTGGGAGAATCTAGAGGAGAGGAGAAACTGGGAGAATCTAGAGGAGAAACTGGGAGAATCTAGAGGAGAAACTGGGAGAATCTAGAAGAGAAACTGGGAGAATCTAGAGGAGAGGAGAAACTGGGAGAGTCTAGAGGAGAAACTGGGAGAATCTAGAGGAGAAACTGGGAGAATCTAGAGGAGTAACTGGGAGAGACTAGAGGAGAAACTGGGAGAATCTAGAGGAGAGGAGAAACTGGGAGAATCTAGAGGAGAAACTGGGAGAATCTAGAGGAGAAACTGGGAGAATCTAGAGGAGAGGAGAAACTGGGAGAGTCTAGAGGAGAAACTGGGAGAATCTAGAGGAGAGGAGAAACTGGGAGAGTCTAGAGGAGAAACTGGGAGAATCTAGAGGAGTAACTGGGAGAGTCTAGAGGAGAAACTGGGAGAATCTAGAGGAGAAACTGGGAGAATCTAGAGGAGAAACTGGGCGAATCTACAGGAGTAACTGGGCGAATCTAGAGGAGAAACTGGGAGAATCTAGAAGAGAAACTGGGAGAATCTAGAGGAGAAACTGGGAGAGACTAGAGGAGAAACTGGGATAATCTACAGGAGTAACTGGGAGAATCTAGAGGAGAAACTGGGAGAATCTAGAGGAGAAACTGGGAGAATCTAGAGGAGAAACTGGGAGAGACTAGAGGAGAAACTGGGATAATCTACAGGAGTAACTGGGAGAATCTAGAGGAGAAACTGGGAGAATCTAGAGGAGAAACTGGGAGAATCTAGAGGAGAGGAGAAACTGGGAGAGTCTAGAGGAGAAACTGGGAGAATCTAGAGGAGAGGAGAAACTGGGAGAGTCTAGAGGAGAAACTGGGAGAATCTAGAGGAGAAACTGGGAGAATCTAGAGGAGTAACTGGGAGAGACTAGAGGAGAAACTGGGATAATCTACAGGAGTAACTGGGAGAATCTAGAGGAGAAACTGGGAGAATCTAGAGGAGAAACTGGGAGAATCTAGAGGAGAGGAGAAACTGGGAGAGTCTAGAGGAGAAACTGGGAGAATCTAGAGGAGAGGAGAAACTGGGAGAGTCTAGAGGAGAAACTGGGAGAATCTAGAGGAGAAACTGGGAGAGTCTAGAGGAGAAACTGGGATAATCTACAGGAGTAACTGGGAGAATCTAGAGGAGAAACTGGGAGAATCTAGAGGAGAAACTGGGAGAATCTAGAGGAGAAACTGGGAGAGACTAGAGGAGAAACAGGGATAATCTACAGGAGTAACTGGGAGAATCTAGAGGAGAAACTGGGAGAATCTAGAGGAGAAACTGGGAGAAACTAGAGGAGAAACTGGGAGAATCTAGAGGAGAAACTGGGAGAGTCTAGAGGAGAAACTGGGATAATCTACAGGAGTAACTGGGAGAATCTAGAGGAGAAACTGGGAGAATCTAGAGGAGAAACTGGGATAATCTACAGGAGTAACTGGGAGAATCTAGAGGAGAAACTGGGAGAATCTAGAGGAGAAACTGGGAGAGTCTAGAGGAGAAACTGGGAGAATCTAGAGGAGAAACTGGGAGAATCTAGAGGAGAAACTGGGAGAATCTAGAGGAGAAACTGGGAGAATCTAGAGGAGAGGAGAAACTGGGAGAATCTAGAGGAGAAACTGGGAGAGTCTAGAGGAGAAACTGGGAGAATCTAGAGGAGAAACTGGGAGAATCTAGAGGAGAAACTGGGAGAATCTAGAGGAGAAACTGGGAGAATCTAGAGGAGAAACTGGGAGAATCTAGAGGAGAAACTGGGAGAATCTAGAGGAGAGGAGAAACTGGGAGAGTCTAGAGGAGAAACTGGGAGAATCTAGAGGAGAAACTGGGAGAATCGAGAGGAGTAACTGGGAGAGTCTAGAGGAGAAACTGGGAGAGTCTAGAGGAGAAACTGGGAGAATCTAGAGGAGAAACTGGGATAATCTACAGGAATAACTGGGAGAATCGAGCGCTATATTTAGAGGCGCAGGACTGGCCGGACACTGAGGCTGAAGTGAAGAACAGAAACTCTTTCAAGGAAAAACTCTTCATCAAACCAGAGATTCTGTTCATAACCTCAGAACACAAGCTATGGATCTGCGGGAGCCGAACATCCGGAATATGGGATATCACGAGATTCCCCCTTTACACTGATGATCTCAGTGAAGTCAGATACTAGATAATAGCTCACAGACTAACACTGAACACCAAAAAACTGTTTTGTTACTCGAAATAGAACAAACTTTAGCTGAAATAAAATAAAACACATAAAAAGCCTTCAAATCATTTTATTTAAACTAGTTACCAAGGCACAATTTCTCATTTATATTTAGTTTAACCTTATGCACTTAAATAAAAAATAAAAAAATTAAAACAAATAATTAAATAAAAATCTAAATGTAAAAAATATTTTAAACTAACAAACATACAACAAAATTACTAAAACTTTAGCAAAAAATGATTAAAATGGAAAATATATATAATAAAAACTAATTCAACTGAAAAAAAAATATATATAGCCTATAGAATTTTATATCAATTAATATTATTTTATTTAAAGTAGTTAGCAAGGCAACATTTCTAATTATAATTTAGTTTAACCTTATTAACCTTAAAATGATTAAACATTTATTAAAAATATTTTAAACTAAACAAAAACTTATAAAAATTACACAAAAACATACAATAAATTACTAAAACTTTAGCAAAAAATAATTCAAATGGAAAATACTTAAAACTAATTCAACTAAAATAAAATAAAAAGGCTATATATAAAAAACTTATTTTATTTCAACTACTTAGCAAGGCAACATTTCTTGTTTCATTTAGTTTAACTTTATGTACTAAAATAAAAAATAAAAAATATTAATTAATATTAAATTAAAAATATAAATAAAAAAACTAAACAAAAACATGCAACAAAATTACTAAAACTTTCACAAAAAATAAAAAGGAAATGTCAATTACACTAGAGCAATCACAGCCATCAAACCTTGAGTAACGAGCAGGTGACGGAGTTAACCCTTACCTGTCCTCGTCAGCACCGGTGGAGCCAGCGAAGGCGGCGGCGGCCCCGTCGGGTCCGAACGTGACTGTAGCATCCGGCGCAGCGAAGCCTCCCGCGGTCAGAGAGAGCAGCGAGTGATGCTGTAGCAGGAGCCGGTGCGCGTCTTCCAGCTGCGACGCCGTCACGTACGCGGTGGGAAACACGGATCTCAGCGGCGCGACAGCGGAGGACAGCGGCGGCTCCGCGGGGAACGTCTGGGGCCGCGGAGAGACCGGCGCCGGAGGGAGTCCTGCTATCCCGATGGACACAGACGCGGCTCGGGGTGACACCGGCGGCATCACGGCGTATTCCTGTGGAGCTAGCGAGACACCGGATGCTGGAGGTTTGGTGTGAGCAGGGGGTCGCGGGACAGACACGCTCTCCATCAGGACGCTAGTGGACGGAGGCTCTAGCGGGTGACTAGCGTGGGCATCTCCGCCGCTCAGCGTGCTTCCAGAGGAGCTGCTGCTCGTGCTCTCGAGCTCCGCCTGCATGACGCTCTCCACCGCTCTGTGAGCAGCCGTGTCTCCCGGCGGCGCGTCTTTCTCGTAATACTCCGCACAAGTCCAGCGGCCCTTCCGGAACGGCTCCGAGTTCGAGTCGAGCTTCACCACGCGGAAGCGAGAGGCTGTGCTAGTCGGAGGAACCGCGGATACGCTTTCCGGAGCGGTTACGCCGGTCTCGACTAGCACGGATCCACTTGGGACGGCGGGAATCGTCGTAGCTCGCCCTTGAATGGTCTTATGATGATGGACTCCGTTGACCATGTAGCCCTGGTGCATTAGCGGTTCGTTAGGCGATGTGACTCCGGGCGTCTCGCCTCCATGCAAACTATTGAGCGTCTCCTCCGACGAGCTGCGCACCGGGACGCCGGTGTCCGCGGTTCGGTCGAGGATATCGGACGAGGAAAGATCCTCCGTGTGCGACTCGTCCATGTCGTCGTAGCTTTCCGTGTCATCGGCGATGCTGTTGTTCCCGCTAGCGGACACCTGCGCCGGGAGGACGCTCGTGATCTGGAAGCCGCTCTTCTTCTTGCCTTGCGTCGCGACGGATTGGACGTTGAGGCTGTGTGGCGGGTGATGATGCGGGCCGGGCGAGGACGAGCCGGAGGCCGCCGGATGGGAGATTAGCGCTGGTGTCTGGTGCTCATCGGATGGGACGGCGACTCCGCTTCCCCGGCGTCCGGCGAACACCGACGGGTGCGACATCCGCCTGCTCTCGCCACTGGACTCTGAGTGATGCATTCTGGGAAATACACTCCAATACAGATGTAGATATGCTCAAGCAAGTACTGAGTCTGATGAACACACTACAGTCTGTGCGGTGAGGTCAAGAAACCGCTTATAGTCCCCATTTAAAGAGCAAACAAGACTTTGACAGCTTCAGTTCTCACAGCGTTGCTGATAATCAATGAGTGTTTATAATAAACAATGCAGGCTAAGCTCTTGGTTAGCACATTAAAAGAGCATTCTAGTTAACTGACAACTAACTAAATCCATCAGACGCATATATTCTGACTGAAACACATATTCACGAGTTTGTATCAGCGACACGCGTCAGTTACGGCTCAATGCCGGCTAATAAATGAACATAAACACAGTCGACATCACCTCAGCACTGCAGACGCTCATCCGAACTCATGATTTGACTGAATATTGACTGAAACGCGGTTTAAATCCTCTTTAGTGGCGTTTTCTAATCACAGGCCTGAGAGAAGAGGGTGAAATGGCTTCATTCGCAGGTTTGCTGTCTCATCCTGTCTCTGTCTCATCATCACTGCTGAGAGTATTAGCACGCTAGCCGACGAGCTAGCAGCTGTGGTGACGCAGGCGGGGGCGGAGCCAAGGCGCGCAGGACACGCCCATCACGAGGCTGCGGCGGAATATTAAATAATTGTATTATTGTCTTTCAGTGATCCTCATTCTTAACACATAACATTGCACTTTACGTCCGAAAATAAACAGGAGCAACACAAGGACATAATTCACCACCTCTAACCCAAGTAAACACGTTCCTAACATGATTCATGCCTTAAATTATTACATTGTTAATTGAAAACATTTTTGCTAACTGTGATTATGTATATGTACATTTCTAGACTGAAATACATAACTTAGACAGTTAGTTACCTCTGATAACAGATCAGTCGAAATTGTAATGTGGACTTCTGCATATTCTGTAAAGCTGCTGTGAAACGATGTGTATTGTGAAAAACTCTATACAAATAAACGTGAATTTAATTGAATTGAATTAAAGTGTTCGAATTACCCTCTTTACCAGGCCTGTGCAATGAGCAATACATTTGTTACAGTATTTATTCATGTTGGTAAACATTAGTTAGCTATAGTTAATAAACATACTTTCACTTGTTAGTTCATGATAGCTCAGATACATTAAATAATATTAACAGATGTAGATTTTGCTTTTTATAAAATGTTGAAATTAACATCAATTAAGATTAAGAAACGCTTTAGAAGTGTTTTGGGTTACACTTTATTTTAAGGTGTCCCTGTTACAGTGTAATAACAATTTTCATGTTAACTAATGAAATTAATGTTAACAAATGGTACCACATTATAAAGTGTTTTGTGTACGAAACCACAAAACTGAGAACTAATCCACAGGCAGTTATGCCAAATTTGATATTTATTCATTTTAATTGCACAATAAAAGGCACTTTGAGACTGGGTGCGTTCTGATCTACGTGACGTGTTGAAGAGCTGATGAAGGTTTGTTGTGTTTGTTACCAGACGAACTTCTCAACACTAGAGCCGACACTCGTCAGCTTCTCCACCCTTGATGGATGTGACGCATGAACATCTGCAGGTGAAGACAGATCCAGAGTCAATGTCAAGTCGAATCAATCACCTTTACTTTTATAGCGCTCGACACCTTTACACAAAACCTTAAGAGAAACCAGGTTCTCTTCTTTGACCAACGAACAAACGACGTGTCATTATGATTTAGGTTGCATTACAGGTCTATATGAACCTCGGGATAAACAGAAAGACTAACATTAGCGTAGACACCATTCTTCTTATGATGTAACGAGTACATCGGGTGTTATGGGAAGTGTTCTGACCTAATCTATGCAGCCTAATAATCATTTAACTGATTTGAATAATAGGAATGTATTGTGTGTTATGCGTATGCTAGGCCAAAGAGATGTGTTTTTAGTCTAGCTTTGAACTGACAGAGTGTGTCTGCTTCCCGGACAATGGTAGGAAGACTGTTCCAGAGTTTTGGTGCTAAATAGGAAAAGGATCTCCCGCCAGCAGTCGATTTAGATATTCTAGGTATTATCAACTGGCCGGAGTTTAGAGATCGCAATAGACGTGAAGGACTATAATGCGTCAAGAGCTCGCTCAAGTACTGGAGCTAAACCATTTAGTGCTTTGTAAGTAATCAGCAATATTTTAAAATTTATACGATGATTAATAGGCAGCCAATGCAGTGTTGACAGAACCGGGCTGATATGGTCATACTTCCTGGTTCTGGTAAGAACTCGAGCGGCTGCGTTTTGGACCAGCTGTAGTTTGTTTATTAAGCGTGCAGGGCAACCACCCAGTAGAGCATTACAATAATCTAGCCTTGATGGAAGAATGCAGTTTTACAGATACTATTCACGTGATTTTCATATGAAAGATTGCTATCAAAGAGCACACACACACACACACAGGTTCCTAACCGACAACGAGGACTTGACAGAGCAGCCATCAAGTGTTAGACACACACACACACACACACACAGGTTCCTAACCGACAACGAGGACTTGACAGAGCAGCCATCAAGTGTTAGACACACACACACACACACACACACACACACACACACACAGGTTCCTAACCGACAACGAGGACTTGACAGAGCAGCCATCAAGTGTTAGACACACACACACACACACACACACAGGTTCCTAACCGACAACGAGGACTTGACAGAGCAGCCATCAAGTGTTAGACACACACACACACGTCCAAGCACTTCCTTTATTGACCTGCTTTACAGTGCAGAAAACTAATGGAAGTGTTACACAGATCAAATTCATTTGTATTGTTGTCATCTTTTCTTTTGAAAGAACAAACGCATGAATAGTAAATAAAAAAAATAAAAAAAATTGGAAGCTCGTTTAAAAAAAAAAAAATTTTTTTAAAAAGATCATTGCAACTTTTTCCTCGCAATTCAGTAGATATACCATTGAAATTACGAGAAAAAAAGGCAGAATTGCCAGTTTATATCACAATTCAGATTTTTATCACAATTCCGACTCACAATTCGGCTTTTTTTTTTTTTTAAGTCAGCTGCAAGTTTCAAAGGCAGAATTGGTAGTTAAAAAGTCGCAGTTGCAAAAGGAAAAAAAAGTCCAAATTGTGAGGGGAAAAAAAGTTGCGATAGCGAGAAAAATTCAGAATTGTGAGATAAAAATGTATATCTTGCAAATCCATGTCTCACAATTCTGACTTACAAACTCAGAATTGAGTTATAATGTCAATTCCGAATTTTTTCACTGCAATCGTGAGTCATCTCACAATTTAGACTTTGTAACTCGCAATTCCGAGATTGTATCTCATAATTCTAAAAAGAGTCAGAATTGCGAGTTTATATTTTACAATTAAGATTTTTCTCTCAGTTCCGACTCAATTCTGAGAAAAAAAAAGTCAGAATTGTGAGCTATAAATTTGCAACTGCAAGTTACAAAGTCCGATTTTCAAAAGTCCAAAGTTAATTTGTATTCCGTTGCGTAAAGCTTCCATAGGGACCGGCTGAGGATCGTCTTGAGCAGATTCATCACACGCTTCCAGCACTTCAGTGTCTTTCCCCGTCGATCACGTGTTCGTCACATGACCTGGTGAGTTTGGCGTGTTCTGATCCCGGTGTGTGTGTGTGTGTGATGTTGAGTCTGGATCATCACGTCTGCTCTGGATCGTCACACACCAAACCCTGAGCGAACAGTTGCTGGAACACACTCGCTCTGGCCGGACTCTCTTCCACACACTCGAGGGTTTCCGAGCGCTCCTGAGGATCCCAGCCCCCTCCGTCTCCAGTGACGTCATCTGACGCGTCACCGTGGTCATCGCTCACACACACTTCGATTTCATGCCGGTTTTTACCAGCCAGGCCGAAGAACCCATTGCGGACGACGTAGCGAACGCACTGCAGAACGACGTTCCTCTCGTGGCGGATGTCAGGAGCCAGAAGCTGCGCAACAAACACAGGCGAAGAAGATTAACATCTGCGTTAAGCCACACACACACACACACACACACACAACAGGACGCTACGTCTCATTTGCGCTTCTGCAGGTTCAAATGTGGTTTCAAAACACACCTCATCCTTCCCTCGGGTCATTTAGACCCAGAACATATTTGTGATTTTTTTTAATTTTTTTTTTATTGAGTGTTCATCAGAGGGGCTTTTGTTTTGTCGCACGAATACACACAAAGAGAAGACACACATACACACTGAAGAGAAACTGGCTTTAGGACCCAGCGAAACAGCTCCTCTGCTCCATATAGAGATATAAGCCCATCCAGAGCCATGAAATATCAGGTATATTATTTATTTTCCACAAGAGGATCAGCAAAGACACACAATGTAAGATATTTAGAGCTGAATTAAAAGGGTTATGCATGAAATTGTGAGTTATTTGGAATTTAAGTTGAAAGAATGCGAGGAATGTGCTTAGATTACTATTTATTTAATAATTATTGATCAAATCTAATTGAAAAAATTAAAATATTGCATTAAAAAATAGATTTTTTCCCCCAAGATGAAATAAAATAAGATTTCTGGACCCAAAAAAAAAAAGTCAGTGTAATTTTAGGGCTTCGGGTCATTTTGACCGCGAGGGAAGGATTGGCAAACCTGATGTTATGTGCATTTTTTTAGTGAATCTGGATTAAAATGTGTGTCACTGACCATCTCCAGAAGAGTCGCTCGATGTTGCTGTGGTTCAGCAGGGTTTCCTCTTCCTCTTCCTCTTCCTCTTCCTCTTCCTCTCCCTCTCCCTCGCCCTCTCCCAGCTGGGGCATGATGGGATTGCTGTGGGGCATGATGGGATTGCTGTGGTCTGTCTGTGTGTTTCTCTGTGTTCCTCTGGACAGGAAGCGCATCATCAGCCAGTAACGTCTTGTTCTCCTGTACAGCCAGAGTCGCTCTCAACACAGCAGCGTCTGAGTCACACAACACAAGAGTTCAGATGTTTCATGACGGACAGCACTGGAAAATACAACAAGACTGGAAAAAGCCTGTAAAGTGCAGATAAATAGTTTTTGTCTCCTAAAAGAAAGCGATTCTGAACTGAAACGAGTCGTCAGTAATTCAGTCTCTGCTGATCCTGCGTAGGTTTGTAACTCATTAGCATAATGGCAGCCTGTGGTGTTGATTGGCTGAGCAGCGTCTCTTAGCTCCGCCCTCTAACACTACTGTATCTGAGACTGGGAGAGTTCGGCTCGTGTTGTTCGTGTCGAGGAGACGCTGTTTTCTGAGATTGAGACGGTGAAACCCACGCCATCGTCACTGTTCGTATCACTGTGATCAAGAGCTGAGAGTCAGATATGATAATGAGCGTTTCTGACCAATCACAGCAGAGCAGCTCTCAGAGAGGCGGGGCTTAGAGAGACTGAATCCTTGATCGAAACGTTTTATAAATTAGTTAGAACTGATGATGTACCGTCTGGTTCTCCGTCGCTGTCGCTGCTGGTCATGGCGTCCCCGTAGCTGGACATCAGTGACCCGAGGGCAGAGGTCACGCACCGGGGGGCGACAGTGAGTCCCGTCTGCGGCTCGTCCTTATCCGACTCTGAAAGAACAAGACAGTTGATTATCCTGAGCGAAACCAAGCTGGAAGCTTCCCGTCTCTCTCTTGAATCAACACTGAAGAGACTTAAACTGCAGTTCCTCCACTGGCCACTAGAGGCCGGCTGCAGAAGAGACTCAGTCCCATAGACCCGCATGTTAAAATGCCCAACTTTACAGCAGAAATAAACATGTTTACAGTCTGGTGCTAAAAGTGGTTTTGGTCTATATAGCTAGTTTTGCCCTTCATGGCGACTGTGAGGGGGGTGAATATTTTTATAACTCATCCGTTTAATTTATATTAAGCCTTAAAGTTCTGCATAATTAAGGGCGTGGCCACTTGAGTGACAGGTGGATTGCCGCTGATGTCACTGCTAGCCGTTTGTCTGCTGTCTGTTAGCGTCACATCACCTCAGCTAATCCGCCTCGCTAAATATTTTCGTTTATACGGGAGTGACGCTGCCAAGATGGCGACGGCCGGCTCCGCCCACTTTGGGCTTCAGAAACACTACGCACACTACGAACATATTATTCTACAGTCTATGCTGTCACACATGAGGAGATGTGAGTGAATCTCTGATGTTTCTGACCGGGTTCACTGTCGGCTAGCACTGCTAGCGGGTCTCGCTCCTGCGTCGGTCGCTTCTGACTCGATCCGCCACGGCTCCTCATGCGCCTGCACACAGAACACGTGTCACTCAGATCATCTGTCAATCACTCAGATCATCTGTCAATCACTCAGATCATCTGTCAGTCACTCAGATCATCTGTCAATCACTCAGATCATCTGTCAGTCACTCAGATCATCTGTCAATCACTCAGATCATCTGTCAATCACTCGTTCGCACACAGCGACGGTCATAAACGTACCCGAACTGCGGCGTCTCCAGCACGTCTCCTCGCTGCTCCTTCACCTCCACCAGCTTCTGCTTCTTCTCCAGGTTCCTCAGCGTCGGATAGTGTCTGCGCACATGAGGAGCGTTTAATCCAGCGACACAACACTCGCACCAGCAGCGTACTCAATCCTGCTAACAACATGCTAACAACATGCTAGTAACATGCTTACAGAGGTGTAAAGTCCAGGTTCAGAAAGTAAATGTCCTCCTCAGTATTTTGTTCCAATCACCTGGATTTGCTAATTAGCACAGTTATTCAGCCAGGAGAACTAATTAGTGAAATCAGTTCATGGGTGGATTAAACATGTCAGGACTTTTACTTTCTGACCCCTGGACTTAACACCTCTGGTTGCTTGTGCTAGCAACATGCAAAATCATATTAACAAGGTGCTAAATCATGCTAGCAATGTGTTAAATAATGTAAACATGTTAAATCAAGTTAGCAATGTGCTTAATCATGCTAAATCATAACAGCAAAATGCTAAATCATGCTAACAACATGTTAAATCATGCTAACAACATGCTTAATACAGTTAACATGCTAAATCATAACAGCAACATGATAAATAATGCTAACAACGTGCTAAAACATGTTAGCAATGTGCTAATCCGTGTTAAAAACGTGCTAACAACATACAAACACACCATATCCATCCGTTTTTACGAAAGTATTGGCTTCAAAACATTCAAACTACTTCACGCTTTCTCAAGCCAACTTCAAAGTTTATTTTTATCTAGTTACATTTAGTTTTCAGGCATTTGCCACCGTCACCTTAGTATGGAATCTTGTTTCCACCACGAAATAAAAAGGTAATTGTGACTTTCTCTCACAATTCTGAATTTTTCTTTTGTGCAAATCTGAGAGTTATAAAATCTGAATTACAAGAAATTAAGTTATAATGGCAAGTTATAGTCAGAAAAGATAAAAAGTCGCAATTACCGTTTTTATTTTAGTTTATATCACACAATTCTAAGAAAAAAATGTATGAATTAGTCATTAACAAATATATAGTCAGAATAGTAAGTTCATATCTAAGAAATAACCTGTTATGTCCTGTGTATTACAGTGAAGCTGCTGTGAAACGAGCGGTGTTAAGTGGTGTAAAGCCGACTGCGACTAAACGTCTCTCACCGGCGTCTCTCTTCTCTCCACTTGGCGATGTCCTCTGCCGAGTCCAGTCGGATCCGCTTGGCTCCCGGCGCGTGGTTCTGCCGGAGAACATCCGCGTCAGCGTCAGGTTTAAACATGCAAGAGCCACAACTACACCAGTGTCCACACGACACCATTCTGTTTATCATCAGGCTTGTCTTCTGTCTCTTTAAAGGTTTGAGATGGATTCTGATTGGCTGTCAATGTTTTTTTAGTGCTGTGCAACAACTAATCGCATCCAAAATAAAAGTTTGTGTTTACATAATATATGTGTGTGTGCTGTGTATAATTAGTTTGTATATATAAATACACACACATGCATGTATATATTTAAGAAAAATATGTTATTTATAAATAAAATATTTATATATAATATAAATGTATAAATATATACATGCATGTGTGTGTATTTATATATACAAACTAATTATACACAGCACACACATATATTATGTAAACACAAACTTTTATTTTGGACCAGCACTAATATTTATCATACATCAGCTGGAAAGTAATTGTAACAATATGGTTATAGTTGCTGTAACTGTATTCTCTTAAGAGTTAGAGTGATTATTAAGCCGTTATGGTTATCGTCTCTCTGGACGGACGCTTACGTTTCTCCAGTGGATCTTCACCAGCTTCTCATGTCCAGTGAAGAGACAGTCTTCAACAGAGCACTGTAAACAGAAGATCACACCGTAAGGCACACACACGCACGCACGCACGCACACACACACACAGACAGACACACACACACACACACACACACACACACAGACAGACAGACAGAGACAGACACAGACACAGACACAGACACAGACACACACACACACACACACACACACACACACACACACACAGACACACACACACACACACACACACACACACACACACAGACACACAGAGACAGACACACACAGACACACAGAGACAGACACACACAGACACAGACACACACACACAGACACACACACAGACACACACACACACAGACACACACACACACACACACACTACCTTCACGTGCTGAGAGATGTGCTCATCATATTTGTCTTGGGTTTTGAAGCCTCGTTCACACGAGTCGCAGAAGTGACTGAACTCCGGCTCTTTCTGCTGCTTCTGCTCAGAGAAACAAGCAAAACGGTCATATTTGACTGGACATACGCACTAATACTATATTTAAATCATATTTGTATTACCTTTTTACCCCTCTGGTGCTGCCCTGATCCCCGCCAGACACCGCGCTGATGATGATGATGATGATGACCTGGTGGAAATTACATGAGGTCAAACCGAACATATGAGAATTATATTTGGGTATTTTGACTCAGACCCCACAAATTAAAATATCTGTTTTGTTATTAATTTAATTTTTCAAATTTTACGTTAATTAAGAACGTTATAAGAACTGTCAGGATCTGCTCTGCCTTTAAACTCTTCATGCGAAAACTTTTATGCGTTACCGACACTTTAATACTATATAATCTGAACATGTTACCGACACTTTAATACTATATCATCTGAACATGTTACCGACACTTTAATACTATATCATCTGAACGCGTTACCGACACTTTAATACTATATAATCTGAACATGTTACCGACACTTTAATACTATATCATCTGAACATGTTACCGACACTTTAATACTATATCATCTGAACGCGTTACCGACACTTTAATACTATATAATCTGAACATGTTACCGACACTTTAATACTATATAATCTGAACATGTTACCGACACTTTAATACTATATCATCTGAACGCGTTACCGACACTTTAATACTATATCATCTGAACATGTTACCGACACTTTAATACTATATCATCTGAACATGTTACCGACACTTTAATACTATATAATCTGAACATGTTACCGACACTTTAATACTATATAATCTGAACATGTTACCGACACTTTAATACTATATCATCTGAACGCATTACCGACACTTTAATACTATATCATCTGAACATGTTACCGACACTTTAATACTATATAATCTGAACATGTTACCGACACTTTAATACTATATCATCTGAACGCGTTACCGACACTTTAATACTATATAATCTGAACATGTTACCGACACTTTAATACTATATAATCTGAACATGTTACCGACACTTTAATACTATATCATCTGAACGCGTTACAGACACTTTAATACTATATCATCTGAATGTTACCGACACTTTAATACTATATCATCTGAACATGTTACCGACACTTTAATACTATATCATCTGAATGTTACCGACACTTTAATACTATATCATCTGAACATGTTACCGACACTTTAATACTATATCATCTGAACGCGTTACCGACACTTTAATACTATATCATCTGAACGCGTTACCGACACTTTAATACTATATCATCTGAATGTTACCGACACTTTAATACTATATAATCTGAACATGTTACCGACACTTTAATACTATATCATCTGAACGCGTTACCGACACTTTAATACTATATCATCTGAACATGTTACCGACACTTTAATACTATATAATCTGAACATGTTACCGCCACTTTAATACTATATCATCTGAACGCGTTACCGCCACTTTAATACTATATAATCTGAACATGTTACCGACACTTTAATACTATATAATCTGAACATGTTACCGACACTTTAATACTATATCATCTGAACGCGTTACCGACACTTTAATACTATATAATCTGAACATGTTACCGACACTTTAATACTATATAATCTGAACATGTTACCGACACTTTAATACTATATCATCTGAACGCGTTACAGACACTTTAATACTATATCATCTGAATGTTACCGACACTTTAATACTATATCATCTGAACATGTTACCGACACTTTAATACTATATCATCTGAATGTTACCGACACTTTAATACTATATCATCTGAACATGTTACCGACACTTTAATACTATATCATCTGAACGCGTTACCGACACTTTAATACTATATCATCTGAACGCGTTACCGACACTTTAATACTATATCATCTGAATGTTACCGACACTTTAATACTATATAATCTGAACATGTTACCGACACTTTAATACTATATCATCTGAACGCGTTACCGACACTTTAATACTATATCATCTGAACATGTTACCGACACTTTAATACTATATAATCTGAACATGTTACCGCCACTTTAATACTATATCATCTGAACGCGTTACCGCCACTTTAATACTATATAATCTGAACATGTTACCGACACTTTAATACTATATAATCTGAACATGTTACCGACACTTTAATACTATATCATCTGACCGCGTTACCGACACTTTAATACTATATTATCTGAACGCGTTACAGACACTTTAATACTATATCATCTGAATGTTACCGACACTTTAATACTATATCATCTGAACATGTTACCGACACTTTAATACTATATAATCTGAACATGTTACCGACACTTTAATACTATATAATCTGAACATGTTACCAACACTTTAATACTATATCATCTGAACGCATTACCGACACTTTAATACTATATCATCTGAACATGTTACCGACACTTTAATACTATATAATCTGAACATGTTACCGACACTTTAATACTATATCATCTGAACGCGTTACCGACACTTTAATACTATATCATCTGAACGCGTTACAGACACTTTAATACTATATCATCTGAATGTTACCGACACTTTAATACTATATCATCTGAACATGTTACCGACACTTTAATACTATATCATCTGAACATGTTACCGACACTTTAATACTATATAATCTGAACATGTTACCGACACTTTAATACTATATCATCTGAACGCATTACCGACACTTTAATACTATATCATCTGAACATGTTACCGGGCCAGTGACAAATAAGGTTTTCAACTGATAAAAAATTCAAATAGGTTAAAACTGCACATCAAAGTAGTTATTATCTTTATGGGGATTTTTTTTACTTATTATTAAAATCTCCATTTTAAACAATGTATTTTAAGCGGTTTAACTGAGAAATATGTGACGACACCAGTCAAAATGTCATACGGGATAACGTTAATGCATTTTCTAAATATTATGATATTAAAACTTTTCAAATAAAAAATACCTAATGAATATGTAAAGTGATGCAGTAAACAATATTTAAAGCTCAGAAAAAAAATCTGCACAACTATTTTTTTCTCATTATATTGTGATTTCTTTAAACGTGACCCTACTTGTTCAAGTTCTTTACACACATTTTAACACTGCAATGTGATTTAAAATGCAAAATGTCTGAAAAAGTTTTATAGGACCTGATATCATGTTATTATTGTTTCCTCAACTCCATTAAGTGAAATTATGCATTTCAATGGGAAAAAACAGCGTTATCCCGCCTGACTTAAATTGTTACCCGGTATGACACCATATGAGTTAACACATGAATTGTAATTTTTACAACACTTACACATAATAATGTTCATAAATAATTAATGTTATGCAATGTTTTTCCAAGGAAATTAATTAGGCTCCACTTTAAAGAAATAGAGATGTGGTTTTCAGTGTGTAAACTGTTACACACAAACTCAGTGTGGTTTCTTCCCAGATTTGGCAAGTAAATACATTTAAACCATTTTTTTTTTCATGTTTATGAATATCAAAGCAGCACAACTTTTCAACATTAGGTTTAATTTATTACTGAAAAGTACCTTGAACCATTTTACTGATCATAGTCACACTACATCAATATTCATAAATAATGTAAAGGGTTAAAGTAGGCGACCTTCACTGATTTCACTGAACAAATTTACAAAAGCATCTAATTGAACAATATATTTATAAAGAAAAATCGTATTAATGGGTTGAACACTGAATCACTAAATTTCATTAAAAGAACGCTAAATGTTATTTTAGACAATGTCTATAGTAAATGTAATGTAACTGTAATTGAATATTCTTATGAATTTTATAATTTGCTAATATTCAACTAAACAATGTTAATGATATGTTAATATCACAATTTGGATGGAAATTATGCAAATTAAAGCTGAAAACTGTATAAGAATATATTGTCAAAGACGTCATCCAAGATAACGGATGACATTATTGGCTAACAACTGTTATCCTATATGACAAAATTGTTATCCAGTATGACAAAATTGTTATCCGGTATGACAAAATTGTTATCCGGTATGACAAAACTCAGATTAAATCTTAATCAGGCAGTGTTTTTGGCTACCTATAGAAATCTGCAACCTTTACCTTCAACTTCCAAATATGTAAATTCATCCTAAATAAACATATTGACATAAAATCCACATTATATATGTTATTTTAGCGTTATCCCATATGACACAGGATTTTACTACATAGTGTGCTTGTGAGGAAAAAGGGTAAGTTAAACACATTTTATGAAAGACATAAAAGACTTTCACCATTGTTTGGGGGTCCTTTAGGGTCTTCCTGATTGTGTAACATGCTGTCTCACATCGTGTCAAAATAAAATTTACAATAAAATTGCTCCAATTTGCTTGTTATCCCGTATGACATTGCCTGACAGCCAGTTTTGGGACAGAATGCTCCAAAGCATAACAATCAACTAGATGTCATATTCTTTGTAATATTTTAATATATTGTTGTCAAGACTCATACAATAATGCCTGTGGCAGAGATGTTAGGGTTTATTCGATTTTTTACTGTTTGTTTGGCTTTTTTGTATGTCACTCTAAGGTCCGGACAGTTATCCGGTATGACATTATGAGACTATAATGTCTAATAATTCTTACACTTTGTAATACCCTCACTATATGTTCATATCATTTGATAAACAGAGATTAATAGATTCAATAAATGTGCTTTTTATTAAACATTTTCTTATTTTGACTTCATAAAGCAGTTTGGACATCAAAATTGCACGTCACGTCATTGGGCCTACCGACACTTTAATACTATATAATCTGAACATGTTACCGACACTTTAATACTATATCATCTGAACATGTTACCGACACTTTAATACTATATCATCTGAACGCGTTACCGACACTTTAATACTATATCATCTGAACGCGTTACAGACACTTTAATACTATATCATCTGAACATGTTACCGACACTTTAATACTATATCATCTGAACATGTTACCGACACTTTAATACTATATCATCTGAATGTTACCGACACTTTAATACTATATCATCTGAATGTTACCGACACTTTAATACTATATCATCTGAACGCGTTGCAGACACTTTAATACTATATCATCTGAACATGTTACCGACACTTTAATACTATATCATCTGAATGTTACCGACACTTTAATACTATATAATCTGAACATGTTACCGACACTTTAATACTATATCATCTGAACGCGTTACCGACACTTTAATACTATATCATCTGAACGCGTTACCGACACTTTAATACTATATCATCTGAACATGTTACCGACACTTTAATACTATATCATCTGAATGTTACCGACACTTTAATACTATATAATCTGAACATGTTACCGACACTTTAATACTATATCATCTGAACGCGTTACCGACACTTTAATACTATATCATCTGAACATGTTACCGACACTTTAATACTATATAATCTGAACATGTTACCGACACTTTAATACTATATCATCTGAACGCGTTACCGACACTTTAATACTATATAATCTGAACATGTTACCGACACTTTAATACTATATAATCTGAACATGTTACCGACACTTTAATACTATATCATCTGAACGCGTTACCGACACTTTAATACTATATCATCTGAACATGTTACCGACACTTTAATACTATATAATCTGAACATGTTACCGACACTTTAATACTATATCATCTGAACGCGTTACCGACACTTTAATACTATATAATCTGAACATGTTACCGACACTTTAATACTATATAATCTGAACATGTTACCGACACTTTAATACTATATCATCTGAACGCGTTACCGACACTTTAATACTATATCATCTGAACATGTTACCGACACTTTAATACTATATAATCTGAACATGTTACCGACACTTTAATACTATATCATCTGAACGCGTTACCGACACTTTAATACTATATAATCTGAACATGTTACCGACACTTTAATACTATATAATCTGAACATGTTACCGACACTTTAATACTATATCATCTGAACGCGTTACCGACACTTTAATACTATATCATCTGAACATGTTACCGACACTTTAATACTATATAATCTGAACATGTTACCGACACTTTAATACTATATCATCTGAACGCGTTACCGACACTTTAATACTATATAATCTGAACATGTTACCGACACTTTAATACTATATCATCTGAACATGTTACCGACACTTTAATACTATATCATCTGAACATGTTACCGACACTTTAATACTATATAATCTGAACATGTTACCGACACTTTAATACTATATCATCTGAACATGTTACCGACACTTTAATACTATATCATCTGAACATGTTACCGACACTTTAATACTATATCATCTGAACGCGTTACCTCCGTACTGCTGCTGTCCGTGACCCCGCGGCTGCTGGTTCCACTGGCCGGGGTTCGAGCTCCAGGGTCCGGCGGGCACGGGTTGAGTCCAGCTCCAGCTCCAGTCTCTGCTCGCCTCGAACCGGCGGCCGGTCCACGGATCCCCCGGTGAAACGGAAGCCTCTGATGCTCCGCTGAAGCTCGGCGGCGGGTACCGCTCCTGCTCACCCGTCATGACCTGCTCCTGCTCGTGTGTTTTAGATCGGCTTCTCCGTTATACAGTCACATAAACACAAACACGTGCTGCAGAAACATGCTGTGTCCTGCACACGTGCGCGTTCACTTTAACGTCACTTCCTGACGCATCGAGCGCGTGCTGACGCTAGAGGGCGCTGTACGTCACACAAACACAACTGCTCCAAACATAACCAAATTTTTTATTCACAAATGTAAATTTTCACAGAAAAATCTTTTTTTTTTTTTTTTAAGGAAGAATTTGATATGTATCTAAACTCCTTGAAGAAATCTAAAAACTCATGTAAGACTGTCATGGTGTAAATGTAATATTCTTTGTTGTTTTTATTGTAACCCTCATTATTGTCTATTATTGTTCATTACTGCCTTTTAAAGTCCGCTGTTAAAACTCTTTTTCATAGGTTTCGTACTGATCTAGATGTTAAATGTGATTTCTGTGGGACCGAGAAAGAAAATGTGGTCCACTTATTATTTTTATTGCATTTATAGCTAAATGTTTAGGGTAGATTTGGAATGTTTTCTTTGTAAATGCTTCAGGATGAAAATGTATTTTTATGAAAAAGGTGTATTTTTATTTTATTTTAATAGACAAAAATTACCACCAAATGTGGCCTTTATGGTGAATCTTTGGTTATGGGGAAATACCATTTACATAAACAAAAATGGGCTTAAGGAACACCCAACTTTTTGTTATTTCAGATTAGATGTGAAACATTATATATTTAGTTACTACTTGGGTTGAAAAATAGTAAAGCAAAACGCATAGGTCTTTATGTGACGCTTTTATGCTATTTATATGATGATCTCATACCTGTTCTTTTTTATGTTTCTATTATTTTCTTTCTTTTTTCTTTTATTATTAATTTATGTATTACACTGTATAATTTATTTTCCTATTTGTAGTCACTAATTTGATCATCTTTGATCACCAAAATGACATATTTCAACTTTTTTTCCTTGAAAAAAATCAATTCTTTATGCCTTAGCGTGAATGTAATTCATCATCCTCGCCTCATTTCGTATGCGCGGTTCTATGAATATGCAAATGAGCCCCGCCTCCACTCACTCCCTCATCTCAGAGATCCACTGGTTGACGATCACACGTTGATCTGATTGGTTACAAGGTCGTTTGTGACGTCAGAAACACCAGCGATTTCAAACCGTGTTTTTGAGACTGTCTTTGGTTCACTGCAGTTTTAACCCTCTGGGGTCCTTCATTTCAGAGTCACACTCAGGACCTTCGGGTCCAAATGGGCCGGAAGGGTGGGATTAATATTTATAAAAAAAAAATCATCATTTTTTTTTTTTACTTGTTTTTTATAATATTTTTTCTTTTCTTTTTTGTTGTTTTGAGATAATTTCAAATATAAAACTGATTTATAATTAATATTAATGCAATAATTATGACCCATTTTTTTCCCCATTGAATATAATAGAAAAGGTTTTATTTATTTATTTATTTTTTTTAAGCTGTATTTCATTTTAGAGTCAAGCCTAGGCCTCATGAAAGCAATTTTTGAAATGAGATGGATGCCATCTGGTGGACAAACTGAGCATTTTAAAAATTCGAAACCCATATGTAATCTGAATTTATTAGTGTGTATGTGTATAAAAGTGTGTTTGTGTGTGTGTGTGTGTGTGTGGATGTGTCTGTTTTGCACTCTTGATGTTTTATAGATTCACCCCTTCACTGCTGTGTGCTTTTTTTCTGGATCGTGGCTGATTTGTAGATTGTACACACAAAAAAACTCTGTATTTTCACATTTTTGCCAATTTCCCATTCATTTCCTATGCGGGTCCATTTGGACCCAAAGGTCCTGAGTGTGACTATTTTTTTTTACAACCACTTAGACTATTCAAATCCTGTCCCTAATTTTTTTGGGTGTTCATATGCCAAGTACCAACAAAATCACCAAATTTCAGACCATTCCGATAAAGCTATGATTTTTAAATAAAAAATATTTAAATACTTCGGGTCCATTTGGGAGGAAGGAGGAAATACTCAGCAATGCTGTCGACTTATGAACTTACACATGGTGTGTCTTAAAGCGTATTAAAAACACCACATACACACATAAACAACATTAAAAGCTGGATTTACACCACAAGGGGACTTTAAAAACACAGTATAATATAATTCTGATTTGTTTCATTAAGTTCATCAGTATTTTACAACTAATTCTCTAATAAACACGTGAAAAAAGACAATTAAAATTGAACCTCATAGTCATTTTTTTGTACTTTATTTGGCCAAAGTTGAATCTTAAATGTGTTTACTTTCAGAAATGACTACTGCAAACAAGCTCATGGTGATCATTATCAACAGACGCTCATTACAAGCCTGTTCAAACACCTTTTTTATTAAAGCATAAATATGATTGAAAACAATATACATACATGTAATCATACAAATGAAGCTTTTTCTTTCATAATCAACAAGCTGAGCACAAATAGTGAAAGCGGTCAGAAACTGAGCTTGAGTCTCCGTTCAAAATTAGCTTTAAATAAATAGTTTTAAAATCTTTAACTTTTGGTCTTTTTCACTGGAAAACAGTTTCTTATGTTCTTCATCGACTGACACTTGCATAGATAATATACAAAATATTACATTAAACAATTAGACTTAAAAATGAGAGTAATTTGTTAATAGTTAGACTTTATTGTCTGACTTGAAAAGGCACTGGATCTGAAGCGTCTGGTCACATGACTCTGGCGAGGGCTCCTGATCTTCACCGATTAACGGCCAGTAGTTTGGGTTCTCTTCATACCACTCTACTGAAAACAACAGAGACGTGTCACACTCTTCATCATCATCATCATCATCATCATCATATTATTATTATTATTCAGCACATGTGTAATGTTTGTTTACTGGTGCGCCTGATTCCTTCCTTCCACGTGACTCTGGGTCTCCATCCGAGCCGGCGCAGCTTCTCGGACCTCATGGGATACCGCAGCTCCGTCACGGGACTGGAGATGAAGAGCGGGAACGATGGTTACTTACTTTATGGAATATCACTCATAAATATGACCTGCAAACATTTGACTGGACACACACACCGGTCTTCAACAAACTCCATCCAGTCGTCCAGCGCGTCACAGGAGACATTCTTCACTTTCTGTGAACGGATCAATGAAACACGTTAAACATAGACAACCGATTGACTAATGAGGATTTATGATTATGAAGCATGTCCACCCAGCAGTGATTGGCTGAAATCAAAACAAACATTTAATGAGTGTCATGATTTGATGTTTCTGTTTGAAGGGCTCCTATGATGCTACAGGTTCACATTCATCCGAGATCAATAACACTTTAATTCCCTCATAATCTCCACTGCAGCTTCAGCTCTTTCTCTCAGTGTCTGAAACGCTTCCATCGAGGACTCAGTCTCTCTAAGCCCCGCCTCTCTGAGAGCTGCTCTGCTGTGATTGGTCAGAAACGCTCATTATCATATCTGACTCTCAGCTCTTGATCACAGTGATACGAACAGTGACGATGGCGTGGGTTTCACCGTCTCAATCTCAGAAAACAGCGTCTCCTCGACACGAACAACACGAGCCGAACTCTCCCAGTCTCAGATACACTAGTGTTAGAGGGCGGAGCTAAGAGACGCAGCTCAGCCAATCAACACCACAGGCTGGCATTATGCTAATGAGTTACAAACCTACGCAGGATCAGCAGAGACTGAATTACTGACGACTCGCTTCAGTTCAGAATCGCTTTCTTTTAGGAGACAAAAACTTCATTCATCTGCACTTTTAAACTTTACAGACCTTTTACATTCTCAAATAGATTTCTTACACACTACATGAAACATAATATCTGAAAAAAGCATAATAGGGGCAACATGTCAGAGGTTGTTTATTCTGACATCTATCACTGGCGTGTTTGTCATCCATGACACAACTGAAGGCGTCTGTAACCTAATATAACACCGAGCTGGTCATGTGATTCACATTTATTTGTAAAGAGTTTTTCACAATACACATCGTTTCACAGCAGCTTTACAGAAAATGCAGAAGTCCACATTACAATCTAGAGTGATCTGTTATCAGAGGTAACTGTCTAAGTTATGTATTTCAGATATACAAAATTACAGTTAGCGAAAAATGCATTAATTTAAACCGTGTAATCATTTAATGCAGAAACAATGATCTCATTGAAGTAATGAATACTTTGTTAACAAATGATTATGACATATAGAAAGTTGTACCATTTTCACTAGTTCTCTGGCGAGTTGAATGATGGGAATTTCAAAGCTGCTCCCGATGTTGTAGATCTCCCCCAGAATGCCCTTCTCCATCACCGTCAGGAAGGCGTCTGTGACGTCGCTCACGTACAGGAAGTGTCTGGACTGCAGGCCGGAGCCCTGGATCGTGCTGAACAACAGACTCAGGCATTATTAAAGCGCACGTTTCTTGATGTATTTTCCTGCTTGAATGTTGATTATTCTCCTCATATTCTCCATTGTTGCGGCTCCTCTCTTCCCAGTCTGTCAGTAACGCTCTGTTTACTTCCTGTCTCTATGAAGCCCCTCCTTCTGAAAAGCACACTGTGCTCTGATTGGTCGGCTGGAGTAGTGTGTTGTGATTGGTCGAGCGCTTCGAGTATGTTTGGGAAATGCCCCGCCCCTTTCCATAACCGCCAGTTTAACACACTACTGACTAACTCAACCAGGCCCCGCCCCTTTATTCTGCGCATTAATTATTATAATGAGGAATATTGTGACGTGTTCGTTCCCGGGAGAAACTCAAGATACAATGGAGGCGCTTCAGGAGTTCAGGAACACTGACATAGAGAACACACACTGAATATTACAGGCTCTGTTCGACTCACCATTTCTGCTCCTGCTGGATGAGTGACAGGAATCTGGGAATGACCTGATCAGACACAATCACAGCTTGTTAATCAGTGAACACCGACACACTGGCCTCGCGCTCCTGCTCACGTACCTTCTCATGATACTGACGCGGCCCGTAAACGTTACTACTCCTCGTGATCACAGCCGGGAACTGAGGAGAGAGAACACGCAGTACACCTTAATCTCACACAACCAGTCGGAGAACACATCTGGCTCGTTCATGACAAATCACACTGAACTCTGTTTTAAAGAGTTTGTGGCATTATTTACACAGATCAGATCAGTCATTATTCTGTTACTTTACATTAGCAAACATGAACTCAATCAGCATTTATTAATCTTACTTCATGTTAATCTCCACAAACATCAAAAGTGGAATCGGTCGAGATTAGTTAATGCACTGTGAACAAACATGAATATGAACATCCGTATGTTAGTTAGTGCATTAACTGAAGGTAACAAATGAGAGCTTATTATGAAATGTAATTATGTTCACTGCATTACAGTCATGTACACTATAAACTACAGACGCCTGTTTCCACAAGGAAATAAAAATGTAAAAAAGGACTTTTCACTCGCAACTCTGACTTTGTATCTTGCAAATTGTTTGTTTCTCAGAATTGTGAGATATAAACTTGCAATTGCGAGAGAAAGAAAACCATAATAATGACCTTTTTTATCCCCCCCCCCCCCCCCCCCCTTTTTTGGGGTCAAGTGACCAGGTCAGATTTCTTCAGAGGTAATGTGAACACTCAAATCTAGCCCAGATCTGATTTTTTCAAATCAGATTTAGACCACATACATATGTGGTCCTGAATCAGACCCAGATCTGATTTTTTTCAATGCGGCCGCAGTGTGAACAATCAAGGCGGATTTGATGCGACTTTTACGTCAATCTACGTTGACATTTGTCACAATTATGCGCCGGCGAAGCCCTAGACACAACAGACACAGACAGTAGCCTAACATTAAAAACTTGACTAGATATGGAGAACAGCGATGAAGCGAGTTAATGAGAGTGAGGTGTTAGATCTAAGTAGTATATGGGGAGATACTTCAATTCAAGCTAGAAGGACCTACCGTAACCGCTCCGTTTTTGAAAAAATTGCACACGAAATGGAAGAACGGGGACACAGGAGAACAGCGTCTCAGTGAAACTATTCACGTCATATTCCCACCACTCCCGGCTTCGTCTACGCATCCACACAGATCTCTGTAGTGAATTTGCAACTATAAACCCGCAAAAGTTTCCATTACACAAACATTATGAAATAAATGCAAATATGCTTACTTCCTCCATAACCTCCCGAACTTTAGTGCAACCGCGTGCTGCGTCTGATGTCATTGTTATTGTTCTTTTGCGCATGCCGGTTAGTTTGAAACCTCAAACAGTTCACACTGCAATCAGATATAGGTCACATTTTAAAAGGTAATGTGAACAGCCAATCAAAAAATCGGATCTGAGCAAAAAATCAGAATTGAGCATTAGGACTTGCGGTGTGAACGGGGCCTTAGTCTCACTACAGAAATTAAAAATGAGCATTCTTCATGCAGTATTTCTGTGAGGCACATGTTGTTCTGAGACTCTTCATCCTCCTCCTCCTCCTCATACCTTGTGCTGGGTCCAGTAGGACATCACCATGTTCTCCGCGGCAGCTTTGGAAGACGAGTACGGGTTGGTGGGTCTTTGTGGACTCAGTTCATCGAACGGCTGCAAACAAGAGGAGAATCACACGACTGTGAACACCAACAGCTTCAGTTCGCTTCTCAAGCGCTCAGCGCCGGTTTATAGAGCTATAAAAGCTATTACAAGAACTATTTCTGACGCAATGTGAATGTCTAGGTTGTATTTGCACACAACTTCCAACAAATCTTTATTACTTTTAATAAATGTTCCAAACAAGCGCATGAAGCTTGACCAGCTCTGCTCACAAACACTGCGATACGGACACGCCTTCACTGAACCTTCGGATCACACTGCAAATAAAGTGGCATTTCTGACTTGTTTTCCAGTGAAGATGTCTAAAGATTCTTAACTCAAGACACATTTACTTCTTATATACAGTTGATCGAAGTAAAGTGAGTTTATGATTAAAACAAGAAGAACTTCAAAACCTATCGACGTATATTTGTTTTATTTCAAGTGTAAAACCAGATAATTTCTCAGTAAACATGTGCTTCTCTTCCAGTGAATGGGTCTCATTCATGAAACATTCGTAAATATGAGTAAATATGCGAGTGATTTGCGCGTAAAGAGACCTTCCCGAAAACTCTTCTCCTGATTCACAAATACTTCGTAAACGTCAGATGTGATAGTGAAGTGTGTGTGTGTGTTAATGAATTCCAATCAGTCGTAAATGGGATGCGTGTGCACGTTCATTCTCAATTACCATAAATCCCGCCCATTAAATCCGACTGACAACTATATATGGGCGTCGTATTATGACATGATCATGCCAATGAAAAAAAAATTCTCAGATGCAGAAATTGAAGTTTTATTATCAGAATTTCATTCAAAACGCCACATTTTATTTTCAATTGTACATAGTGGCGTATCGGGTCCTAAAAAAAAGGAAGCTTGTCAGCATATTACAGATGCAGTTACTGGAGTTTCATCTGTTAATCGAACATTCCCAGAAGTGAGAAGAAAATGGTTCGACATTAAGCTTGAGAGCAAAAAACGAATTAGTTCACTTCGGAAAAATAGTATTCAAACTGGAGAAGGACCACCATCGCAGATGCTATTACTGGCTCTCATAATAAGAAAAAACGTATGTAATTTCTATAATATTTTTTCAAAATGCTGTGCAAATATGTACCCGATTAAGGTGAATTAAAATGCAGCCTTATTAATGAGCCAAACGTTCGGGTGTTAAGCGCACTATGTACGCGTGGCTGGAGCAGGTGTAGATTTCTTGTGTACCAACTAACATTTGGAAAATACGAACATTTTAATGAATCCGAAAATTTACGCCAGAACCACTTTACACACGATTTACACACAAATTCGTTCTGCTCGTGTTTCATGAATGAGACCCACTGTGTCTTGATGTAAGAGTGTTTCGATGTGTGCGCTGGAGAACGAGACAGAGGAATGTGCAGATGTGTCAGAGGTTGTCGAGTCTCCGGCGGGGAACACACCTGGTCCACACTGTGTCCGTACACCTCATCAGTGCTGATGTAGATGAAGCGCTGGACCCGAGCCCGGAGCGCCGCTCGCACCAGAACACCGGTGCCGTCCACATTCACACGCATGAAGCGCGCCGGCCGCAGGAACGAGCTCTCTGGGGCATAAAGTGCATTAATGTGATGAAAATCCCTTCGTGAGGAATTCAATCCTTCAAGTTTTTCACAACACACAGTTTCACAGCAGCTTTACAGAAAATGCATGAGTCCATATTACAATTTACAGTGATCTGTTATCAGAGGTAAATGTCTAAGTTATTACTACATTTTTTAGCTAACTGTGATTTTGTGTATGTACATTTCTGAAATACATAACTTAGATATTTACGTCTGATAACAGATCACTGTAAACTGTAATATGGAATATGTGAAACGATGTGTGTTGTGAAAACGTTATACAAATAAAAGTGAATTTAATTGAAATGTACATATACAAAATCACAGTTAACGAAAAATGCATTAACTTAAACAGTGTAATAATTGAATGCAGAAACAATGATCTCATTGAAGTAATGAACACTTGTTTGTTAATAAACGATCATGAGCGTCACATGTTTCCTCACCCACGTGAGTTTCCGCCGCACAGTGGAAGACGACATCGATGCGCTGCGAGGAGAAGAGGTGGTCTATGAGAAGCGGATCGCAAACATCGCCCTGAAAGAAGGACAGACCCGTCAGCAGGACAGTCAGGAACAGCAGGAGTTATGAGCAGGGCGGCGTCTCTATACCGGGACGAAGGTGTAGCAGTGGTTTCCCTCGACGCCCCGCAGGTTCTGCAGACTCGAGCAGCGCTGGAGCTGAAACACACGAGCGGCCCGTCCACACACACACCTCACTCACTGCACTGCATATCGTCTCACTATTTCATGTTTAACCTGTAAACTCTTATTACTGGAATACAGTCATGAAAATCAAACCATTTATTATTAAAAGTTAAAACCAGCATTTTATTCAATAGCATGCTGTATACTTATTAAAAAAGAAAAAGGCTTTAGTAAAGTACTTGTGTGATATTCAACTTAACCCTCTGGTGTTCTTCACGTGTCGGTCAAAAATTACTGAAATTTGTTTTTATTTCAATGAAATTAAAGGCACAATATGTAGTTTTTTTTTTCGCACACAAGAGGGCGCATTTTCCAACAATAACACAGGCGTAGGTTGATGACGCAGTGATGAGCTGAATGATGGGACTTGCTGTCAAGCTGATGGATCTAATAATGTTTATGGATGAGTGCAAACATTCATGCTTTTTAACATTACAGTGGTATGAAGTAGGGCTGGGGTAAACGATTATTAATTAAACGATTAGTCTGTCGATTATTTTATCGATTAGTCGACTAATCTAACGACTAATTGAACGATTGTTTTTTTGTAACATGGAAATTGCAGGAGTGCACATTCAATGCACAACAATTTTGATCTGGTTCTTACAGAGTATCTACACTGTAAAATGTTTGGTAGGTTACTCAAATGAGCCCTATCACACTTGGATGTGGTGCTCATTTTAATGTTTTCATTTTTCGGTTTTGTTGACGGGGGTGGGGTTTACATGCGCTTCATAAGGCACACACGCACACTTGCACACACACGCAAGGTCTCTCGCTCTCTCCCTCGCTGCCGCGCGCTACACGGTTTGGAGCTCGCGAGCTCTAGATTCCGGGAGATTTTAACTAATTTGCGGTCATCAGGGAGCCGCTATTAATATGCGGGAGACTTGGGATGTCAACTCCATTTGACAAAGAGCGCAAATAACGACATATATAAATCATCGACGCGCCGCTACAGGCCTAGTATGAAGCAGGTCGCGATTGCTAAAGAGACCGATATCACACGCGAGTCCCGCGGATATAAAGGAATAAGGACATTTAATTCTACCGAACTACCGCGAGTGCTGGATTACTCACACAGGTCAGTTTATTAGACCAATTAAACTTGTGAGGTAACGCAGCGCTGCTTCACTCGGTCTAACGTCACACTATCACACTAAATGGCATTTAAATGTGTGTTGAAAGTTATAATGTTATACTACGTGTTAGTTCGTTTGCTATACGAAACTAGCAGTGAGCTAGATCAACATTAGAATAACAGCTCTCGGCATCTCAAAAACGCCACGCTGATGTTGATCCTCATTTGAGTTCTCCTGGTTTGTCCCAAAGTCTGCTTGCCATGGTCTATGTTTGAAAGAAACGAGAACTGCGAGCCGCTAAACGTTACGCACTACGCAGTTGTCCACGTCTGTCGCCATGGTTACGTCATGGCTATGGCAGTACGAGCGGAAACCGAGGATAGCGCGGATATTGCGTCATTGACAGGCGACATTTTTTTCCGGGACGGCCACTTATTTAAAATTGGAATTTCTCTGAAATAAAAAAATCTTTTGGGATATTGTAAGTACACAACTGCAGGAAATATATCACACTGTGCAAGTGATTTTTGGATATTTTATTACAAAATTCTTACATATTGTACCTTTAATGTACTATATTTTAGTTCGATAATGTTTTTTATTTAATATTTTGTATTTTTAGGGGATTTTATGGTACTAAATTATATTTACACTATTTATAATCCATTTATTCACTTTTTGAGCATAGACCTGAAAATTAAATGTCCAGTTTAAACTGTGGAGAATCTTGAGCGCTTTAGAGCGACAGACTGAAGTTTGATCTCTTCTCAAACACGACACTCGGCAGATTATTGATGAAGTGAAAACAGTTTTAAAAAGTGAACTTAATAAAAGTTACAGAATTTTACGTTTATTGATATGAAAAATGTGCAAAAATAATATTTAAAATGTTCACGTGAAATATATATTTTCAAAAACATGTTTTACTCCAAAACTGTGAGAAAATCAAAGGCATTATTCTAAACAAGTTGTGTTCCAAATGTGAGGTTGATGTCTCAGTAAATGAGCGTTCAGTGAGATGTTGTTCGGCTTTACCAAAACCTTTACCAAGTTTCGTACCGTTCCGATGACCAGAGAGACAGAGAGACAGAACTCACATTATCAATGTTTATGATGCGCCAGTGTGGGAATCTCTCGGCCAGAGCAGAGATCAGATGAGATCCACTGAAACACAAGCAGAACGGCAATATTAGATCAACTTACGCTTGCGACGGTTTTAGGAAACGCTGTTAAAGGTGCAGTAAGCGATTTCTGAGAAAACAAACACGCCCCCACACAAAAGATCCCACCCCTCTTTATCTTTATAGCTCCGCCCCCACATTCACAAGCACCCTAGGCAGCACAGGCACCTCCCCCCTCGTGAGTAGACACGCCCCTTTCTGCTGATTGGCTACAAGTGTGTTTTTATTTCTCAGAATTGTCCTACTGCACATTCTCAGTGTGTTTCAGTCAGCTGGTGTTTTGGTGATTTTTGGGGTATATTTTTACACATTGATGCACTAGACGGAAGAGTTTTCTGTTTTTAGTTGGCTGTATAAAGTCAGCTCTCCTCGACCACTAACGTAGAAATTATGACAAAAAAGTAGAAATTATGACATACTAAATAAAAAAAAATGACATGTCAAATTATGATGTACTAAATTGAAATTATGACAAAAAGTAGAAATTATGACATATTAAATCAGAATAATCCCATAAATCAGATTATGAAATTAGCATATACTTAACTGAATTATTACATCATAAAAAACGAAATTATGACAAAAAGTAATAAATGTGACAATCATAATAATGACTTTCTAAGTCATAATTTTGACTTTTATTGTAATAATTCAGTTTAGTATTTCTGCAAGTTTTATGACGATACATTTAAGACTTGTTGAAGACCTTTTTAAGACCAAGTAAATTAGAAATTAAGGAATAAACTGAAGAGAACTTTAAATGTGTTCCTTCCAGGGAGAAACACAATGAGTTGAACTTATTACATATCCATTACTTTTTAATTCATATTACAAAAAAACGTAGCTTGAATCTCTAGAATATGAAAATAAATTTTACTGAACATTCTGATCACAAAAAAGTGTTTCTGTCACATTTTTCAGTGCAAATTTAAAGTGAGTTTTTGAATCTTTCTATACAGTAAATGACTCCTGATTCGATGTTCTCTTGTCTAATGCTGTGACACTATATTAATAACGGTCAATAATAACGCCCATTAACGTCAATATTAACGGTCAATAACGGTCAATAATAACGGACTCACATGAATCCCGCGCCTCCGGTCACCAGTACAGTGCGACACTCACTGCAGCTCATCTTCACACATCAGTTTAACAGGTTTAACCAGGCTGTAGATGAAGTTAAAGTGAATCATGACAGTGAACATAAAGCGCTTAATCTACTCTGAAACACTGCGGTCTCTTCAGAAACGCGAGTGACGGCGATTTAAATAACAGTCGCGTTACTCACTGACTACTCCACATTTCTTCAATAAATAATTAACGTTACATGACATCAGGGAGCTTCGTAAATACAGCGCTCACGACAGTTTAGCAGCGGTTTCCGGCAGCGCTGACACGTATGAGCCAAGCTCTGTCCCCGCCCCCGCTGCGCTCTCATTGGCTGCTTCACTGCGCTAGACTGAAAAGGCGTATTCTGATTAGTTGTAGCAGACGTCAATCATCCGGTGGGAGGAAAAGAACTGTATTACCTCATTGATTGCAGTGAATGAAGAGAATAAGAGCTTCTGTTGAAATGAAATAATGTTTGTGTTCTTTATCGTTCTCATTGTTCTTTTGTTCAGTTCATGTCCTGTAGCGGGAAAAACGGTTTCTGGGGTTTTCAGCAGTGACGCGGCGAGAGAAAATTATGGGCAATACATCACAAGATTTCTGTATCATGGTGGGTGTCTGATATTAATAAAATAAATCATGCATTTGCACTTTTCTTCCATGTATTTGCATGCATTTTTTGTCTCGGCTTTCTTTTCACATGCATGCCTGTAAAAGGCTTAATGAGCAGTTGTGAGAGTCCGGGAATATTGCTGTGATTGATCCTATGGTCGTGTCTGACAGGTGAGAATGGGCTGATGTCGTGTCGTGTGTATGATGTTCAGATGGCCGTGCAGAAGGAGGCCAGACTGCTGCTGTTCCAGGACACCGAGGACTTTGACAATCTCAGCTGTCAGGAGAGAGTCACATCAGCGGAGATCTCAAGTAAGATTCATTCATTCGCATCTGAACCGGTTTCAACAGGGAATTGTGTTTTACATTTCTACAGTGAAGCCGTGAACTTTGAACCCTAATTTCACATCACAGATAATTCACGCGGCTGCTCACTCGATGTGACGCTCAATCTAGGGCTGTAGTAGCGGTATATCGCGGTATATCATGATTATCAAACACTTACCTATCTACGGTATACAGTATACATTTTAATCTAAATATATAAATAAGAGGGATCATACATAATGCATATTTTTTATTTAGTGCTGTCCTAAATAAGATATTTTACATAATTTTTTTTTACATATTGTCCACAAGACAACAAAAATAGCTGAATTTAGAAAATGTTTGAAAAGTTTACACACCCTTGATTCTTAATACTGTGTCCACGACTGTTTTTAGGTTTATGATGGTTGTTCTCGAGTCCCTTGTTTGTCCTGATCAGTTAAACTGCCCGATGTTCTTCAGAAAAATCCTTGCTTTCCAACATCCTTTGCATATTTGAACCCTTTCCAGCAAAAATTTGGACATCTTCATCCTGTTCAAAAGTTTTCACCCCCTCTTTTTTTTAATACGTAGTTGCGTTAAATAATTAACATTTCGCAGATTCTGGAAGGGGTATGTAAACTTTTGACCACAACTGTATACACTGTAGGTTTTTCTACTAGTATTACCTACACTATACACTATACTATAGGTACAAACCTATATAATGAAGGTTTATATACTAGTATAACCTATACTATACACTATACTATAGGTACAAACCTATATAATGAAGGTTTATATACTAGTAAAACCTATACTATACATTATACTCTATAGGTACAAACCTATATAATGAAGGTTTATATACTAGTATAACCTATACTATACATTATACTATAGGTACAAACCTATATAATGAAGGTTTATATACTAGTAAAACCTATACAATACATTATACTATAGGTACAAACCTATAAATGAAGGTTTATATACTAGTATAACCTATACAATACATTATACTATAGGTAAAAACCTATATACTGTAGGTTTATAAACTAGTATAACCTATACTATACACTATATACTATAGGTACAAACCTATATACTGTAGATTTCTGACTCAAACTCCCCGCCTTTAAAGATGTGGATTGACTACAGACACAATTGATAAAGTGCAATAAAAAAAAACACTTAAATGTGAATTTTGGACGTTTTCTTTTCACTAGTAATGTAAAGTAGAGATTTAAAACCGAGCAGTGCATGAAATAAAATATGTTTTTGCCTGCGGTATCTTGCCTTAAAGGAAAAGAAGTCTAAAAGGACAAAGTTTAGCTGTTTTTGAAGCAACTGAACAAAGAGCATGTTGATTTTTGTCTTTAACTGTTCATATAACGTTTCACATTCTCAGTTAATCTAAACAAAGAGGAGCAGAACCAGACTATCCCGCACCAGTCCTCGCCTCAGACGTGGCACGTGATGTACGCGGACCGCTACACCTGTCAGGAGACGCAGATCAACGGCGCGCCAGAACACGTCCGCTACCAGATCACCATGCTAAACCCCGACGCCGCGGGAAACCCACTGGATCACTTCAGCGCAGAGGAGGCCGGTGAGACTCTGCTGGAACCCTTCAAATTAGGGTTGCACAATTAATCACAGTGAAACGGATTATTTTATGTGCAGCTTGTCAGTGAAGTACGGCTGATCGGGAGTAAATGCTCCATTTGAACACCAGAGGGCGTCTCACACACACACACACCACATATCCCTCTGAACACCAGAGGGCGTCTCACACACACACACACACCACATATCCCTCACCGCTGAAGTACGATAACACACATCATTCCAGGAACTCCCTATGAGCTTCTCACTCTCTGTATCTGAATAAACAGAAGATTGAAACACTGTGATTGATGAAACATGACTAATAAACACACGACTGCCGTATTCTAATTGTCTTTTGTTGGACAGGAGGTTCATAAATGCGTCTCGTGTCTGGAAAGATGTTTGACGCGTGTTGCTTTTTCAAATGCTCGTTATAAGCGACTCAAACTCGGGGCTTTCAGAGTGAGCCGCGATTACTGAGCCGTGCTTCACTGACACGCTGCACATGAACAATAATCACAGCCTTTGCGATTTCATAATCGCGATAAGCCAAATGGTTTTTGACAGTCATGCATGTCGTTGCAGGGCTACACAGTTTCTACTCCCTGCTGATGGTGGCGTACTTCGTGGCGTCGTGCATCTACGCTCCGCCGCTGTGGCAGGCGCTGAGGAAGGGCGGCCCGATGCTAACGGTTCTGAAGGTTTTAACCGCTGCGCTGATGCTACAGGGAACATCAGTTCTGTTCAACTTCATCCACATGAGCCGGTCAGATCTGCTTACTGAAGCACTGTAGCGTCATCAGGAGGCTCTGTGCTGATGTGTGTGTGTGTGTGTGTGTGTGTGTGTGTGTGTTCTGACCCCTCAGATACGCTCGAGACGGTGTGGGGACGCCGCTGACCGGGAGCCTCGCTGAATGTGAGTCTGTGACTGCGTCAGTCGTTCACACTGCACTCGCCTCTGATTAGTTATCATCTGATAAATGCATTAGTGGCATTAGGATGCTGAAAGATTCAATGAGGTTTCATGGGTTTGATTCCCTGGGAAAGCATGAACTGATAATGAGTTTCTCGAATCCAATGCAAGTCGTGTTGGATAAAAGGGTATTGCAAGTGCATGAATGTAATGGTGTGTTTGTGTGTGTGTGTGTGTGTGTGTTTGTCTGTGTGTGTTGTGTGTGTGTGTGTCCATCTGTTTGTGTCCGTGTTTGTGCGTCTGTTTGTGACCGTGTGTGTGTTTGTCTGTTTGTGTGTGTGTGTGTGTCAGTGTGTGACATGATCGCGCAGGTGCAGATGCTCTACATGTTGTTGAGTCTGTGTGTGGGCTGGTCTCTGAGTCGCAAAAGGAAGTCTCAGTGTAAACCTCTACAGTGGGACTCGACACCCGCCTCCACTGCACTCGCACTGGCCGTCGTCATCACTCAGGTCAGCCACACACACACACACACACACGCTCACACACACACACACACACACACACACGCTCACACACACACACACACACACACGCTCACACACACACACACACTCACACACACGCTCACACACACACACACACTCACACACACGCTCACAAACACACACACACACACACACGCTCACACACACACACACACACACACACACACACACACACACACACACACACACACACACACACACTCTCACACACACACACAAACACACTCACTGTGCTTCATTCACTAATAATTTCATGGTTTATTTTGTGTGTGTGTGTGTGTGTGTGTGTGTGTGTCTGCAGGGGGCGCTGCTGATCTGGGAGCAGTTTGAGGAGGCGGATCACCACAGCTTCCACTCCTCCAGCGGTGTGTGTGTGTGGCTCCTGATGGCGCTGCGTGTCTCTCTCGCTGTGTTTCTGGCGTCAGTGCTGTATCAGATCGTCTCGGCGGAGCGGAGCGCGCTCAAGAGAGACTTCTACCTCAGCTTCGCCAAGGCAAACACACTCCTTCTGTCTGACTGGAAAAGTGTGGAACACTGAAGATGTTTCTATGTTCCTGAAAGAGTCTCTTCTGCTCACCAAGGCTGCGTTTATTTGATTAAAAAATACAGTAAAAATAGTGAAATATTATTATAATGTAAATCCGCTGTTTTCTATGTGAATATACAGTAAAGTGTAATTTATTCCTGTGATCAAAGCTGAATTTTCAGCATCATTACTCCAGTCTTCAGTGTCACATGATCCTTCTTTACTGCCACTTTTGACCAATTAAATGCGTCCTTGATGAATAAAGGTATTACAACTTTTGAGTGGTAACATAACAACTGTGTTCAACACTGATAATAATCATAAATGTTTCTTGATCATCAGATCCTCATATTAGAGTGATTTCTGAAGGATCATGTGACACTGAAGACTGGAGTAATGATGCTGAAAATTCAGCTTTGATCACAGGAATAAATTACACTTTACTGTATATTCACATAGAAAACAGCGGATTTACATTATAATATGTTTTTACTGTATTTTTTTATCAAATAAACGCAGCTTTGCTGAGCAGAAGAGACTCTTTCAGGAACATTAAATAATCAGTGTCGTGAATCTGCGGTCTGTGTTTCAGGGCTGTTTTCTGTGGTTCCTCTGTCATCCAGTGCTGGTTCTGTTCTCTGTGTTGCTCAATGAACATCAGAAAGAAAAGGTAAAGATAAACACTCCTCCAGCAGCAGCAGAACAAGAAATACGTCTCTGTCTCGTCTCTCACGTCTCGTCTTTGTCTCGTCTTTCACGTCTCGTCTCTCACGTCTCGTCTTTGTCTCGTCTCTCACGTCTCGTCTCTCACGTCTCTGTCTTGTCTCGTCTCTGTCTCGTCTCTCTCTCTTCTCTCTCGTCTCTTTCAGGTCTCTGTCTCGTCTCTGTCTCGTCTCTGACGTCTCTGTCTCGTCTCTCACGTCTCGTCTCGTCTCGTCTCTCTCTCGTCTCTCTCTCGTCTCTTTCAGGTCTCTGTCTCGTCTCTCACGTCTCTGTCTCGTCTCTGTCTCGTCTCTCTCTCGTCTCTCTCTCGTCTCTCTCGTCTCTTTCAGGTCTCTGTCTCGTCTCTGTCTCGTCTCTCACGTCTCGTCTCGTCTCTCTCTCGTCTCTCTCGTCTCTCTCAGGTCTCTGTCTCGTCTCTCAAGACGTCTCTCACGTCTCGTCTTTGTCTCGTCTTTCACGTCTCGTCTCTCACGTCTCGTCTCTGTCTCGTCTCTGTCTCGTCTCTGTCTCGTCTCTCAGGTCTCTGTCTCGTCTCTCACGTTTTGTCTCTCACGTCTCGTCTCTCACGTCTCTGTCTTGTCTCGTCTCTGTCTCGTCTCTCACGTCTCGTCTCGTCTCTCTCTCGTCTCTCTCTCGTCTCTCACGTCTTGTCTCGTCTCTCACGTCTTGTCTCGTCTCTCTCTCGTCTCTCTCTCGTCTCTCACGTCTCTGTCTCGTCTCTCACGTCTCGTCTCTCACTCGTCTCTATCTCGTCTCTCTCGTCTCTCTCTCGTCTCTTTCAGGTCTCTGTCTCGTCTCTCACGTCTCTGTCTCGTCTCTGTCTCGTCTCTCTCTCGTCTCTCTCTCGTCTCTCTCGTCTCTGTCTCGTTTCTCAGGTCTCGTCTCGTCTCGTCTCTCTCTCGTCTCTCTCGTCTCTCTCAGGTCTCTGTCTCGTCTCTCAAGACGTCTCTCACGTCTCGTCTTTCACGTCTCGTCTCTCACGTCTCGTCTCTGTCTCGTCTCTGTCTCGTCTCTGTCTCGTCTCTCAGGTCTCTGTCTCGTCTCTCACGTTTTGTCTCTCACGTCTCGTCTCGTCTCTCTCTCGTCTCTCTCAGGTCTCTGTCTCGTCTCTCAAGACGTCTCTCACGTCTCGTCTTTGTCTCGTCTTTCACGTCTCGTCTCTCACGTCTCGTCTCTGTCTCGTCTCTGTCTCGTCTCTGTCTCGTCTCTCAGGTCTCTGTCTCGTCTCTCACGTTTTGTCTCTCACGTCTCGTCTCTCACGTCTCTGTCTTGTCTCGTCTCTGTCTCGTCTCTCACGTCTCGTCTCGTCTCTCTCTCGTCTCTCTCTCGTCTCTCACGTCTTGTCTCGTCTCTCACGTCTTGTCTCGTCTCTCTCTCGTCTCTCTCTCGTCTCTCACGTCTCTGTCTCGTCTCTCACGTCTCGTCTCTCACTCGTCTCTATCTCGTCTCTCTCGTCTCTCTCTCGTCTCTTTCAGGTCTCTCTCTCGTCTCTCACGTCTCTGTCTCGTCTCTCACGTCTCGTCTCTCTCTCGTCTCTCTCTCGTCTCTCTCGTCTCTGTCTCGTCTCTCAGGTCTCGTCTCGTCTCGTCTCTCTCTCGTCTCTCTCTCGTCTCTCTCGTCTCTCAAGACGTCTCTCACGTCTCGTCTCTCACTCGTCTCTATCTCGTCTCTCTCGTCTCTCTCAGGTCTCTGTCTCGTCTCTCAAGACGTCTCTCACGTCTCGTCTCTCTCTCGTCTCTCTCTCGTCTCTCTCGCCGATCGTGACCACCTGCGGACACGAGACGAGACGAGACGAGACGTGAGAGACGAGACAGAGACGAGACAGAGACGAGACAAGACGTGAGAGACGAGACAAGACGTGAGAGACGAGAGAGAGACGAGAGAGAGACGAGACGAGACGTGAGAGAGACGAGACGAGACGTGAGAGACGAGACAGAGACGAGACAGAGACGAGACAAGACAGAGACGTGAGAGACGAGACACCTCTCGTCTCTCTCAGGTCTCTGTCTCGTCTCTCAAGACGTCTCTCACGTCTCGTCTTTGTCTCGTCTTTCACGTCTCGTCTCTCACGTCTCGTCTCTGTCTCGTCTCTGTCTCGTCTCTGAGGTCTCTGTCTCGTCTCTCACGTCTTGTCTCTCACGTCTCGTCTCTCACGTCTCTGTCTTGTCTCGTCTCTGTCTCGTCTCTCACGTCTCGTCTCGTCTCTCTCGTCTCTCGTCTCTCTCTCGTCTCTCTCTCGTCTCTCACGTCTTGTCTCGTCTCTCACGTCTTGTCTCGTCTCTCGTCTCTCTCTCGTCTCTCACGTCTTGTCTCGTCTCTCACGTCTCGTCTCTGTCTCGTCTCTGTCTCGTCTCTGTCTCGTCTCTCACGTCTCGTCTCGTCTCTCTCTCGTCTCTCTCTCGTCTCTCACGTCTTGTCTCGTCTCTCTCTCGTCTCTCACGTCTCGTCTCGTCTCTCAGGTCTCTGTCTCGTCTCTGTCTCGTCTCTCACGTCTTGTCTCGTCTCTCTCTCGTCTCTCACGTCTCGTCTCGTCTCTCAGGTCTCTGTCTCGTCTCTGTCTCGTCTCTCAGGTCTCTGTCTCGTCTCTGACGTCTCTGTCTCGTCTCTCAGGTCTCTGTCTCGTCTCTGTCTCGTCTCTCACGTCTCGTCTCTCACGTCTCGTCTTTGTCTCGTCTTTCACGTCTCGTCTCTCACGTCTCTGTCTTGTCTCGTCTCTGTCTCTGTCTCTGTCTCGTCTCTGTCTCGTCTCTGTCTCGTCTCTCACGTCTCGTCTCTCACGTCTCTGTCTTGTCTCGTCTCTGTCTCGTCTCTGTCTCGTCTCTCACGTCTCGTCTCGTCTCTCTCACGTCTCGTCTCGTCTCTCTCTCGTCTCTCTCTCGTCTCTCACGTCTTGTCTCGTCTCTCACGTCTTGTCTCGTCTCTGTCTCGTCTCTGTCTCGTCTCTCACGTCTCGTCTCGTCTCGTCTCGTGTCCGCAGGTGGTCACGATCGGCGTGATCCTGTGCCAGTCGATCTCAGTGGTGGTCCTGTACCAGCTCTTCTTGTCCCGGAGTCTGTACTGGGAAGTGTCGTCGCTGTCGTCGGTCTCGCTCCCGCTCACCATGAGCCGCCGCGGCCGGTTCTGATCCGTCACACGAGACGCTTCGCGCCAGAGCCGATCATCACGCGACACACGGAGAGATCCGAGAGATCAGGAGACGCTGAGCCACATCATCCAGGCCTGATTCATCACAGATCACGTTCAGCGATGAATGAGAAGGACAGCTAAAGCTCAGTGTTCAGCAATAAGAAAATGAAAGATGTCTGTTAGTTCTCGGCGTGTGACGCCACTTCATTGTGTTTCTCAGTCTGAATGCTTGATTTCACTCATGATTTCAGTTCTGTTGTTCCCAATAAGTGCCTAAAGTGACAATCATCTGAGCGGGAAACACACATCACGACGCTCTTCCTCAGTGTTTCTGTCTCGTTTTCCAGACCAAACATCTAAACATTCTTAAATCAAGACACATCCACTGGAGAAGAAGCAAACTGAAGATATTAAGCCTTGATTACTGAAAAAATCATCAGAATTAAGTGAGTTTAATTCTTTAAGTTGAGCTTAAATCGAAAACAATTGAGTCAGAAAAATAATCTTGTCTTCCCTTTGGACTAAGTTTATTTTTCAGACTCTGGTGTCAGATATTTGATCTTGTTTTAAGCTCAAACTCACTTCATTTCTTTCAGTAATCAAGGCTTAATATCTTCAGTCATTGTTGTTCTCCAGTGAATGTGTCTTGATTTAAGAGTGTTTAGATGTTTGCTGGAAACCGAGACAGAAACACTGAGGAAGAACATGTTTTGCAGAGTTTGTGTGTCGACTGAATATTAAATCAATGGATATTTATTGATCCTCTTTTCTGGATCCTGCACATTTCAGAGTCAAAGGAGAAAGATGTGAAAATAAATCCTGTTTACTAGAGTTGCATGTGTTGTTCAGTGAAGGACTGTCTCTGACGTCGTGTTAATAAACATCATAAACACTGTATATTCACTGGTTTCTCTGAGCTGTAGTGTTGAACTCCTCATGACAGGGACGTTTCTCCTCTATTGTCCCGTATATCCGAGAGAAACGCTTCGGGAACAAGAACACAAGTGGGAGAATATCAGAGAAGAGGAAGGGGAACTCATTCTGATTCAACATTATTAACAGAATATTGATGTGCACTGGAAAATCTTTTCGAATAAACACTGCAAAATTCCATTAGGAAAAACTTGATTTCATGGTGACTTTAAACCAAATGAATGCAAAAAATGTTTGCGCAGAAAGTAAACACTGTGATGTGACTTAAATTTATGATTCATAAATACAGATTTGTACATAATATAGGTCTCATTTACAATAAGGTTCCGTTTATTAATCATGTTAAATCAACATTTACTAAAACATTAAAATCAAAAGTTGTATCTGATAGCATTATTTAACGGAGCTGAACTAATAATGACAAGTTTATTAACTAACACAAATATTAATATCTGCTGTAATAAATGTATTGAGCATTAAGATCCACTGATGTACTTCCATCATAACTGGGATTATTACTGCCTCAGTCAGAAGGAGTTTCATCATCACTGGGTTTTGTAATAGTCTCAGATGATGGGAGGATTCGGTGTTCTCGACTCGTGGGAGCGACAGGGGTAGGGCTCTTACACACACACACACACACACACGACGGTATAAAGCACCACACACACACACACACACACTCATCTGACGAAACATGAGTGTGAATCTGAGCAGCAGAAGCGCTGTCAGCCGAGATCAGGGTGAGTGAAACTGATGTTTAGTTTTGATCAGATCCAGATCTTTACACTAGTGCATGTGTGTGATTCGGTGACGAGTAAAGCCATAGTTAAACGTATTAACTAACGTGATGTGAGATAACGAGTGTTTACTGGTTTAGTATTTCTGTTAGTACAGTAACTAACATCACGAACAGACTGTTAGTGTTCAGGGTTTGTTTGTCTTTATAAAAGCAGTGGAAACATCTCAACTAAACACAAACTTTACTCAGAACACTTTACACATTATTTTTAAGGTGATCTTGTTACTCTGTGTCTGTGACTTATGGAAGATTTTTTCTGCCACAGAATAAAACAATAAAGAAGTCATGGAGGATTTTTATCTCGCTACTCCACGTTTGTGAATTCCAGGTTTCTAGTAATTCCGATTAATTTTTAGTAATTCCGAGTTTATTTCTAGTAA
>JARWKJ010000010.1:562185-564685 GCA_029959095.1 Rhinichthys osculus
ACACTGCACTACACTACACTGCACTGAACTACACTGCAATGCACTACACTGCACTACACTGCACTACACTACACTGCACTACACTACACTGCACTGCACTGCACTACACTACACTGCACTACACTACACTGCACTGAACTACACTGCACTGCACTACACTGCACTACACTACACTGCACTGAACTACACTGCAATGCACTACACTGCACTACACTACACTGCACTACACTATACTGCACTGAACTACACTGCACTGCACTACACTACACTACACTGCACTGAACTACACTACACTACACTGCACTACACTACACTGCACTGCACTGCACTACACTACACTGCACTACACTGCACTGAACTACACTACACTACACTGCACTACACTGCACTACACTACACTGCACTGAACTACACTGCACTGCACTACACTACACTGCACTGCACTGCACTGCACTGCACTACACTGCACTACACTGAACTACACTACACTGCACTGCACTACACTGCACTACACTACACTGCACTGAACTACACTGCACTGCACTACACTACACTACACTGCACTGCACTACACTGCACTACACTGCACTACACTGAACTACACTACACTGCACTACACTACACTGCACTACACTGCACTGCACTGAACTACACTGCACTACACTGCACTGCACTGCACTACACTGCACTACACTGAACTGCACTGCACTACACTACACTGCACTGCACTACACTGCACTACACTGCACTGCACTACACTGCACTATACTGCACTGCACTGCACTGAACTACACTGCACTACACTGCACTACACTGCACTACACTGCACTGCACTACACTGCACTGCACTGAACTACACTACACTGCACTACACTACACTGCACTGAACTACACTGCACTGCACTGCACTACACTGCACTGAACTACACTACACTGCACTACATTACACTGCACTACACTACACTGCACTGCACTACACTACACTACACTCCACTGCACTACACTGCACTACACTACACTGCACTGAACTACACTGCACTGCACTACACCACACCACACCACACCCCACCGCACTGCACTACACTACACTGCACTGAACTACACTACACTACACTACACTACACTCCACTGCACTACACTACACTGCACTGCACTACACTACACTGCACTACACTACACTGCACTGAACTACACTACACTACACTACACTGCACTACACTACACTACACTGCACTGAACTACACTGCACTCCACTGCACTACACTACACTACACTACACTGCACTGAACTACACTGCACTCCACTACACTACACTACACTACACTGCACTGAACTACACTACACTACACTACACTACACTGCACTGAACTACACTGCACTCCACTACACTACACTACACTGCACTGAACTACACTACACTACACTGCACTGAACTACACTACACTACACTACACTGCACTGAACTACACTGCACTACACTACACTGCACTACACTACACTGCACTACACTACACTGCACTACACTGCACTGCACTACACTACACTGCACTACACTACACTACACTGCACTACACTACACTGCACTGCACTGAACTACACTACACTACACTACACTACACTGCACTGAACTACACTGCACTACACTACACTACACTGCACTACACTACACTGCACTGAACTACACTACACTGCACTCCACTGCACTACACTACACTACACTACACTGCACTGAACTACACTGCACTCCACTACACTACACTACACTGCACTACACTACACTGCACTGCACTACACTACACTGCACTGCACTGCACTACACTACACTACACTGCACTGCACTGCACTACACTACACTACACTACACTACACTGCACTACACTGCACTACACTACACTGCACTGCACTGAACTACACTACACTGCACTACACTACACTGCACTGAACTACACTACACTACACTGCACTACACTACACTGCACTGAACTACACTACACTGCACTACACTACACTGCACTACACTACACTACACTGCACTACACTACACTACACTGCACTACACTGCACTGAACTACACTGCACCTCACCAATGTGTTGAATGTGCAGATAAACTCGGACGATGATAAGGGAGTTCTGATGGGTCAGTGGGACGGGTCGTTCATCGGAGGAGTCGTTCCCTCCAACTGGAGCAGCAGCGTGGAGATACTGAGACGCTGGATCAAATATGACTGTCATCCGGTCAAATTTGGACAGTGTTGGGTGTTTGCAGCGGTCATGTGCACAGGTACACACACACACACACAAACACACACACACTATTTCTCATTATCACCCACATCATTTCTAGTAATTTCGAGTTTATTTCTAGTAAGTCCAAGATCTTTCTAGCAATTCCGAGTTTATTTCTAGTAATTCCGAGTTTCTTACTAGTAATTCTGAGATCATTCCTAGTAATTTTAAGTTTATTTCTAGCAATTCCGAGTTTATTTCTAGTAATTTCAAG
>JARWKJ010000010.1:572185-637185 GCA_029959095.1 Rhinichthys osculus
TGTGTGTGTGTGTGGGATGGGTAGGTTTAGGGGTCGGGTTAGTGTGTGTGTGGGATGGGTAGGTTTAGGGGTCGGGTTAGTGTGTGTGTGTGTGTGTGGGATGGGTAGGTTTAGGGGTCGGGTTAGTGTGTGTGTGTGTGTGTGTGTGTGTGTGGGATGGGTAGGTTTAGGGGTCGGGTTAGTGTGTGTGTGTGTGTGTGTGTGTTTGTGTGTGGGATGGGTAGGTTTAGGGGTCGGGTTAGTGTGTGTGTTTGTGTGTGGGATGGGTAGGTTTAGGGGTCGGGTTAGTGTGTGTGTGTGTGGGATGGGTAGGTTTAGGGGTCGGGTTAGTGTGTGTGTGTGTGTGTGTGTGTGTGGGATGGGTAGGTTTAGGGGTCGGGTTAGTGTGTGTGTGTGGGATGGGTAGGTTTAGGGGTCGGGTTAGTGTGTGTGTGTGTGTGTGGGATGGGTAGGTTTAGGGGTCGGGTTAGTGTGTGTGTGTGTGTGTGTGGGATGGGTAGGTTTAGGGGTCGGGTTAGTGTGTGTGTGTGTGTGTGTGTGTGGGATGGGTAGGTTTAGGGGTCGGGTTAGTGTGTGTGTGGGATGGGTAGGTTTAGGGGTCGGGTTAGTGTGTGTGTGTGTGTGTGTGGGATGGGTAGGTTTAGGGGTCGGGTTAGTGTGTGTGTGTGTGTGTGTGTGTGTGTGTGTGGGATGGGTAGGTTTAGGGGTCGGGTTAGTGTGTGTGTGTTTGTGTGTGGGATGGGTAGGTTTAGGGGTTGGGTTAGTGTGTGTGTGTGTGTGTGGGATGGGTAGGTTTAGGGGTCGGGTTAGTGTGTGTGTGTGTGTGTGTGGGATGGGTAGGTTTAAGGGTCGGGTTAGTGTGTGTGTGTGTGTGTGTGTGATGGGTAGGTTTAGGGGTCGGGTTAGTGTGTGTGTGTGTGTGTGTGGGATGGGTAGGTTTAGGGGTCGGGTTAGTGTGTGTGTGTGTGTGTGTGTGTGTGTGTGTGATGGGCAGGTTTAGGGGTCGAGTTAGTGTGTGTGATGGGTAGGTTAGGGGTCGGGTTAGTGTAAGACGATAGAATATACAGTTTGTACAGTATAAAAACCATTACGACTATGGAATGTCCTCACAAGTATAGCAAAACTAATCTGTGTGTGTGTGTGTGTGTGTGTGTGCAGCGCCGTTGATCTCGGCCCGGGACAGAGGATCAGGCTGAAGGTGAAGTTCAGTCCCTACAGACTCGGACCCAAGAAACTGGTGGCGAACTTCGACAGCTCAACATTCAGAAACATTAAAGCCAGTGTGGACGTGAACGTGAGACCAGCAACACAAGCGCTCGGGTTCCTCAGCCTCGGCAAATGACACGCAGAACCATCAGAACCAGCAGAACCAGCAGAACCATCAGCATGATCACATGATCACACGAGTTCTGCTTTTACCAGCCATGAACACTGCAGAGATGTGAAGAGCTCATTTGTGCTGATATAATAAAGAAAATAATGAAGTGTCACCATTAAAACAGTGAGAATGCATTATAGTGGACGACTTTAATATGAATGAAAATAAAGTTGCAATACAAATGTTTTAAATGTCACTTCATTTATGTACAATGCTGCATTTAGATTCCTAAACTGTTTTATCAGCCGAACTCTTTTGATGTGATATTTACTTGCATTATATATTCAGTAGTGCTGGGCAACGATTAGAGAAGTATTTGAACGTCCAACTCTCATTTCACACTAAAATCAAAAGAACAGCCTGTTATATATATATATATGTGTGTGTGTGTTTTGTGTGTATTATGACATTATTTCAATGACTTTTTAACCCCAAACACTCAATGATTATAAACACTTTCAATTCAAGTAACAAAATATATCGTATTCTTTTCATGAGATTTCACTTATTTGTTATGAAAAAAAATAATTGAATCGCATCCAAAATAAAAGTTTGTTTACATAATATGTGTGTGTACTGTGTATAATTATTTTTTATATATAAATACACACACATGCATGTATATATTTAAGAAATACTCTCACTCTCACTCTCACACTCACTCACTCACTCACTCACTCACTCACTCACTCACTCACTCACACACTCACTCTCACACTCACTCACTCTCACACTCACTCTCACACTCACACTCACTCACTCACTCTCACACTCACTCTCACACTCACTCTCACACTCACTCTCACACTCACTCACTCTCACACTCACTCTCACTCACTCTCACACTCACACTCACTCACTCACTCTCACTCTCACACTCACTCACTCTCACTCTCACACTCACACTCACTCTCACTCTCACACTCACTCTCACACTCACTCTCACACTCACTCTCTCTCACACTCACTCTCTCACACTCACTCTCTCTCACACTCACTCTCTCTCACACTCACTCTCTCTCACACTCACTCTCTCTCACACTCACACTCACACTCACTCTCACACTCACTCTCACACTCACTCTCACACTCACTCTCACACTCACTCTCACACTCACTCTCACACTCACTCTCACACTCACTCTCACTCACTCACTCACTCACTCACTCTCACTCACTCACACTCACACTCACTCTCACACTCACTCTCACACTCACTCTCTCTCACACTCACTCTCTCTCACACTCACTCTCTCTCACACTCACACTCACACTCACTCTCACACTCACTCTCACACTCACTCTCACACTCACTCTCACTCACTCACTCACTCACTCACTCTCACTCACTCACACTCACTCTCACACTCACTCTCACACTCACTCTCACACTCACACTCACTCTCACACTCACACTCACTCTCACACTCACTCTCACACTCACTCTCACACTCACTCTCACACTCACTCTCACACTCACTCACTCACTCACTCACTCACTCACTCACTCACTCACTCACTCACTCACTCTCACACTCACTCTCACACTCACTCTCACACTCACTCTCACACTCACTCTCACACTCACTCTCACACTCACTCTCACACTCACTCTCACACTCACTCTCACACTCACTCTCACACTCACTCACTCACTCACTCACTCACTCTCACACTCACTCTCACACTCACTCACTCACTCACTCACTCACTCACTCACTCACTCACTCACTCTCACACTCACTCACTCACTCACTCACTCACTCTCACTCTCACTCTCACACTCACTCACTCTCACTCTCACACTCACTCACTCTCTCTCACACTCACTCTCACACTCACTCTCACACTCACTCTCACACTCACTCTCTCTCACACTCACTCTCTCTCACACTCACTCTCTCTCACACTCACTCTCTCTCACACTCACTCTCACACTCACTCACTCACTCACTCACTCTCACACTCACTCTCACACTCACTCTCACACTCACTCTCACACTCACTCTCACACTCACTCTCACACTCACTCTCACTCTCACACTCACTCTCACACTCACTCTCACACTCACTCTCACACTCACTCTCACACTCACTCTCACACTCACTCACTCACTCTCACACTCACTCTCACACTCACTCTCACACTCACTCACTCACTCACTCACTCACTCACTCACTCTCACTCACTCACACTCACACTCACACTCACTCTCACACTCACTCTCACACTCACACTCACTCTCACACTCACTCTCACACTCACTCTCACACTCACTCTCACACTCACTCACTCACTCACTCACTCACTCTCACACTCACTCTCACACTCACTCTCACACTCACTCTCACACTCACACTCACTCTCACACACTCACTCACTCACTCTCACACTCACACTCACTCTCACACTCACTCACTCACTCACTCTCACACTCACTCACTCTCACACACTCACTCACTCACTCACTCTCACACTCACACTCACTCTCACACTCACTCACTCACTCACTCTCACACTCACTCTCACACTCACTCTCACTCTCACACTCACTCTCACACTCACTCTCACACTCACTCTCACACTCACTCTCACACTCACTCTCACACTCACTCTCACACTCACTCACTCACTCACTCTCACACTCACTCTCACACTCACTCACTCACTCACTCACTCACTCACTCTCACACTCACTCTCACACTCACTCACTCACTCTCACACTCACACTCACTCTCACACTCACTCTCACACTCACTCTCACACTCACTCTCACACTCACTCTCACACTCACTCTCACACTCACTCACTCACTCTCACACTCACTCTCACACTCACTCTCACACTCACTCTCACACTCACTCTCACACTCACTCTCACACTCACTCTCACACTCACTCTCACACTCACTCACTCACTCACTCACTCTCACACTCACTCTCACACTCACTCTCACACTCACTCACTCACTCACTCACTCACTCACTCACTCACTCTCACACTCACTCACTCACTCACTCACTCACTCACTCTCTCTCACACTCACTCTCTCTCACACTCACTCTCTCTCACACTCACACTCACACTCACTCTCACTCTCACACTCACTCACTCTCACTCTCACACTCACTCTCACACTCACTCTCACACTCACTCTCTCTCACACTCACTCTCTCTCACACTCACTCTCTCTCACACTCACTCTCTCTCACACTCACTCTCTCTCACACTCACTCTCACACTCACTCACTCACTCACTCACTCTCACACTCACTCTCACACTCACTCTCACACTCACTCTCACACTCACTCTCACACTCACTCTCACTCTCACACTCACTCTCACACTCACTCTCACACTCACTCTCACACTCACTCTCACACTCACTCTCACACTCACTCACTCACTCTCACACTCACTCTCACACTCACTCTCACACTCACTCTCACACTCACTCTCACACTCACTCACTCACTCACTCACTCACTCACTCACTCTCACTCACTCACACTCACACTCACACTCACTCTCACACTCACTCTCACACTCACTCTCACACTCACTCTCACACTCACTCTCACACTCACTCTCACACTCACTCACTCACTCACTCACTCACTCTCACACTCACTCTCACACTCACTCTCACACTCACTCTCACACTCACACTCACTCTCACACACTCACTCACTCACTCTCACACTCACACTCACTCTCACACTCACTCACTCACTCACTCTCACACTCACTCTCACACTCACTCTCACTCTCACACTCACTCTCACACTCACTCTCACACTCACTCTCACACTCACTCACTCACTCACTCACTCACTCACTCTCACACTCACTCACTCACTCACTCACTCACTCACTCTCTCTCACACTCACTCTCTCTCACACTCACTCTCTCTCACACTCACACTCACTCTCACTCTCACACTCACTCACTCTCACTCTCACACTCACTCTCACACTCACTCTCACACTCACTCTCACACTCACTCTCTCTCACACTCACTCACTCACTCACTCACACTCACTCTCACACTCACTCACTCACTCACTCACACTCACTCACTCACTCTCACACTCACTCACTCTCACACTCACTCACTCTCACACTCACACTCTCTCTCTCTCTCTCTCTCTCACTCACTCACTCACTCACTCACTCACTCACTCACTCACTCACTCACTCACTCACTCACTCTCACTCACTCACTCTCACTCACTCACACTCACTCACACTCACACTCACACTCACACTCACTCTCACTCACACTCACTCTCACTCTCACTCACACTCACACTCACTCTCACACTCACTCTCACTCACACTCACTCTCACACTCACTCTCACACTCACTCACTCACTCACTCACTCACTCTCACACTCACTCTCACACTCACTCTCACACTCACTCTCACACTCACTCTCACACTCACTCTCACACTCACTCACTCACTCACTCACTCACTCACTCACTCACTCACTCACACTCACACTCACACTCACACACACTCACTCTCACTCTCACTCTCACACTCACTCTCACACACTCACTCACTCACTCACTCTCACACTCACACTCACTCTCACACTCACTCACTCACTCACTCTCACACTCACTCACTCTCACACACTCACTCACTCACTCACTCTCACACTCACACTCACTCTCACACTCACTCTCACTCTCACACTCACTCTCACACTCACTCTCACACTCACTCTCACACTCACTCACTCACTCACTCTCACACTCACTCTCACACTCACTCACTCACTCACTCACTCACTCACTCACTCACTCACTCACTCTCACACTCACTCTCACACTCACTCACTCACTCACTCTCACACTCACTCTCACACTCACTCACTCACTCTCACACTCACACTCACACTCACTCTCACTCTCACACTCACTCTCACACTCACTCTCACACTCACTCACTCACTCACTCACTCACTCACTCACTCACTCTCACACTCACTCTCACTCTCACACTCACTCTCACACTCACTCACTCACTCACTCTCACACTCACTCACTCACTCACTCACTCACTCACTCACTCACTCTCACTCTCACACTCACTCTCACACTCACTCACTCACTCACTCACACTCACTCACTCACTCACTCTCACACTCACACTCACACTCACACTCACACTCACTCTCACACTCACTCTCACTCTCACTCTCACTCTCACTCTCACTCTCACTCTCACACTCATTCACTCTCACTCTCACTCTCACACTCACTCTCACTCTCACTCTCACACTCACTCACTCTCACACTCACACTCACACTCACACTCACTCTCACTCTCACTCTCACTCTCACTCTCACACTCACTCTCACACTCACACTCACACTCACTCTCACTCTCACACTCACTCTCACTCTCACTCTCACACTCACACTCACTCTCACTCTCACTCTCACACTCACTCTCACACTCACACTCACACTCACACTCACACTCACACTCACACTCACACTCACTCACACTCACTCTCACACTCACTCACACTCACTCACACAGTTATGGTTATGATGAATCCTTACAGACAGACATGGCGTTTTTATGAATAACACTTTTATATTCCAAACAGATTTCATTATTTTAGAGGTCAAACTTCTGTGAACATGAATTACAACATCGCTCAGAAAGATGGAGTAATCCATGGCCTTTGGAAAGGTTCCCCTTTAAACACACTCTCTGCAGCTTCCATCAGACGCTCTTCTGCAGGAGCGATAGAGCGAGTCTCTGCTGTGGTTCGTCCTCTGAGCGCCGGATCCGCCCCGGGCCCGTGAGCGAGTCTCTGCTAGGACCCGCCCGGGGCCGTGAGCGAGTCTCTGCTAGGACCCGCCCGGGGCCGTGAGCGAGTCTCTGCTAGGACCCGCCCGGGGCCGTGAGCGAGTCTCTGCTAGGACCCGCCCGGGGCCGTGAGTCTCTAGGACCCGCAGTTCAGCAGCGACTCGAGCTTCTCCAGGTTGTGTTCGACAGCTCCGCTCAGGAACTGCACCCAGCACACATCGGCCTCGCCACAGACATGACTGGACCTGCCGGAGGACACACACGACAGATGAAGGAATGACGAATCAAGTGCAAACAAACGTGTGACTGCGCACTGAAGCAATGCGGGCGAGTGATCATAATAACAGGGTTCCTACAGACACACTACAATTCAATTCCAGGACTTTTCAAGGAGAGATCTCACTTTTTAGACAATATCTAAATTATCTTTCAAATTCTAAAAAAGGTCAATCGATTATAAAATCGCTTTCCTTATTCAAACTGATTTTGCCCTTGAATATATATATATATATATATATTGAATATTGACCTGAAGAATGAAAGCTGTATCATACACTTGAATAATTATATGAGCAATATCACACTCATAGCCATGTGAACTGGCTCTATATCAATATCAGACGGCTGTGAACAGATGTTTTATCAATAAAATTAAACTATTTTCTAATATAGCCTGTTGTCTTCCAAAAATTCAAGCACTTTCAAGGGTTTTCCAGGACTTACATTTTAAAAAGTAAAATTCAAGCACTTTAAGCACCCCGTACGAACCCTGTGATAATTAAACTGAGGTCAATTGTGTTGATCATCAATGTCTTACCTCGTGATCTCCAGCACTTTCTTCAGCACACATGCCAGTTTACACACCTACAACAATCACATGCTTCATTAGCGCTGGAATCTACAGCCCAACACACACACACACGCGCACACACACACGCGCACACCAGTGGTGTAGGTTTGATTTTGAAATTGGTGGGGACAGGGACAACAATATATAAATATATTTTAAGTTTTGATCGAAATTATTGCTAGGGATATATCAGTGTCACTGGATATTGGTTGGGACACGTCCCTACTAAATTCTACGCCCCTGACACACACACACACACACACACACACACACACACAATCCTACACAAGCCTGTGACTCTGAACTGGATCATCTGTTGAAAATACACAGTGCCGTTCAAAAAGTTTTGGATCGGTAAGATTTGTAATGTTTTTAAAAGAAGTCTCTTCTGCATTTATCCAGGGTTTCTGCAGGTTTCACAAAGTCAAATTTAAGACTTTTTAAGACCTTTTTAAGACCATTATGAATTAAATTTAAGACCTATATCACGACATAAAAAAAAAAAGTACAAAGGAAACGCAGAGTCTCAAAATTACTTGCAAAATTAAATTAATTTATTCAAACTGAACAGTACTGAAGACAGCTTAGATGGATGCACAAAGCTGATTGGCTGTTGCATGTTGGTCTATTTTGTAGTCGTAATTAAAGTGAATTATATTTGGACTTGCGAAATAAGGAACTATAACACCACGCAATAAAAAACAAAAACATTCCAAAGCGCTGCGGGAGGACGTAGGAAAATTAAGACCCGTTTAAAATTATTTAAGACCTAGAACACAATACTTCAGCAAATTTAAGACTTTTTAAGGCCTTAAATTGTGATTTTGAAATTTTTGACTTTTTTAGACTTTTTAAGACCCCGCGGAAACCCTGTTATCTGATTAAAATGCACAAAATCCCCTTAGAGTAGCACCTGTGCTGGGGTCTCGTTTGATACAACCTTAAATATGATAACCCGATAAGTGCTGTGGTTATCCTGTGTTCATCATCGTCGTCTTTTAGCCAGGGTTAAGCCCTTCATGAACTTGGAGACTGCTAAACATGCGTTTGTAACTTCCCGATTAGATTATTGTAACTCTTTAAAATAGGGGTGATCGTGCTTATGGACCACCGGCTTACATCAGATCCGCACAAACTGCCAATTTTTAAATCCACTTATCCACAAATTTATCTTTTTTCAATTGCTTTCAATATATCCTGATTGTCAATATAACTTTTTTTTTGTACTTGTAATCAAATAAATGCAGCCTTGGTGAGCAGAAGAGACTTCTTTTAAAAACGTTAAAAATCGTACTGAGTCATCAGAACTCACCTGTTCCTCATGACTAATGAGCCGGCACACCTGCGTCCTCGAGACGCCAGCAACATTAAGACGAAACAATACGATGAAACTGGGAAATGAATCTGGGAGTCTGAACACGTCTCGTGTGCGTGATAAAGTTATACGATCTGACGCAACTTACATTATGATTGACAGCCGGGCGGTCCACGGGGGGGTAGAGACTGAGGGCGAGGTCATCAACGCTGAAAACACACACAACGAGAGGTCATTATCAGTCAAGGAGGTTCATCATCAGTGTGAAGACGGTTTGTCAGGGCGGGTGTTTGGAGTGGCACGACTGCAGACACACACACACACACACACACAGCTGGAGGGCAAACACTCACTGGGAGGATCAATGATCAGTGTAAAACATCATGCGAGACCACTGAACTCAAAGGGTAGTGTAATGTCATCTGTTAAAGTCTCTTATGCTTAAAAAAAAAAAACAGTAAAAACAGTGAAATATTATTATAATGTAAATCCGCTGTTTTCTATGTGAATATACAGTAAAGTGTAATTTATTCCTGTGATCAAAGCTGAATTTTCAGCATCATTACTCCAGCCTTCAGTGTCACATGATCCTTCAGAAATCACTCTAATATGAACATTTATGATTATTGTCAGTGTTGAAAACAATTTCATATTTTGGTCGAAACTGTGATAGATTTATTTTTCAGGATTCTTTAAAGAAATAAAAAGTTCTAAAGAACAGCATTTATTTGAAAAAGAATCTTTTGTAACATTATAAATGTATTTACTGTCACTTTTGACTAATTTAATCCTTGAAGTCAGAATAAAATAATTTTTTTATTAATAATTTTTTTTTACTTTAACAAACATTTAAATGATTAGAAGCATTCAAAACATTTCAACTTTATTCAATCAAATCTATTCCTTAAATGTCACAAACTGTGTTCGGTTATTTTATATATCTTACAGAATAACAAACTTCAAGCCTAAATATTAAAGTCCCCCTGTGGTGAAAATCCAGCGTTTAATGTTGTTTATGTGTCTATGTGGTGTTATTAATATGCTTTAAGACACACCATGTGTAAGTTCATAAGTCGACAGCATTGCTGAGTATTTCCTCCTTAAAACTGCAGTGAACCAAAGACAGTCTCAAAAACACGGTTTGAAATCGCTGGTGTTTCTGACGTCACAAACGACCTTGTAACCAATCAGATCAACGTGTGGTCGTCAACCAGTGGATCTCTGAGTGAGTGAGTGAGTGGAGGCGGGGCTCATCTGCATATTCATAGAACCGCGCATACTAAATGAGGCGAGGGTGTCGAGTTACATTCAAGATATTTTAAGGCATGAAGACTTTTTTTCAAGGGATAAATGATTGACTACAGGATGACTGTAATATTTTGATTAATATTTGAACAGACGCACCCAGGACTGATGTCTTTCGCAGCGTCTGCGAGGTCGTCTAACTGTGTGATGTTCTCCTCAGTCTCCGTGGAGCCGGTGTTTCGGACAGCAGAGGAGAGTTTACGCAGACTCGCTCCGGACGCCTTCATCAAACCCCGACACTGACACACCAGCAGCCGGTCCGACGGGGACCAGTACGTGTCCTGGTTCCCCCGGCCTCCCATTCCTTCATCATCATCTTCATCATCAGGTAAGACGTCAGCGAACGGGTCTTGAGTCTCAGCCAGAGCCTGGAGAGGAGAACAGCAGTTCAGACATGCAGATTAATATAACAACCGCTTATTAATAGTGATGCACAATATTACACACACACACACACACAATCTCTCTCTCTCTCTCTCTCACACACACACACACACTCTCTCACCGTATATCCCTGTTTTCTCCAGAGCGCTATATATATATATAAATGAACTACATTAATAACTTTTTTACAGCAGAAATGAACCATCACTGAACTGACTTAAGCTGGACTGGTACAGGTTTTTTTTTTTTGGAAACAAACTTTGTTGCATTATTTTCCTTTTATCTCTGTAAAGCTGCTTTGAAAAAGCACTATATGAATAAAGGTGACTTGACTGCATTACCGCCGAAAACAATCCTTATTATTAGCAATAAGACAGTTGTAGATGTTCTCTGACCTGCTCCATTTCTTCCAGCGCATCTTTCACCAAACCAGCATATGAAGTCAAGACGGCCAACACGGCACTGCGGTTATCTGTGAGGAACACACACACACACGCACACACACACGCACGCACGCACGCACACGCACACACACGCATGATTTCTGAAGGATCATGTGACACTGAAGACTGGAGTAATGATGCTGAAAATACAGCTTTGATCACAGGAATAAATTACACTTTACTGTATATTCACATAGAGAACAGATGATTTACATTATAATAATATTTCACTGTTTTTAGAGTATTTTTGATCAAATAAATGCAGGTTTGAGTAGAAAAGACTCTTTCAGGAACATTAAAACATCTGAACTATTGCAGGCTTTTATCAGCTGGTGTAAATACACTGAATATGAGATCATGTTGCAAGTATATTTATATCGGTGTTTCTGAACACACTCTAAATCATGTTCAGTTTCACCAAAAGAGGCAGATTATTCAATTATAAAGTTAAAACAAGTTCTGGTTTTATATACATGAGCAATCAATGATTTTAATAGCAATCATGGAGGAATTTGCAATAAATATAATAGTTTCATATTATTTACAATGCATTTTTTTAAGGATTAGACGCTTTTATCCAAAGCATTCTATCAGTTCATGCATTTCCTGGGAATCGAACCCATGACCTTGGCGTTGCGGGCCACTTTAAATCCACAGATTCAGAATCAGATGTGCATTAAATATCAAAAGTGACAAAAACTGTGGGTTCAGCAATAATGCAGAACTGAATCACACCACAACTATAGCAATAACCACGCAGAGGAATCATATCATATCTTTTTTTCATTAACATTAATAAACATTAACAGCCAATCAGAATCCATCCTGCATTAAAGAGCTGGAACATTTAAAGCGACAGGCGACAAATCTGAGAATACACAGAATGATCATGTGGACACTATGAACTATGAACCCGCCTGAACTCTAGTACTGCTTAGTTGACCTCTGACCTTTTGGCAGCTGATTAAACTTGTCACACGCGGCCCAAACTCCTCCAGTCGACATCAGCTGCTCCTGTGAGAGACTGAGGAAAACATCACACACACGTCATCATCATTATTGTGTTAATAATGCAGCATCCAGGTGTGGTCAGGTGAGGTCAGGTAGGGTCAGTGTGGTCAGGTAGGGTCAGTGTGAGGTCAGGTAGGGTCAGTGTGGTCAGGTGTGGTCAGGTGAGGTCAGGTAGGGTCAGTGTGAGGTCAGGTAGGGTCAGTGTGGTCAGGTGAGGTCAGGTAGGGTCAGTGTGGTCAGGTAGGGTCAGTGTGGTCAGGTGTGGTCAGTGTGGTCAGGTGTGGTCAGGTAGGGTCAGTGTGGTCAGGTAGGGTCAGTGTGGTCAGGTGAGGTCAGGTAGGGTCAGTGTGGTCAGGTGAGGTCAGGTAGGGTCAGTGTGGTCAGGTGTGGTCAGTGTGGTCAGGTGAGGTCAGGTAGGGTCAGTGTGGTCAGGTAGGGTCAGTGTGGTCAGGTAGGGTCAGGTAGGGTCAGTGTGGTCAGGTGAGGTCAGGTAGGGTCAGTGTGGTCAGGTAGGGTCAGTGTGGTCAGGTGAGGTCAGGTAGGGTCAGTGTGGTCAGGTGAGGTCAGGTAGGGTCAGTGTGGTCAGGTAGGGTCAGGTGTGGTCAGTGTGGTCAGGTGAGGTCAGGTAGGGTCAGGTGTGGTCAGGTGTGGTCAGGTAGGGTCAGTGTGGTCAGGTGAGGGTCAGTGTGGTCAGGGAGGGTCAGGTGTGGTCAGGGAGGGTCAGTGTGGTCAGGTGAGGTCAGGTGGGGTCAGTGTGGTCAGGTGAGGTCAGGTAGGGTCAGGTGAGGTCAGGTAGGGTCAGGTGAGGTCAGGTAGGGTCAGTGTGGTCAGGTAGGGTCAGTGTGGTCAGGTGAGGTCAGGTAGGGTCAGTGTGGTCAGGTAGGGTCAGTGTGGTCAGGTGAGGGTCAGTGTGGTCAGGGAGGGTCAGGTGTGGTCAGGTAGGGTCAGTGTGGTCAGGTGAGGTCAGGTAGGGTCAGTGTGGTCAGGTGAGGTCAGGTAGGGTCAGGTGAGGTCAGGTAGGGTCAGTGTGGTCAGGTAGGGTCAGTGTGGTCAGGTGTGGTCAGGTGAGGTCAGGTAGGGTCAGTGTGGTCAGGTGAGGTCAGGTAGGGTCAGTGTGGTCAGGTAGGGTCAGTGTGGTCAGGTGAGGGTCAGTGTGGTCAGGGAGGGTCAGGTGTGGTCAGGTAGGGTCAGTGTGGTCAGGTGAGGTCAGGTAGGGTCAGTGTGGTCAGGTGAGGTCAGGTAGGGTCAGGTGAGGTCAGGTAGGGTCAGTGTGGTCAGGTAGGGTCAGTGTGGTCAGGTGTGGTCAGGTGAGGTCAGGTAGGGTCAGTGTGGTCAGGTGAGGTCAGGTAGGGTCAGTGTGGTCAGGTAGGGTCACCTGTGCACAGGAGAGGAGAGAATGACCTCCATCAGCTGAAGGAGTTCGTCCAGCACCTCCACCGTCGCGTCTCGCACCGCCTTCCTCAGCGTCACTCCTAAAGCAAGCATCAAGCGTAGCGTCAGTTCTGGCGGGTCTCGCTAGTCAAGCTCCCGTCAGTGACTCTCAGCTGACACACGTCTCTATAGGAGTGCGACGTCTATCACTGTATTCATGCATCAGCTCGTCAGTGTGATCAGCAGCGGTCGCGTCTCTCAGGAGCGATTACCCTCCTCCCTCCCCAGCTCCTCCTGTCTCAGTCAGGGTCTGGCATTCTCATTCCCCTTCCAATCAGAATAAATCTTCAATTATATTGTACATTAAAATCTTGAATTAATAAATGATATCTGGAATACATTCATGTTGGTTCTGTTCTGTTATTGCTGCTCTTATCCATGCTAGGCTGCCCAGAACTGAACCATACCGCTAATCCAAACTGTATGCTAACTGTCAATCGTATTTGACGATAGTGTTCCTGACATAAAGGACTTTCAAGTCAAGTGAAAGTTTATTTATATAGCACAATTTATACAGCCAAAGCTGACCAGCGTGCTTTACAAGTTATCTTAAAACAAGAACACGTCAGACATGGAGAAGAGACATGTAGAAAATTAAAACAGACAACATTCCTAGAATACATACCTAAAAAACATGGCACAAACTGCTGATTATTAAAAAATAGAGTGAGTAAAAGTAGGTTTTCAGCCGTGACTTGAAAATTGGCAAGTCAGGTGCAGGTCTAACCTTTCACGTTATCTGGGACCTTGCTGAGCTCATTACAGGTTATAATGCTGTGGTATTAGTGGTATAGTTACCCTGGCTCTTTGGTAACCAGAAGTAAACGGTGGACAAGGTCAGCACGCTCTTCTGGACACATTCAGCTATTTTGGCACAGTCCTGGAGTGAGAAACAGAGCAACACTATTACAGGCGACAAAAGGTCAAATACAACAGCACTGGATGACAGACAGCATTAATCTGGTGCTCTGACGAGGGTCAAAGGTCAATCTGATGCTCTGACGAGGGTCAAAGGTCAGTCAGACGCACCTCCTCTGACGGCGGCTTCGAGAAGATTAAACTGAGTTTTGTTGCTTCTTGAGACGTTACTTTTACAGCATCATCTGTGAAATGAGAAGAACACGAGTGAAGTCACTGCGCAGATAAATATTATTCATATTCATATTAAGATCGTCACAAACACTGAACTCAGAATCTCCCAGAAGTTTGACAAACTGAACGTCCCGCTGGATTCATTCGACTCTCCATCTGTAAACATAAAGAGTGTTATAATAAACACTATGAGCTTCACACATTATAGTCAGTCAGTCAGTCAGTCAGTGTGTGTGTGTGTGTGTGTGTGAGTGAGCGAGCGAGCGTGAGAGAGAAAGTGTGTGTGTACTAATATACCGGTTTACTTATGTATATTATATTTATATATATTTATAATATATGTACTATATTGTTTATATCGGACTGTTATCGCGCCGAACACACAGTTAGCCGTTAGCCGTTAGCGTTACACAACACAGTTAAAGTCTGTGGTGAAATAAAGAGTCAGGAGTTCCTCATACCTCTCACTCGATCTCTGCTGCATCTCACCGAGTTACTGAGGTTCCGCAACGGCAGAAGAACATCGGATCGGGAATTATCGGCACTCATGACCCGGTTCGCTTCGGGAACTCGAGCCGAGGAACGAATGACAAACGGAACTAAGATTGTGTGATGATGATCGCGCCGGAATGAGTCTGTGGTTGCACCTACTTTAACCTACTTGCAAAGCCCGTCTGCTACTTGTTTACATATTTAGAGCTTTTTAAAATATTAATACAAATTGTGTGTGTGTGTGTGTGTGTGTGTGTGTGTGTGTGTGTGTGTGTGTGTGTGTGTGTGTGTGTGTGTGTGTGTGTGTGTGTGTGAACAAAATAAACGTTCACTTTGTATATGTTTTAGAGCCTCGTGCAACAGCTACACTCAATGCTTAAACATTACTTTTTGTGTTTACTTTTTAATTTGAGGTTGTTTTAAATACGAACAAATAAAATACTATATTCACTAAAATAGCTACTCTATTCATTCTACTCTATTCGTACAGGAGTGACTCGGGCGGCAGGTGGCGCTCGACGGCAGAGAAACGAGTCTTAGTCCATCACTGTGGTCTTTTTTTCAAACATGAAACATGCCAAAATACGATTTTAAGTGAATATGGTAATCATCCAGTCACATGGTTTATAATAAAGTTCTGTGCATTATTATGTGACATCATCACTGTTACACTGTACCATAGTATTTCTCAAAAGCAAGTTCAAGTGACTTGATCTGAATGACTAAACTGATGAATTTGACACTGTTATTTTCCAGCTTTGAAATGATAGTTTCATATAAATGTGGCAGGAGGCTCTGGCTGCAAACACTGTTTTCTGTGAACTATTCATACAAGCTGTAAATGATTTCACATCATAACTGCTAGTAAACAAGATATCAAAACAGACAGATGCTTACATTTGAGTTGCAACATGTATTCTATAGATTATGTGTGTCTTCATCAGAGGCCAAACACGTATTGGGTTCAGTCGCATCTGTGCTGGTGTTGATCAGAGCAGCTTTATATGATTGACAGACAGGGGTGCGGCCAGGGATTTTGGGCCCCATGAAAAAATATGAGGTAAGGCCCCTACTACTGCACACGTTCAATTAATAAAATCGATCTCTGGGGCCCCTAAAAGTGTGGGCCCTTAGAATCGTCCTAACTTTTCCCCCCTTAGCGGCGCCCCTGTTGACAGATGAACATGAAGAGTTCAAAGCTTATACTTGACAAAGATCTGCAGAACGCAGAAGGTTATCGGTGAGATGTGTGTTCATTCACAAGTGCTTTTACAGCGCTTATCTGCTCTCAGTCACTGGTTAACACATGCAGAACTGCAGATCTCATGAACAATTATTTTCAACTGTGTTTATCCAGCTGATCTGTCCAGTGTATTTCAAGTGACAAAAAAAAAAAGAAAAAAGTTCTCAACTTTTGGGAAGCAAGTAAAACTAAAAAAAACCCATGCAAAAGAAACAAAATATAGTGAATTGAGTTCTTAGATGCACTGTCTCTAGAAACAGGGCCTAAAATAACACGCGCCAAATACGAGTATTAATCGGAGTTGGCGAGTCACATTTTTTATGAATTCTAACAATGCATGAACATGAACAAAAATGAACGATGCTCAGGCCAGCGCTGCATCGTCACCAAAGTTTAAGCCTTGACCATTTAAATATTCAAGTGCAAGATGACGTTTCCCAATGTGTGTGTGCAAACATGTGAAGTGCAAGCGAATATTTAACTGATCTCTCTTCCACATCTTTCTGTGCTTGAGCAGACAAATTCACACGCAGTTATGTCAAAAAATAGTGAGTATCTAACGTAACGTAAAAAGTTGCGAATGTATGCACGTGTTATTAGATATTAGATCAGTGCATTCGCTCTTAAAGTGACAGCAGCCTAATATTCCTGTCCGTGTTTTAATGTTAATCAAACAACAAAGGACAGAAAAAATCACTCTTCACTGAATAACTTTAGCTGAGGATTAATTAATAAGGATGTTTAATTTACAGTGAAGAATATGCAGTTATTTTACATTTGCTTACTTTATTAAATGTCTGTACCTGCTGTTAGATAGATAAAAAAACTGTAAAGCACTTTTTTTATTTAATTTGTATCTTTATTATATTGTATTTATTTGTGCTTGTGCTTGTAATTTGATTATTTGTTTTTACTGTATTACTGACTCTTGTCTTTAATAATGTTTTATATTTGTATTACATATGCTAGTAGTTTTAGCTGTGGTGTCGGAAATTGTAATAGAGAATTGTGAATTTTCACTGATATCCAAAATGTTGGTGTCATAATTAACTACCTGTTAAACAGTTTCATGGCCAGTAAAACATATATGAATGGCCGGTACATTTTCTTACGGCAGTGCATGAACTTCAGCCGATGATCTGAGATGATAAACAAGAACACAGAATAAGATATGAGAGTTTGATTGATAAGTGTGAGACTCAGGCTGTTCATTGACTGTATTTACCACAGCTTATCAGGTGTTGTTAAAGCCATCCGGTTCTTATCTCGTTGTGTTTTGCGCTCTTTGTGACTTACAGGTTTGCATTACAGGGTCTTTAACCAAAACAAGCACAAGTCTTCAGATAAGCCTGTCACACACTCTTCTTGTCCTGTTCGTGTTTGAGTTTGTTTGTTTTCATCTGACAGTCATGTCTCATTTCTCCACATGTTTCAGCATCATATTCTTATTTTCAAGTTATGCATAAAATATAGGCAACTTACACTTATTTTTCATGCTTTGGAACTTTTGGAAGGTTCTCTCAAAGTTATGAACAAACGATCATCCAGTAACACTGAAATAAATAAAATTTCTGATTTTGCTCTCAGCTCACTTTAAATGTCCTACAGATAAAGAACATCTTCACTCATTTACAGAAATGAAATGTTTAAAATGATGCAAGCGCAAGACGTAGGTTGTTATAACATGATGTCGATGACTGAATAATTCATCATAAAATGTTAAAATGAGTTTTTTTCTCTCTCGCAGAAAGTGCTGAGTGCGCGCGCGGACGAGCCTCCAGCTCACCGACCAATCAGCGCGCGAGCTGCACGTGACGTCACTCCTCCTCCGTGACGTGACATGTTCAGCTGTTGCATCACGTCGGAACGGGTCAAAGGTCGGTTTAGGCTCCAGTCCGATCAGGTATTTTCCCAAAAGAACAGTGAAATGATTCAATGATTAACATGCGTTCGTTCGGTGTGTGTGTGTGTGTGTGTGTGTGTGTGTGTTCCTCCTCCTCAAGTCAGTGTTGTATATAAGACTGACTGTCACACACATTGCGCAGAACACTGATGACCCTCCTCATCCTCACTGACTGATGAAGAGCTGCTGAATCATTTCTACAACACTTAAGGTAAACGATTATTATATATAAGAATATTAGTTATTAATCTGTTAAATATATTAAATTTGATTAAACATTACTTTATTAAAAATGCTAACTATTGCATTATCAACAAGTAAATAATGCATGTAACAGTAGGCATCAAAGTTCCAATGATTCAATTATGAGATTTTTTTTCTTAATGTTCAAAAAGGTGCAGCTTTTTAAATGTTTTAAAAACTTTATGCGAACGTTAAGAGAACATTACTTTTGAATGTTTTCTGAAACATTACAGTACATTACTAAAGTGAGCAGATTAAAATATAATACTGTAACTAAATAGAAACTAATTTTATGATATTAATGTTTCATTGTATAAATTGGGGGTTTATAACTGATAGATATGATGATGATGATGATGATGATGATGATGTTTGGGGGTCTAAAAGCATCCATGAATAGAGTGATCATTCAGTATAAATCAAAAACACCCACTGAAGGCTGTGTGTGTGTGTGTGTGTGTGTGTGTGTGTGTGTGTGTGTGTGTGTGTGTGTGTGTTGCAAGGTTATTATAGTTTTGCATTTTCAAAATTTGCATTTTTTTGTTTTATTTTAATATCGTTTTCAATTTTGCTTTAAATTTCAGTTTAGTTTTAGTTAGTTTCATTAATGGTTATGTTAGTTTTAGTTTAGACAGACATCTTACTAATAAAAATAAAATAATAGTTTCAGATTGAACAAAGAACCAAAGTAATACAAATTAACAGTGAAAAGTATGAAAACTTCTGCGGTTAATCGACATATTTCCCTAAACCGCCACAGGTTTTCCACCACAGTAAAGAGCTTATTAATTACGATTATTTATTTTTGCTAATTTTTTAAAATTTCAGTTATTAGTTTTAGTTTTAGTTTTTCATTTATTATGAATTTTTCATGTTTTTGGACCAATAGTTGTGTCTTGTGTTGCAGGACTGTCCTCATCATGCCTCCTCAGCTGCAGTCCCAGAACCGGGCCTTGTCTCGAGTCCTGCAGGACGTCCCGGCGGATCTGAGTCCAGCGCTGCGAGAGTTCATCGAGAACAGCGTGAGTCTCTGCCAGCCGGACTCGCTCCACATCTGTGACGGGTCCGACGAGGAGAACCGGGCCGTGCTGAGTCTGCTGGAGGAACAGGGCGTCATCACACAACTACACAAGTACAACAACTGGTACGGCACTCGTCCTCTCTGACAAACACAAACTCATGATGGTGAAGAGATGGAGGAAGTTTAACCCTCTGCTGCTTCACAGTCATTTTTGACCTAAAATTGTTCATTTTTCTTCATCGGAATGGTACGAAAGGTTTTGGCACTTGCTGTGTGAACAGAAAAATAAATCATGGCCATGATGTGAACAGGTTAAATGGTCCTGAAACAACAGTCACACTTGTGCTCCTCGCGGTCAGAGTTCCTCTAGTGGAAGCGTTCGGAACTGCAGCCGATCAACATCTCACTGAACGCTCATTTACTGAGATATCAAACTCAAATTTTTTAACACAACTTGTTTAGATTTATGGCTTTGATTTTCTTACAGTTTTAGAGTATAACATGTTTTTGAAAATATTTCAAATATTTTATATTTCATATAAACATTGAAAACATTTTTTTTATAACAATAAATGTAAAAAAAAAAGTTTTTAATTTTTAAAAACTGTTTTCACTTCAGCAATAATCTGCCGAGTGTCGTGTTTGAGAAGAGATCAAACTTCAGTCTGTCGCTCTAAAGCGTTTACCACAGTTTGAGCTGGACATTTCATTTTCAGGTCTTCGCTCAAAAAGTGAATAAATGGATTTTAAATAGTGTAAACATAATTTAGTACCATAAAATCCCCTAAAAATACAAAATATTAAATGAAAAAACATTATCAAACTAAAATATAGTACATTCATTTTATTGAAATACATTTTTTGACCGACATGAACTTGAGAGTCTCTCTGGTGTTCTTCAGCTGGCTGGCGCGCACAGACCCGCGAGACGTGGCCCGAGTCGAGAGCAAGACGGTGATCGTGACCCCGGAGCAGCGAGACACGGTTCCTTCACCTCGAGGAGGAGGCGTCAGTGAACTCGGCCGATGGATGTCACCCGAGGAATGGGACAAAGCCATGAACCTGCGCTTCCCCGGGTGCATGAAAGGTACACAAGCGTCCAGTTAAAGTCCCCTGTAGTCAATCCGTTTATCCCTTAAAACTCACCAAAATTACACATTTAAATCGTCATGCCCTAAAATATCTTGAATGTAACTCGACACCCTCGCCTCATTTAGTATGCGCGGTTCTATGAATATGCAAATGAGCCCCGCCTCCACTCACTCACTCACTCAGAGATCCACTGGTTGACGATCACACGTTGATCTGATTGGTTACAAGGTCGTTTGTGACGTCAGAAACACCAGCGATTTCAAACCGTGTTTTTGAGACTGTCTTTGGTTCACTGCAGTTTTAAGGAGGAAATACTCAGCAATGCTGTCGACTTATGAACTTACACATGGTGTGTCTTAAAGCATATTAATATCACCACATACACACATAAACAACATTAAAAGCTGGATTTACACCACAGATAATAATGTTGTCAAAATGTTAGCATAAAAACATATTTATACATCATTATACATCACATGGAATGTTTTTTTAAATGTTACAACTTGTTTCAGAACGTTCCGACAACATTCGAAAGTAATGTTCCCGTAATGTTTGAAGAATGATACAGTGTGCGTCCTCAGGTCGTGTGATGTACGTGATCCCGTTCAGCATGGGTCCGGTCGGGTCTCCGCTCTCGAAGATCGGTGTGGAACTGACCGACTCCCCGTATGTTGTGGCCAGTATGAGGATCATGACCCGCGTGGGAAAGGCCGTTCTGAACGCGCTCGGGAACGGAGAGTTCGTGAGATGCCTTCACTCCGTCGGATGCCCACTTCCCCTCAAGAGTGAGTACTAGTGAGACTTATGAATCAATCTCTCTCTCTCTCTCTCTCTCTCTCTCTCTCTCTCTCTCTCTCTCTCTCTCTCTCTCTCTCTCAAAGATTCAAATAGCTTTATTGGCATGGTGAAAGAAATCTTTACAATACAATAAATAAATAATAATAATGAATATTAAACCCAAACTATTCTTACTCTCTCTCTCTGTCAGAGCCGCTGGTGAATAACTGGCCCTGTAACCCGGATCTCACGCTGATCGCGCACATCCCGGAGCAGAGGAGCATCGTGTCGTTCGGCAGTGGGTACGGGGGGAACTCTCTGCTGGGAAAGAAGTGTTTCGCTCTTCGCATCGCGTCTCGCATCGCTAAAGAGGAGGGCTGGCTGGCCGAACACATGCTGGTCAGTCTCAGACACATCCAGATCGAGCTTTACCTCGACTAAACTCCCTCTCAGGGTCTGTCTGGTGGAGTCAGTCGAATATCAATGACAGGACAAACACCTTATAGTTTAATTATTTTAATGTCCTAATAAATAAATTAATAAATTAAAATAAAGTTTGCAATATCAAGCAGCATAGACTATATAGCCTATGTGTTTTTTATTAAATATGAATCGTCCCTGCAGATCCTGGGCATCACTGACCCGGCGGGACAGAAGAAGTATTTCGCGGCGGCGTTCCCGAGCGCGTGTGGGAAGACGAACCTGGCCATGCTGAAGCCTTCTCTGCCGGGCTGGAAGGTGGAGTGTGTGGGAGACGACATCGCCTGGATGAAGTTTGACACTGAAGGTACAGAGAGTGGTGTGTGTGTGTGTGTGTGTGTGTGTGTGTGTGTGTGTGTGTGTGTGTGTGTGTGTGTGTGTGTGTGTGTGAAATAAGCTCTGTGCATTAAAAACATTAAAAAACCACACTGACTTTTATGGAAGCTTCTTTCCGCCACAGAATAAAACATTTTAAAAGATAATTGCAAATTTTTATCTCATAATTGCGAGTTTACATCTCACAATTCTGACTTTATTTCTTAGTATTGTGAGATATAAAGTCAGTATTGCGAGATGTAAAGTCAGAATTGCGTGATAAAGTCAGAATTGCGAGATATAAAGTCAGAATTGCGAGATATAAAGTCAGAATTGCGTGATAAAGTCAGAATTGTGAGATATAAAGTCAGAATTGCGAGATATAAAGTCAGAATTGCATGATAAAGTCAGAATTGCGAGATATAAAGTCAGAATTGCGTGATAAAGTCAGAATTGTGAGATATAAAGTCAGAATTGCGAGATAAAGTCAGAATTGCGAGATATAAAGTCAGAATTGTGAGATGTAAAGTCAGAATTGCATGATATAAAGTCAGAATTGCGAGATATAAAGTCAGAATTGCGTGATAAAGTCAGAATTGCGAGATATAAAGTCAGAATTGCGAGATATAAAGTCAGAATTGTGAGATATAAAGTCAGAATTGCGTGATAAAGTCAGAATTGCGAGATATAAAGTCAGAATTGCGAGATATAAAGTCAGAATTGCGAGATATAAAGTCAGAATTGCGAGATATAAAGTCAGAATTGCGAGATATAAAGTCAGAATTGCATGATAAAGTCAGAATTGCGAGATATAAAGTCAGAATTGCGTGATAAAGTCAGAATTGTGAGATATAAAGTCAGAATTGCGAGATAAAGTCAGAATTGCGAGATATAAAGTCAGAATTGTGAGATATAAAGTCAGAATTGCATGATATAAAGTCAGAATTGCGAGATATAAAGTCAGAATTGCGTGATAAAGTCAGAATTGTGAGATATAAAGTCAGAATTGCGAGATATAAAGTCAGAATTGCGAGATATAAAGTCAGAATTGCGTGATAAAGTCAGAATTGCGAGATATAAAGTCAGAATTGCGTGATAAAGTCAGAATTGTGAGATATAAAGTCAGAATTGCGAGATAAAGTCAGAATTGCGAGATATAAAGTCAGAATTGTTAGATATAAAGTCAGAATTGCGAGATATAAAGTCAGAATTGCGAGATATAAAGTCAGAATTGCGTGATAAAGTCAGAATTGCGAGATATAAAGTCAGAATTGCGTGATAAAGTCAGAATTGCGAGATTTAAAGTCAGAATTGCGTGATATAAAGTCAGAATTGCGAGATATAAAGTAGAATTGCGAGATATAAAGTCAGATTGCGAGATATAAAGTCAGAATTGCGAGACATAAAGTCTATTTCTCTCAATTGCGACTTAATATCACGCAATTCTGAGACTTTTCATAGCTTCCATAGACTTTAAGGACGATGCAAACGAAGGGTTAAAATGCTCTATCAGAAATGCATCATCCGAGCTCTATAGGCGTTCCAGCTAAAACACATAATCATCATATATTTATTACTGAGAAGAAATATGCAGTTTTTCGCTCTGTCGGTTGACGTCCTCTGTTGGTGTGTTGAAGGGAATCTCAGAGCCATCAACCCAGAGAACGGTTTCTTCGGTGTGGCACCAGGAACCTCCAGCAGAACCAACCCGAACGCCATGCACACCATCCACCAGAACACCATCTTCACCAACGTGGCCGAGACCAGCGCCGGCGGGGTTTACTGGGAGGGCATGGATGAGGATCTGCCCGAGGGAACGACCCTGAAGTCCTGGAAGAACCGGCCCTGGACGCCTGAGGACGGTAACTACAACTACGATTAAAGCTGCGAGCAGCATTTAGCGGGGTTCAAGCATTTAAGGCCTTTAAGCACATGAGCATTAAAGACATTAAATTTTATTAAGCAAGCATTTAACCATTGACATCAAAGATAGAAAAGACCATTTACAGCCAATACAGGCAATTTATCATAGGAAATATATGGTTTTCAAAGCTTTTTGACAATTATAGCGCCACCTATGGTCCGATCTCCATGAAATTTTGCATTCTTGTTTAAAAATGCTGAAAAACCAGGGACTAGTAGTCTGAAACCTTGCATGCTTCTTCAGCATGTTATGACACATCAATGGGCCAATCGGGGTCATACTCTGATAGGTTCTCCCCAAATTGCTGCCTAAATCGAAATTGGAGATATACATTTTGTCCGTCTTGAGCCAAGGATCACAGTAAGTCAAGCGGTCTAGCGGTTGCTGTAGCGCCACCTATGGGCCAATCGGGGTTATACTCTGATAGGTTCTCCCCAAATTGAGGCCTACCATCTGGCCAGGTTTCAAGTCTCTAGCACTTACGGTTTGGGCTGCACGATTGGTTTTACAAATCCTTACAATTACAATAGGGTTTCAGCACTTTGTGGGTGAACCCCTAATAAGAATGAGACCGTTTTGACAGTTATAGCGCCACCTATGGTCCGATCTCCATGAAACTTTGCATACTTCTTCAGCATGTTATGACACATGTGCTCATCAATTTTTGTGAAGTTCTGAGTTTTCCTTTAGAATGTATAGGCTTTTGAGTGTATTTTGTCACGCCCCTTTTCTAAATGACCCTGTTACAGCCACACAAATGCAAAAGTTCAACTTTTTTTTCCTCGATATTATTGATCTAGAGAGTCCAGAGAATTGCCCTAGACTGGTCTGGTTCCGATCGGGCGAAAAACCGCGGACTATTTCGCAAAAATATGTTTTGGACAAAATTCGACATAGCAGAACATTTTTGCTGCTTAAATCGAAATTGGAGATATACGTGTTGTCCGTCTTGAGCCAAGGATCACTATAGTTGGCTAACGATCCTTTAGGAAACGCAGCCCAGATCCGGTTCTTCCGCTCACGTCTCTCTTCTGGACTCCGACTCATTGAACTACGATGATAACGGCTTCTCTCTTCTCTTCCAGGCGAGCCGTGCGCTCATCCCAACTCGCGCTTCTGCACGCCGGCCGGCCAGTGTCCCATCATCGACCCGCAGTGGGAGTCTCCCGAAGGCGTTCCCATCGAGGCCGTGATCTTCGGTGGGCGTCGGCCCGAGGGCGTCCCGCTAGTGTACGAGGCCTTCGATTGGTCACACGGAGTGTTTGTGGGCGCGGCCATGAGATCCGAAGCCACGGCGGCCGCCGAACACACAGGTGAGTCGATGCACGAACAATATTACTCATAATTAGTTCATATTAACTAATGCATTAACTAACGAGAGCTTAAAAAAAGTACAAGTGTTACTGTGATTTAAAATCACATGCTAAACTGGTATTATCTAATTGTGTAGTTAAATTTAACAGCTGACAGATATTCAACATAATTCATGTGTGAGAGTCTAACAGAAGGACGGACAAAACCAGTCAAATATACACTGAGTTCTGCTCATATTTATCACCATTTTCTAAACTATAGCGAATAAACATGTGAGAAATGTTGAAGTGTCTGAATAATGCTGGTTCGACTGTATGTACTGTCATTAGGGCTGCACCGTATATCGAAATAAAACTGATGTCACAATATGGTCAAATTTAATTAAGTAAATACATGTGTTTCTGGAGTAGTTATAATAGTTGATTTTTTTTTTTTTTTTTTTTTTAATATGTTATATTTATAGCTTGAATACAATGTAAGTTACTGTGGATAAAAGCATCTTATAAATGTTAAAAAGGTAACACATTTTTTTTATTCAACTAAATGAATTAAAATTGAATGCAAAAATTAATTAAGATATTATTTAAGGGGCAAATATCTGCAGAATCGAGCCGTTCTGAGACGCTGATATTATGAGTGATACACAGTGCATTCTTCTATTGGCCGACAGCCCGTCATAATTAAAGTTTAAAAATGAAGAAATTAATAAATATATAAATACTTAATTCATTCAAATTTTTTATTGTAATTTTTTAATTACTCAATTTTATTTTACAGTGCAATAGTTATTACAATATAGTTCATTTTTAATATGTTTATTAAATAATAATCGCGAAACAATCATAATAATTAATAATATTGTATAGTCAAACAGTCATATTGAATTGGTGAAAAACAATTTCCACTCAATTTATTTTAGTAAATTTCACAGATAATTAAAAAGGAACAGCAAGTAACATTGAATTAAACATGTAATTTTGACAAACAAAGTCTATTTTTCTACTATAATACTATTATTATGAATACTAAAAGAAAAAAAGACATACTATTTTTTTAAAGGTATTTTCATAAATAATCTATTTTATTTAGAACATTTGGTCAGCCCTAAATGGCTTTTTCCTTCACAAAAAGTAACTTTTCAGGGTTTAAAAATAATAAAAATGCAGATAGACGATAAAATCACCTGTTCAAGTCATCTGCCGAAACTATTTTTTAATACATCGCAGAAAAACAAAATATCGTTTTTTTCCATTCTGGTGCAGCCCAAATGATCATGTTGGAGAAAGTGAAGAAAGTGTTGCGATAGTAAAGCCGTGTGTGTTGCTGTGTGTCCAGGTAAAGTCATCATGCACGACCCGTTCGCCATGCGCCCGTTCTTCGGCTATAACTTCGGCCAGTATCTGTCCCACTGGCTGAGCATGCAGGATCATCCCGATGCCAAACTGCCCAAGATCTTCCACGTCAACTGGTTCCGCAAGAGCGCGTCGGGCCGGTTCCTGTGGCCCGGCTTCGGGGAGAACATCCGTGTGCTGGAGTGGATGTTCCGCAGGATCAGTGGCGAGGCCGGAGCGATGCCCAGCGCCGTCGGGTTCCTGCCCGTCCACCTGAACCTCAGAGGTCTGGCATCGGACCTGGACCTGGATCAGCTCTTCCACATCTCAGCCCAGTTCTGGAGCCGGGAGGTGGAGGAGATCCGAGCGTACTTCCAGCGCGAGGTTAACCAGGACCTGCCCGCAGAGATGGAGCGACAGCTGGAGATGCTGGAGCAGAGAGTGGGACGGCTGTGAGAAACAGCTTTAGAGCCGGTCAGCTGACAGCTAACGCTCCTTTTAGACCTTTTTATATTTCTAGCCCTCTAATCAGTGGCTGAACCCGCCATGGAATTAAACAAAAAAAGTAATTGCGACTTTTTATCTTGCAATTACGTTTTTTTCTTCAGAAATGTAACACATAAACTCGGAATTCCGAGGAAAAAAGTCAGAATTGTGAGATATAAACTTGGAATTCCGAAGATAAAATTTGGAACTGTAAAATATAATCTCGTAATTCTGAGGGGGAAAAAGTCGGAATTGTGAAAGAAAAGATTGTAATTCCGAGGAAAAATTTGGAATTGTAAGAAATAAACTTGGAATTCGGAGGGAAAAAGTCAGAATTGTGAGATATAAACTTGGAAATCTGAGGAAAAAATTGGAATTGTAAGATATAAACTCAGAATTCTGAGGAAAAATGTGGAATTGTGAGATATAATGTAGGATTTCAGAGGAAAAAAATTGGAATTGTAAGAAATAAACTTGGAATTCTGAGGAAAAAGTCAGAATTGTGAGATATAAACTTGGAAATCTGAGGAAAAAATTGGAATTGTAAGATATAAACTCAGAATTCTGAGGAAAAATGTGGAATTGTGAGATATAATGTAGGATTTCAGAGGAAAAAAATTGGAATTGTAAGAAATAAACTTGGAATTCTGAGGAAAAAGTCAGAATTGTGAGACATAATCCAGGATTTCAGAGGGAAAAAATGGAATTGTGAGATATAAACTCAGAATCTGAGGAAAAATTCTGAATGGTAATATATAAACTTGGAATTCTGAGAAAAAAAGTGAGATATAAACTTGTGAAATTGTGTGAAAACAAATTCAGAAGAAGAGCTTCCACAGATTGAGCCCTTAAGTGTCAAGCTGACGAAGATCTGATGACATCTATGAATGAAATTAAAGGACTGTTTTTATTTAACCTTATAAATTATTGATGCAAAATGTCCAACTACATGTTCACATTTATATATTCAGCGGAGGCTTTATGGCGGGAAACTTTAAACTGTTTGCAACCATTTCATTTTTTCTAAATGTATTAAATTATTTTTGTATTTCTATGCCTTTTGATATCTAGATCTCCTTATTATCCATCTACGTACTATATCTAGATATTAATAATAAAGATATTTAAATGTACATCTAGTGTTTGTGTTTTATTCACAGTGAGCTTTATTGTCACTGGAGACGATGGAAATGTTGTGCTACATTTATAAACGTACATATACATAAAACATACATCACATAAATACTGTACATATGCTTATATTTACACACGGTACAGAAAAACATTCAAGCAGAAACAAGAGCGTAACAGACTACTGTAATTAGAGCAATTATGATTTCTCATCTTTTAATACTGTCATGTGTGAAATAATATTGGCAGACTAATGACAAAATGTTTTAGGCTAGTGCAAATTACAAATACAAGTGTGAATTCATAATAACTGATGATAATGATGATAACTGAAACTGAAAGCTATTAAACTTATTAAGATCGCGAATACTGTATCACTGTAAACAAACAGGAAAGTTAGAAGAGGAGAAAAATGATATTACTGAACCACAAGAAAATATGAGGAGAATCAGATCGTTCAGCAAGAGCGATAACTATAACGATAAATAAACAGTTAATAATAAACAGTCACACCACGACTATAACAATAGCGACACAGAGGAACAATATCATCAGAATCACTTTTTCAGAGCGATTTTCCCCCCAGCTTATGAACAATAAAAACACTGACAGCCAATCAGAATCCATCCTGCTTTAAGAGTTCGGGGATTTAAAGGGACAGACGACAAATCTGAGAATAAACAGAACGATATCGTGCATTATATAGTTATGATCGCTTGACAAAGCCAACATACTGATGCAATATTCATCGACTTAATTGTAAGCTTTCACCAAACTCGGCTCAGACTCGAAATGCTATCTTTTCTATCAAGACTTTTGTACGCCTGGAACACACCAAGCCGACGCCGACGAACTAGCGCCGATGAAAGCCGACTGTGTTGTCGCCTCTCGTTGCCTCTCGTCAGGGTAAAAATCTGCACTTGAACACACCGAGAGAACTACAGCCGACTGTCAGCTAGAATGCGCGTTCTGCGCCTGCGTGTAAATGAGACTACTGTCTATTTCTGCAGATATATTCTCTATATTCGTCATTCAAAAAGGGGAAACCGACGCTGTCGGCTGCAGATACACAAACCATAAACAAAGCAGTGCGTGCTTACCGTTTTAAATATCAATCCTGCTAAACACTTAATTTATTCCACTCCGCTCGTGTGAATATTGAAATATTCGCCAAGTAACACCCAGGTAAGATGATGTAACATAAGAACAGCCTTCTATCTGTAGAGTTTTGACTTCTTTGCTCGCTGTTTTGCTATTATTCTCGTGCATGACTCTTTCACTAAGCTGAACAGCCAATCAGAGTTCCCTCTTTCACCGAAGGCCCGACGCCGATTCAACATGTCGAATCGGCCGAAACAAAGCCGACGAGGACCAATTTCAGCCGACGGCACGGAACCGTGCGGAACACACCGAGGAAACTCAGTCGGCCGACGCACAAAAACTGCCCGACGGCCGACCGTCGGCTTGGTGTGTTCCAGGCTTAAGACTTAGGGGTAACACTTTAGAATACTGTATCTTACTTACTGCATAACTAATAAGGAATTATTGAAGTACTAGTAGGTAATTCTTCATTAACTACTTCTTCACTACTGTTAACTACCAAGGAAGATGTGTTAACTAAGCAGTATGTAATAGAATTTTATGATTGTGTTAAGTTACAGTTAGTTAATCAATAACTAATGTATTCTGTCATACCTCCTGAAGAACTACCATTAATTATCTATTAATTAAGGTTCAAGAAAAATAACTAAGAAGTAACTAATGAACAGTCATACAAAACTAACCTTTTTTAGGCAACAACTGAGGGGAAGTGAAAATATAGGGAACTTATCAGTAATTAATAAAGAATTATTAGATAATTCTTCAGGAATTATTTATAACCTGGAACAGTATTCTAAAGTGAAAATACAGGGAACCGATTAGTAATTAATAAATAATTATCAAATAATTATCCAGGAATTAGGCTACTTATAACCTGAAACAGTATTCTAAAGTGAAAATATAGGGAACTTATTAGTAATTAATACAGAATTACTAGATAATTCTTCAGGAATTACTTAGAACCTGGAACAGTATTCTAAAGTGAAAAAATAGGGAACCCATTAGTAATTAATAAATAATTATCAAATAACTATCCAGGAATTAGGCTACTTATAACCTGAAATAGTATTCTAAAGTGAAAAATTAGGGAACTTATGAGTAATTAATAAAGAATTATTAGATAATTCTTCAGGAATTACTTATAACCTGAAACAGTATTCTAAAGTGAAAATATAGGGAACCCATTAGTAACTAATAAAGAATTACCACATACTTCTTACTCAAATAAAACTTACTGTAAAAAAAACCCACTATTAACGTAATCATCCATAACCTTTGTAAAATACACTACGACTCGTTTAAGCTACATGATATCTTCCTTTATTTCAGATGATATTTTGTTTTAACATGTATACTGCCTACATTTAAACTCGTTTAACAAACAGCTCTAAGAACATATTTTAACATCTGATGTAAATAGATTTACTATCTTTATGAATAAAATAATGTGTTTTATGCAAGGGATCATGCGTTTCCATCACGCAAAAAAGACCAACTCAGCTAGGTAGGCTAACTGACCTTGTGTCCTTGTATGTTGCCTTGCATAAAATAAAATGATTTACAGCACAGTAATGATTTAATAGATTAAATAAAACGTACACAATCCTGTATTTCGCAGAAGAAATGCACCAAATCGGCGGAGCTGAGAACTGATGCAAAGATGCAAATGCCCGCGCTCTTGCATCACCAAATCACTGTAAAATGTAGGCTACCGTGATATTGCCGGAACTTGAATGGTGCAAAATAAGTTTAAAATGTATAAGAACTAAGTATAATAATATGATTTTTACTTTTTAAGTACTTAAAAAATTATTACCTTTGTACTTTTACTAAGGTAATTTTGAAAATGGCCTAATTATAATTTTACTGGAGTAATATTTTATTGTGGTATCTGTACTTTTACTCAAGCACTTGAGTTGTGTACTTCTTCCACCACTACAATGCTAAAAAAAAAACTGGATTATTGACTACTGTGTATGACTGTTCATTAGTAGTTACTTCATAGTTATTTTTCTTGAACCTTAATTAATAGATAATTAATGGTAGTTCTTCAGAAGGTATGACAGAATACATTAGTTATTGATTAACTAACTGTAACTTAACACAATCATAAAATTCTATTACATACTGATTAGTTAACACATCTTCCTTGGTAGTTAACAGCAGTGAAGAAGTAGTTAATGAAGAATTACCTACTAGTTCTTCAATAATTCCTTATTAGTTATGCAGTAAGTAAGATACAGTATTCTAAAGTGTTACCGACTTAGGCTATAGAGGATTATCACTATCAATTATGTATTTTTAGTTTATTTGATAGGACGATACAGTGAACACAGATTATCTTCTCGAAGCAATCCCATGCCAGTACAGTGTTTATAGCCAAGGCTAATTCGCAACACCTGTCGCTATAGGGCTTTTTATATTAAATATTACAGATGGATAAATGACTAAAAACACAGTGAATACATTAAAAGGTCCAAAAAACCAACATAACACGTTTTGACGTGATCACACACGATCACATGTTGCTGACTGTACGCGCCTGGAGTTTGTCTGTTTTTTTAAGGTAGTTTAACTTTAGTGAAGTGTAGATCTCAGCAGGAGGAGATGGTTTCTCCTTTCACAGACGCGCAGTCCGAGCAGAAGATGTTCTAGCAGAGGGAGGTTTGCAGTCTCACATGTCTGTCGTAGATCTCACACTTCAGTCTGTGTGCAGAAACACAGAGTCTCGGGGGCAAGTCTATTCAAACATTTAAATATAAGATTTATATGGCTAAAGTTACAAAACATGCATAAAACTTAAGATTTTGTGTTTTGTTAAAATAGAACAGTGATGAAATCTGTTGAGCTTTTTATGTTCAATTTTAAAAGTATGATTATAAAGCCGCTCAGGAGCTTTAGGGTGGTTTGGTTGGCCAGTGACGACAGCTGGGACACTTATAAAGATATAAGCACATTAGGATGTTTATTAATAAAGATATAAGCACATTAGGATGTTAAACAATTCCTGATCGTCCTGAAACAAGTTATACCGGTCTTTGTTTTTAAAGATTGGCTTTTGATGTGACTTTTAAAATTGAGCTGAGAGTCTAATATCACTCCTAAATATTTCTCCTGTTCGGTTTGTTCAACGATTTCACCTTTCATTTCAATGTTCATTTGGTTGTCTTTTTTATAGAAAAGCACATGGATTTGGTTTTCTTTGTATTCAGTTTAGCCAAATTGACACTTTCTCAAGACTTTAAAGAGATAGGCCCATGTATAGTTCCCTGAGGGATTCCTGTAATACTTTTACATTATCAATAACAACACATTGTTCTCGACCCTGTAGATATGACTCAAACCATAAGCGTGCCTGCTTTGAGAAATTAAAAGATGATAGTTTTGAGGTAATGATGTACGGTATCGAAAGCCTTCTCTAAGTCCAGGAACTACGCCCACCATATTTCCTCAAGTGACTGCACAATGTTTCCAATAATGCAACGATGGCAGATTCAGTGATTCTGTCTGAAACCGTACAGCGTGTAGAGACGTGTTTCTAAATATTTAATTAGTTGTGCTGATATTATTTTTCCAATATTTTAGATGCTACCGGGACTAGACTAAGTGGTCCATAGTTGGCATCTGCAGTATCCCCAGACTTAAAGAAGGGTTTAACTAGTGTTTTTTTTTTTTTTCAGCTTTAATAGAGACATTATTAATGTGAGTCAGAGGCTGGCTGAGAATTTGGGCATATAAAAAAAAATTGAACTGGATGAAGTGGCATTCAGGTCCGAAATAGCTTCAAAGTCCCCCTGTGGTGTAAATCCAGCTTTTAATGTTGTTTATGTGTGTATGTGGTGTTATTAATACGCTTTAAGACACACCATGTGTAAGTTCATAAGTCGACAGCATTGCTGAGTATTTCCTCCTTAAAACTGCAGTGAACCAAAGACAGTCTCAAAAACACGGTTTGAAATCGCTGGTGTTTCTGACGTCACAAACCCAGATAGCAAAATTGTTGTGGCCCAGATCCGGCCCACACTTGACACTTTCATCTGGCCCACATACCGCGTGGAATGATGGCACTTGGGCGGTCCGCTCTTGTTTGCCAGATTTGGGCCACAATTAAGCCATAGCAATGCCGCATGTCAGCCGTAAACAAAACAAATGAAGCAGAACTGGCCCACATCTGGCCCAGACACCAAAATTGCTGTGGCCCAGATCTGGCCCACACTTGACACTTTCATCTGGCCCACATACCGCGTGGAATGATGGCACTTGGGCGGTCCGCTCCTGTTTGCCCGATTTGGGCCACAATTAAGCCATAGCAATGCCGCATGTCAGCCGTAAACAAAACAAATGAAGCAGAACTGGCCCACATCTGGCCCACAGTTTAAAGTTCAAAGGGTATGTGGGCCAGATGAAAGTGTCAACTGTGGGCCGGATCTGGGCCACAGCAATTTTGGTGTCTGGGCCAGTTCTGCTTCATTTGTTTTGTTTATGGCTGACATGCGGCATTGCTATGTCTTAATTGTGGCCCAAATCTGGCAAACAGGAGCGGACCGCCCAAGTGCCATCATTCCACGCGGTATGTGGGCCAGATGAAAGAGTCTGCTGTGGGCCGGATCTGGGCCACAGCAATTTTGGTGTCTGGGCCAGATGTGGGCCAGTTCTGCTTCATTTGTTTTGTTTATGGCTGACATGCGGCATTGCTATGGATTAATTGTGGCCCAAATCTGGCAAACAGGAGCGGACCGCCCAAGTGCCATCATTCCACGCGGTATGTGGGCCAGATGAAAGTGTCAGCCGTGGGCCGGATCTGGGCCACAGCAATTTTGGTGTCTGGGCCAGATGTGGGCCAGTTCTGCTTCATTTGTTTTGTTTACGGCTGACATGCGGCATTGCTATGGATTAATTGTGGCCCAAATCTGGCAAACAGGAGCGGGCCGCCCAAGTGCCATCATTCCACGCGGTATGTGGGCCAGATGAAAGTGTCAAGTGTGGGCCAGATCTGGGCCACAGCAATTTTGGTGTCTGGGCCAGATGTGGGCCAGTTCTGCTTCATTTGTTTTGTTTACGGCTGACATGCGGCATTGCTATGGATTAATTGTGGCCCAAATCTGGCAAACAGGAGCGGGCCGCCCAAGTGCCATCATTCCACGCGGTATGTGGGCCAGATGAAAGTGTCAAGTGTGGGCCAGATCTGGGCCACAGCAATTTTGGTGTCTGGGCCAGATGTGGGCCAGTTCTGCTTCATTTGTTTTGTTTATGGCTGACATGCAGCATTGCTATGTCTTAATTGTGGCCCAAATCTGGCAAACAGGAGCGGACCGCCCAAGTGCCATCATTCCACGCGGTATGTGGGCCAGATGAAAGTGTCAGCCGTGGGCCAGATCTGGGCCACAGCAATTTTGGTGTCTGGGCCAGATGTGGGCCAGTTCTGCTTCATTTGTTTTGTTTATGGCTGACATGCGGCATTGCTATGTCTTAATTGTGGCCCAAATCTGGCAAACAGGAACGGACCGTTCAAGTGCCATCATTTCACGTGGTATGTGGGCCAGATGAAAATTATGGCACTTAAGGCATCCCCTCCTGTTTGCCAGATTTGGGCCACAATTAAGCCATAGCAATCCCACATGTAACCCAAACACAAACCAAATAAACCACACCTGGCCACAGTTAATTTTTATACAAACACTGGTCTTTCCCAACATTCCTCATGCAGCATGGAATGGTGGCACTTTTGCAATTCACTCCTGTTTGCCAGATCTGGTCCACAAGCAGGCCATTTGTTCAGCCACATGTTTGCCAAGAATTACATAAATAAACCATAACTGTGTGTTTTTGTGTGTGCATGCTGTGCCATATGACTGACACTAAGAGAAATATACACTAAAGAGAAATTTTAAAATGCCCCCTTCCTATGTTAAGAGAAGTTTAAACACATTTCTGAAAACATTTGCATTATTTATTAGTATTGTCAAAGAACAACCAAGTGCAAGTTTCCATTTTCAAAACTACAATTTAAGCAATCTAAAAAAAAAATAGTACTAATAAACAAACACAAAATATGTGCATATAAAGCATCTTAGAACTAAACAAAAAACAAAACATGTTTCCGGTTGGTCATCCAAAAAAAAAAAAAAAAAAAAAGACAACGCAGAAGTAAACACACTAGAAAACATTGACAAATGGAGCCATCCAAAATTAAAGAATTTGACCTCCTTGACTGGGCCCATCTGCGTCATCATGGCAATCTTGCAAGCCTTTATTGGATACACAAAAAAACAACTGTTGACTCAGTAACAAAATGCTGATTTTACAATAGTGTTTTAACAGCAATAGCACATTAATATTGAATCGGGAAAAAATGGACTGGACCTACCAGTGCATTAAACAGTTTGGTAACTCTAAAGGGCTATTTATACTTCTGCATCGAACTCACGCCGTAGCTGCGTCGTAGGCTGTGTGTAGCGTGCGTACCCTTTGGCGTACCCTGACGTGCACCTCTCCAAAAATGTAACAACGCGTCAACTCTACGTGGACGCAAGCGCTGTGATTTGTCTGCCAGGACCGCTCCCTTGGGTTTCACATGCTCCCTCTACAAGTGTAATTGCGCGTCAACGCGGACAACGACGCAGAAGTATAAATGAAAACCAACGCGTAGTCTATAGCGTAGAGGCTCTGGCGTAGGTCCGACACAGAAGTATAATGAGGCCTAAAGGCCTTAATTGTTAACATTAATTAATGTATTAACTAGTATTAACTAACATGAACTGCATTATTTGTTAAGCTTTTTTAATGTTACAGTCATTCACTGTTTATTCATGTTAGTTCACAGTGCATTAACTAATGTTAACAATTACAACTTTTGATTTGAATAATGCATTAGGGAGCATCACAATGAACATTAACTAAGATTAATAAATGCTGTAAAAGAATTGTTCATGCCTCATGTCAACTAAAGTAGTTAAAGGGGTAGTTCACCCAAAAATGAAAATGTTGTTCCAACCCCATAAGACTTTCGTTCATCTTCGGAACACAAATTAAGATATTTATGATGAAATCTGAGAGCTGGATCACTCCTCCATAGGCTTCTAAGGGATTGAAACTTGACGGCCCAGAAAACGTATTAAAAACATCGTTAAAACAGTCCAAGTGACTACAGTGGCTCAACCATAAGTTTATCAAGCGACGAGAATACTTTTCGTGCGCAAAAAACAAACAAAAATAATGACTTTATTCCACTATTCATTGTCGGCTGCTTCTAATTCTAATTCATTTTTTAACGCTATTTAAAACACGCAGCGTATTCCTTCATTTGCATTTCCTTTCCCTGCTCTCCCTCCGTCTCACTCACTCACGCACCATCGCCTCTATGCACACCGCGTCTGTCTATGAGGCGCCGGACTGGACAAAAGCGAAGCGACACTGCGCGAGAGTGTGAGAGAGACAGAGTGGGACTTTTTAACTTATATAAACTAATATAATTTATTTTACTGGACAGTTTAAAGCTCATAACTATATTTTATTGTTACTTGAAGAACTTAGAGTGCAGTGTTATGTTGCATCATATTTGTGCTGAAAAGTTACCTCAATAAATGTAAGGTCATTCCTATTTTATGTGTGTACATTTTAATCATTAACATTAAAAGCACACTCTTTTTACGACTAAAATAACAGTAAAGGGTAAAAAAAACTGAATTCCCAAACATGAAAACGGAAAAAACGGAATTAGCAAAAATGAAAACTGATAAAACAGAATTTGGGAAAAAATAAAACGGATTTTCTAGGGCCCTAATCAAGTATTCAGACAGACCATGGTATTATACACATATAGCAAAAACACAATGTAACTGACTTACAGGTGTCTTGGGACCTCCTCCGTTTCTCCCTTTCTCTTCTCCCCCCACCTCGGTCACTTGACAGATGAAGCCATTTTTTAATAAATGTTTCAATTTCTTGATCGGTGGCCGCAGCTGTCAGTCTATTGTTTCTGACAGTTCCTAAAAATATATAACATTGTAAATGCAAGGATGGATAAGACAACTTTTAAAATCTTAGGACACAATTAGCAGGAAGACAAGCATTAGCCAAGTGCATACTTTGCCAGTGCCACTGTAAAGAACATTTTGGCCACGGACAAGGACACTCTTTGTTTCCGGATGCCCAAAAGTTACAAGTTTAACCTTTTTTTTAGCAAACCAGGGTGACTAGGAACATGTAATTGTATAGCTATGATTTCTTGTTTCAGAGGAGTTTAAATATGAGGAAACACAAAGGCCAAATTCCCTTAATCATCCATCACAATGAGTAAAACCAAAGAATATAGTTCTGATGTGCAGCAAAAGATTGTTGAGCATCACAAAATAGAAACTATCTGTAAGAAAATAGCTAAATTATTTGAAAATAATTCAGAAGTTTCAATCAATTAAAGATGTTACAAAAATTCTGCCAGGAAGAGGACGTGTCTATATTGTCTTAAATTAAGACAATATAGACACGGTGAGGAGGAAAGTTTGATCGGCCAAAAGACTCTCCAAGGATTAGTTGAGTCTTGGGGGTCAGAATGAAAGCATCAAGTATATCAAACAACCCCTACATTAAATTGAAACTGCTGCGTCTGTGTAGATGAGAGAAGGAAAGTGCACGCACGTTGTGGTAGGGATGGGTATTGTTAAAGGGATACTCCACTTTTTTTGGAAATAGGCTCATTTTACAACTCCCCCAGAGTTAAACTGTTGAGTTTGACCGTTTTTGAATCCATTCAGCCTATCTCCGGTTCTGGCGGTACCACTTTTAGCATAGCTTAGCATACATCATTGAAGTGGACAAGACCATTAGCATTTCTAAAGAAAAACTTCACTGCCGTACCATGAGTGCAGCAGGCGTAATGATATGACGCAGCGCCTGAAAATAGTTCCGTTGTGTTGACGGAAGGTGGCCTATTTTCAGGCGCTGCGTCATATCATTACGCCTGCTGCACTCATGGTACGGCAGTGAAGTTTCTTGATTATTACGCAGGAATGAGAGTATAGTTCCTAGCCATATCAGCCTAGAAAATAGCAACTTTACATTTTCCGTCGGTCTTAGTGCACGATGTAACTACAGAAGAGTCAAGTTTTAAATAGGAAAAATATCGAAACTCTTTGGTCTTTTTTTTTTTTTTTTAGAAATGCTAATGGTCTTGTCCACTTCAATGATGTATGCTAAGCTATGCTAAAAGTGGTACCGCCAGAACCGGAGATCGGCTGAATGGATTCAAAAACGATAAAACAGAGCAGTTTAACTCTGGGGGAGTTGTAAAATGAGCCTATTTCCAAAAAAAGTGGAGTATCCCTTTAAGGTTTTAACGGTATTACCACTCTTACCGATACTGCTTATCGATTCGGTACTTTAACAGTATTTTAATCTGTTCTTTTTGTTATCTATCTATAAATTACAGAAACGTCTGTCTGTCTGTTAACCGCATATCTCTCGAACCGTTAGTCCGATGGATTTCAAACTTGACAGGTGTCTTGATCACACAACCACTAAACAGCGCTGTGAGATCTAGTGAGAAGCGCTTGAATTCAGCGAAGAACACAAATGTTTCAGTGATTTAAACCAGTTTAAAGGCAGATGAAACAGCGCTGACAAACAGGAGAAACACTGTGCGCAAGGATACAGTCAGAAGGCTTTTCCGTCTACAAATTCTCATCATTTACCACGGATTTACTGTAACGTTAGCCTACTAAAATTAAAGGGATAGTTCACTTTGAAATAAATTTTTGATATGTTTTAGCTTACCTCAAGGGCATCCAAGATGTAGGTGTCTTTGTTTCCGCAGTAGTTTCAATTTTGATATTTTTAGGTCAAACCGTTCTTGTCTGTCAGTCATATAATGCAGGTCTATGGTCACCACCTCAAAGAGCATGCACAGAGAAGTCCAAATTAAACATGATTTAATGACTCGTCAATGTAATTACACATTGATGGCCTAAGACAGTTTGTGTGAGAAAACGAACAGTATTTATATCGTTTTTACCTCTTGTAACCACAGCCACGTCCAAGTGAACTTCGGTCTGCGCAAGCGCCGGAAGTGATCTCTCGCGCGTGTACGTCACTCATTGTTTACACAGAGATTTTGGAAGTGTTACCTTTCACTGTGAAGATCTAAACATATTTAGATACAGGAAATCGCAATGGAAGACGATTTCGATATATCAACAGACAACGTTGAATTTTTTCCGCAACCACGCGAGAGATCACAACCGACGCTTTCCGGCGCTTGCGCAGACCGAAGCGCCCGTGCCCTCAGATCACTTGAGGTGGCTGTGGTTACAAGAGGTTTACATGGTTAACTATGGTTGTTAACCTCATCATTCAAAGATTTCATAAACTGGGTGACTCTTTTAACAGCCCTTTTCCTTAAATTGCTGCAAATGATATTCCACTTTTCTCTCTCCATGACACAGTAATTACACCTACAATTTCACGAAGTGCAGTCAAGAACAAAGAAAAAAATATATAATTTTTTTACATTGATACTTTTTTATTTTGTACCACACGCAATGTATCAGCAGCTTACCTTAATGGTGACAGTGAATTCTAAACTGTTGGCGATTTTATTCCCACCAGCAGTTTTCTGTAGCAAATCACATTGACATGTGTTATTAAGGTGAAAAACATCCTGACTCAAAACAGTAAATGAGAGAAAAAAAAAAAAAAAAGCAGGCAAACTAATTTTAAAATGACTATACTAAAAATGTGAAATACATAGAGTAATAATACCTGAACCAACTTGCTCAATAATATCTATTAGGCTATTGTTACTTTGTAATCATCTCATAAAAGCTTTTATTGTAAGATAAAGCATGTAATTTGTGCATTATTGCTAGTTAACGAAAAATGCTGTCACAGAGTAATAAAACTAGTGCAGTTACTGCAGTATCACTGTATGCCCAATGTAAACATGCATGAAATATTACACCATAGGCAATTATACATTTTTCATTGTTGTGCCAAAATAAGAGAAGTTTTAAATACTTTCACCGTGCAGAACTGACTGAAGGTTGGCAAGATCGAGCAACATGAGCAAATCTAAATGTATTGGCGCGCCCGTTCAATCGATAAGTTACTTTCATTTCGCATTCGACAACCATAATAGATCTAGCGAGTAAAACAGCCAAAATAATGTTACTTCGAAATTAGAAGTTATTCCATTAACTCACACAACATGGATATAACGAAGCAATCGCTAAGAAAATATAAATGTATCGATATCTTACCTTGATTGTTTGCAGTATTCGTCTTCCCTCCAACTGACAATCCTCTGACCTTTTCGCGCTTTACTGCTACGTTTAAATTTAAAGGGCCGAATCGTCAGTTAGATTTTTTTTTTTTCAAAGACAACTTCAAATGCAGTAAATATTTTGTTATAAACAAAATAGAGATATTATCTCTAATAAAGAAGTAAGCTGAAGCAAAAAAAAAAAAAAAAAAATCGTATTTCATCAATTATAATGTCAATTATTTTTTATCTTTAAGAAAGATCATTTATAGCCTAAAAATGACAGTTGTATAAATGTAAATTATATTAAGCCAGAAATGTAATAAAATTAAATCTTTATTTATTTATTTAAAATATGTTTATTTCATTTTAAAATATTACAATATTTTTTTTTTATATTTTCAATATTGAAAATATTAGAATTTTTCCATTTGATTATATTTTAAATACTTGAATATTTCAAAGGGGGTTTCAAATCTTTCCCTTTGTGGGGTCACAGGAACAGTGAATCACAACCTTTTTGACCTAGTCAATTCTCCACAACAAATCCAGTACATTTGTTATAAAAATAGCCAAATAATAAGAAATATCTTGATTGACTAATTTGTCATAAATTTAACTCATCTTGAGGCCACATATGAAGTTTGTCCGGGTCTGCTTTAGAAGTTAGGCCTATGACACTGCTAGCAAGATGGTTTCACCAAACATGTTCCTGGCTCAACATCTTTATTGATCCTGGAACAGCATTCATATCGACAAATTAGAATTGAAGTTTGAAGTTATGCCAAGTTTAGGCTTTCAACCATGCTTCTGGATCAGTGTTATTATAGTGTCCCTCTTATTGTAGGGTTAGGGTTAGGGTTAGGACTATTTTTATGGACAGGAATGATGTTCCAAGATCAACAAAAATATATTGATACAGGGACATGTACTTGGCAAAATCATTGTGCCCCAAGCTTTGTACAAATAGCAACTAAGTATCTTCTTGTACATCCCAAAACCATAACAAAACTCTTCATAAGTTTGAACTTAAACACTTGAACTTTTCTAGACACTCTACCTACAAAACATATGTGAGCAATAGCATATTATGTCAGATGTAAGTACATGTAGCCTCACATCCAGCCTAAGGCCATGTGTCCATCAAAGCGTTTTTAGCCAGCTGAAAATGCTATGGCAATCTGAAAAGGCCTAGCTGTGAGCGATTGAAAGTGTTTTGGCAGTGCAGCGTTTTTGTTGTTGTTGTTGTTGTTTTTTTGTTGAGACGCTTTGAGAATATCCGTGGCACAGTTTACTTGTAACTGATTTCGCTGATAATTTGTATAATACTAATAATGTTTGTATAGACACGTATGTTCGGAGACCAGTAATATAATTTTTCCATCTACTCTGCTATTTGATGTTGTACAGAAAGAATGTTGTGACAGTTGGTCGGTGTGGTATTTTTCCCGCCCCTCCTCCATTGTGATTGGACGGTCTGGTAAAAAGTGACAGTGATGAGCATTTTAACCAAAGTTGAACATTCTTTAACTCAATAGCCAATCTGTAAAAAATGCTGAGTGTTCAGCGCTTTATAGCCAGATTAAAAAAATAAAAATAAAAAAGCTCAGCACCTCGTTACACTCATGGCGTTTTAAAAACGCAGCCCTCTCATTGAAAACAATTGAAGAAACACACCAGTCGCTTGAAAAAAAACAACGTATTGGTGTACACGAGACACAGCCTAAAAGTGTCTGCTGCATCTATACCAAAAATATTGTTAAATGTTGTTAAAAAAAATTCAAGGCAGTTTCAAAGTCTGTCCTTTTTAAGCTAAATTAGCCATTGTCAGAAGTGTTGCATCTAAGCCAGAAATGGACTTGTCACGTAGGTTTACATTTTTTGGGGGCATATTTCGAATGTGGCCAAGTTAGACTTACACCCTGATTAGCCAATGCTGACTGTGCTGTATATTTTCTAAATGTGGTCCAAATTGTTATGAATTATATGGGCCATATTTGCCATGTCATATGGGTGGCATTTTCGGCTCACACCCAGATGAGGCAGTGCCACTGTACCATATCTTTGCCAAAACTGGCCCAAATACATTTTAAGATAACTGGGCCTCATTTGCAGCATTATATGTGGGCCACTTTTTGCTCACATCCAGATGAGCCAGTGCCACTGTGCCATATATTTGCCAAAACTGGCCCAGATATGTTTTAAGATAACTGGGCCACAAATGCAACATTATATGTGGGCCACTTTTGGCTCACATTCAGATGAGCCAGTGCTCGATGAGCCATATCTTTACCAAACGTGGCCCAGATGTGTTATAAGATAACTGGGCCACATTTTCAACATTATTTGTGGGCCACTTTTGGCTCACATCCAGATGTGCCAGTGCTCGATGAGCCATATATTTGCCAAACCTGGCCCAGATGTGTTATAAGATAACTGGGCCACATTTGCAACATTATTTGTGGGCCACTTTTGGCTCACATACAGATGAGCCAGCCCTCAATGCGCCATATCTTTGCCAAACGTGGCTCAGATGTGTTATAAGATAACTGGGCCACATTTGCAACATTATATGTGGGACACTTTTGGCTCACATCCAGATGAGCCAGTGGTCACTGAGTCATATATTTGCCAAACCTGGCCAAGATGTGTTATAAGATAACTGGGCCACATTTGCAACATTATATGTGGGCCGCTTTTGGCTCACTTCGAGGTGAGCCAGTGCCACTGTGCCGTATCTTTGCCAAAACTGGCCCAGATTTGTTTTAGGATAACTGGGCCACATTTTCAGGATTATATGTGGGCCACTTTTGGCTCACATCCAGATGAGCCAGTGCCACTGAGCCATATCTTTGCCAAACCTGGCCCAGATGTGTTATAAGATAATTGGGCCACATTTGCCACAATATATGTGGGCCACTTTTGGCTTACATCCAGATGAGCCAGTGGTCACACAGCCATATCTTTGCCAAACCTGGCCCAGATGTGTTATAAGATAATTGGGCCACATTTGCCACATTATATGTGGGCCACTGTTGGCTTACATCCAGATGAGCCAGTGGTCACTCAGCCATATATTTGCCAAACCTGGCCCAGATTTGTTTTAAGATAACTGGGCCACATTTGCAACATTATATGTGGGCCACTTTTGGCTCACATCCAGATGAGCCAGTGCTCGATGAGCCATATCTTTACCAAACGTGGCCCAGATGTGTTATAAGATAACTGGGCCACATTTTCAACATTATTTGTGGGCCACTTTTGGCTCACATCCAGATGTGCCAGTGCTCGATGAGCCATATATTTGCCAAACCTGGCCCAGATGTGTTATAAGATAACTGGGCCACATTTGCAACATTATATGTGGGCCACTTTTGGCTCACTTCCAGATTAGCCAGTGGTCACTGAGTCATATATTTGCCAAACCTGGCCCAGATTTGTTTTAAGATAATTGGGCCACATTTGCAACATTTTATGTGGGCCACTTTTGGCTCACATCCAGATGAGCCAGTGCTCGATGAGCCATATATTTGCCAAACCTGGCCCAGATGTGTTATAAGATAACTGGACCACATTTGCAACATTATATGTGGGCCACTTTTGGCTCACTTCCAGATTAGCCAGTGGTCACTGAGCCATATATTTGCCAAACCTGGCCAAGATGTGTTATAAGATAACTGGGCCACATTTGCAACATTATATGTGGGCCGCTTTTGGCTCACTTCGAGGTGAGCCCGTGCCACTGTGCCATATCTTTGCCAAAACTGGCCCAGATTTGTTTTAGGATAACTGGGCCACATTTTCAGGATTATATGTGGGCCACTTTTGGCTCACATCCAGATGAGCCAGTGCCACTGAGCCATATCTTTGCCAAACCTGGCCCAGATGTGTTATAAGATAATTGGGCCACATTTGCCACATTATATGTGGGCCACTGTTGGCTTACATCCAGATGAGCCAGTGGTCACTCAGCCATATATTTGCCAAACCTGGCCCAGATTTGTTTTAAGATAACTGGGCCACATTTGCAACATTATATGTGGGCCACTTTTGGCTCACATCCAGATGAGCCAGTGCTCGATGAGCCATATCTTTACCAAACGTGGCCCAGATGTGTTATAAGATAACTGGGCCACATTTTCAACATTATATGTGGGCCACTTTTGGCTCACATCCAGATGAGCCAGTGCTCGATGAGCCATATATTTGCCAAACCTGGCCCAGATTTGTTTTAAGATAATTGGGCCACATTTGCAACATTTTATGTGGGCCACTTTTGGCTCACATCCAGATGAGCCAGTGCTCGATGAGCCATATATTTGCCAAACCTGGCCCAGATGTGTTATAAGATAACTGGGCCACATTTGCAACATTATATGTGGGCCACTTTTGGCTCACTTCCAGATTAGCCAGTGGTCACTGAGCCATATATTTGCCAAATCTGGCCCAGATTTGTTTTAAGATAATTGGGCCACATTTGCAACATTATATGTGGGCCACTTTTGGCTCACATCCAGATGAGCCAGTGCTCGATGAGCCATATATTTGCCAAACCTGGCCCAGATGTGTTATAAGATAACTGGGCCACATTTGCAACATTATATGTGGGCCACTTTTGGCTCACTTCCAGATTAGCCAGTGGTCACTGAGCCATATATTTGCCAAACCTGGCTCAGATTTGTTTTAAGATAACTGGGCCACATTTTCAGGATTATTTGTGGGCCACTTTTTGCTCACATCCAGATGAGCCAGTGGTCACTGAGTCATATCTTTGCCAAACCTGGCCCAGATGTGTTATAAGATAACTGGGCCACATTTTCAACATTATATGTGGGCCACTTTTGGCTCACATCGAGGTGAGCCAGTGGTCACTGAGCCATATATTTGCCAAACCTGGCCTAGATGTGTTATAAGATAACTGGGCCACATTTTCAGGATTATATGTGGGCCACTTTTGGCTCACATCCAGATGAGCCAGTGCAACTGTGCCATATCTTTGCCAAAACTGGCCCAGATATGTTTTAAAATAACTGGGCCACATTTGCAACATTATATGTGGGCCTCTTTTGGCTCACATCTAGATGAGCCAGTGCCACAGAGCCATATCTTTGCCAAACCTGGCCCAGATATGTTTTAAGATAACTGGGCCACATTTGCTGAAACATATGTGGGCCATATTTGGTTTACATCCAGATTAGTCATTGTCAATTGTGCCACGTTTTTGCCATAGGTGGCCCACATTTGGTTTGTCATATTTGGGCCATATTTATTATCTATCAAATGGGCCACTTTAGGCTAAGATTCAGATTACACATGGCCATGAGTGCCGCATCTTTGCCTAAAATGGCCCACATGTGATTTACATTTTTTGGGCCATATTTGCCATTTTACATGTGGGCCACTTCAGGCTCAGACACATTTGGTCCGGGCCATAAGAAGGCCACCAGTGCCGCATCAATGCCTGAAGTGGCCCACATCCGTCTGCTATCTGGGAACGACCTTGTAACCAATCAGATCAACGTGTGATCGTCAACCAGTGGATCTCTGAGTGAGTGAGTGAGTGAGTGGAGGCGGGGCTCATTTGCATATTCATAGAACCGCGCATACTAAATGAGGCGAGGATGTCGAGTTACATTCAAGATATTTTAAGGCATGAAGACTTTTTTTAAAGAAAAAACATTTAAATATGTAATTTTGTAATCAAAGATGAGCTTTAAGGGATAAAATGATCGACTACAGGGGACTTTAAATCATGCTAACACATGACAGTAACATTTTTTTACTTTCTTTAAAAAAAAGTTATTTTAAACTTTCTGACCTTTTGTCAACAAACTTTACTCATTTAGTAATCGTTATGGTTCTTGAACCTCTCCTGAAGGAACACAAGATCTTCTTCATCGGTCATGCACTCATTAGATGATCATCATGAACCTGAACGCTCATTAACGAGGCATTGATGAATGACGAAGCTCCTGTGAGGCTTAAAAAAAAAACGATGTAAAACAAGATGATTTTTTTCCATTGGCAGATATTTGTTCTTGTTTTAAGCTCAAACTCACTTCATTTATATGATATTTTTCAGTAATCAAGACTTAATATCTTGATTACTAATATCTTCAGTAATCAAGACTTAATATCTTGTAAATGTGTCTTGATTTAAGAGTGTTTAGATGTTTGTGCTGGAAAACGAGACAGAAACACTGAGGAAGAGCGTCATGTTTTGCGGTGTGTTGCACGTATATATACTTTAGCAGAACATTCATCATATTGAATGTTTAAATATAATGTGCTGTATGTGAATAAGTTTAAGACATCTAGAGTAGGAAACGGCTGGTTCATGGCCTTCATGTGAACACTTACATCACATTCACATCAATGGCAGTGACGAAGTTCATTCATGCTGACGCTCGCCAAACTTGTGTAATGTTCATAAGCTCAAGCATATTTGCTCATGCGAGTGATAATGTTGGACGAGCGACAGAAACGTGGACTTCAGATGGAGCCTTATCTGCCGGAGCAGTGCATGCTGGGTAAAGGGGGCGTGTCCTCACCCTCATATAACGTCAGATAACAAGCTGCTGACGCTCGACTCGTTCTGCTGCCAATAACTGTCTTTCTAGGGAACGAGAAACATGTTGGACGACGTCCATATAGTGGAGAAACGAGGAGAAAGTGAATGTGAATCTGATCCAGGAATTCCTCATTTATTTGCACAGAATCCGCTGAGTGAAACTCTATTCTGAACACACAATAATGATTTGATATGATGGATGAAATTGATTATAAGACTAATCAACAGCTAATTTAACAGCTAACAGGAAACGTTCTCAGAGTAACGTTCAGAGAACATTCAAAAGTAACGATCAGAGAACATTCAAAAGTAACGATCAGAGAACATTCTAAAGTAACGATCAGAGAACATTCAAAAGTAACGATCAGAGAACATTCAAAAGTAACGATCAGAGAACATTCAAAAGTAACGATCAGAGAACATTCAAAAGTAACGATCAGAGAACATTCAAAAGTAACGATCAGAGAACATTCAAAAGTAACGATCAGAGAACATTCAAAAGTAACGATCAGAGAACATTCAAAAGTAACGATCAGAGAACATTCAAAAGTAACGATCAGAGAACATTCAAAAGTAACGATCAGAGAACATTCTAAAGTAACGATCAGAGAACATTCAAAAGTAACGATCAGAGAACATTCTAAAGTAACGATCAGAGAACATTCAAAAGTAACGATCAGAGAACATTCAAAAGTAACGATCAGAGAACATTCAAAAATAACGATCAGAGAACATTCTAAAGTAACGATCAGAGAACATTCAAAAGTAACGATCAGAGAACATTCAAAAGTAACGATCAGAGAACATTCTAAAGTAACGTTCAGAGAACATTCTAAAGTAACGATCAGAGAACATTCAAAAGTAACGATCAGAGAACATTCAAAAGTAGCGATCAGAGAACATTCAAAAGTAACGATCAGAGAACATTCAAAAGTAACGATCAGAGAACATTCAAAAGTAGCGATCCGAGAACATTCTAAAGTAACGATCAGAGAACATTCTAAAGTAACGATCCGAGAACATTCAAAAGTAACGATCCGAGAACATTCAAAAGTAACGATCAGAGAACATTCTAAAGTAACGATCAGAGAACATTCAAAAGTAAAGATCAGAGAACATTCAAAAGTAACGATCAGAGAACATTCTAAAGTAACGATCAGAGAACATTCAAAAGTAACGTTCAGAGAACATTCTAAAGTAACGATCAGAGAACATTCAAAAGTAGCAATCAGAGAACATTCTAAAGTAGCGATCAGAGAACATTCAAAAGTAACGATCAGAGAACATTCAAAAGTAACGTTCAGAGAACATTCTAAAGTAACGATCAGAGAACATTCAAAAGTAACGTTCAGAGAACATTCTAAAGTAACGATCAGAGAACATTCTAAAGTAACGATCAGAGAACATTCTAAAATAACGATCAGAGAACATTCAAAAGTAACGATCAGAGAACATTCAAAAGTAACGATCAGAGAACATTCTAAAGTAACGTTCAGAGAACATTCTAAAGTAAGGATCAGAGAACATTCAAAAGTAACGATCAGAGAACATTCAAAAGTAACGATCAGAGAACATTCAAAAGTTACGATCAGAGAACATTCTAAAGTAACGATCAGAGAACATTCTAAAGTAACGATCAGAGAACATTCAAAAGTAACGATCAGAGAACATTCTAAAGTAACGATCAGAGAACATTCTAAAGTAACGATCAGAGAACATTTAAAACTAGCGATCAGAGAACATTCTAAAGTAACGATCAGAGAACATTCTAAAGTTACGATCAGAGAACATTCTAAAGTAACGATCAGAGAACATTCAAAAGTAACGATCAGAGAACATTCAAAAGTAACGATCAGAGAACATTCTAAAGTAACGTTCAGAGAACATTCTAAAGTAACGATCAGAGAACATTCAAAAGTAACGATCAGAGAACATTCAAAAGTAACGATCAGAGAACATTCAAAAGTTACGATCAGAGAACATTCTAAAGTAACGATCAGAGAACATTCTAAAGTAACGATCAGAGAACATTCTAAAGTAACGATCAGAGAACATTCTAAAGTAACGATCAGAGAACATTTAAAAGTAGCGATCAGAGAACATTCTAAAGTAACGATCAGAGAACATTCTAAAGTTACGATCAGAGAACATTCTAAAGTAACGATCAGAGAACATTCAAAAGTTACGATCAGAGAACATTCTAAAGTAACGATCAGAAGATTCTAAAGTTACGATCAGAGAACATTCTAAAGTAACGATCAGAGAACATTCTAAAGTAACGATCAGAGAACATTCTAAAGTAACGATCAGAGAACATTCTAAAGTAACGATCAGAGAACATTTAAAAGTAGCGATCAGAGAACATTCTAAAGTAACGATCAGAGAACATTCTAAAGTTACGATCAGAGAACATTCTAAAGTAACGATCAGAGAACATTCAAAAGTTACGATCAGAGAACATTCTAAAGTAACGATCAGAGAACATTCTAAAGTAACGATCAGAGAACATTCAAAAGTAACGATCAGAGAACATTCTAAAGTAACGATCAGAGAACATTCAAAAGCAACGATCAGAGAACATTCAAAAGTAACGATCAGAGAACATTCAAAAGTTACGATCAGAGAACATTCTAAAGTAACGATCAGAGAACATTCTAAAGTAACGATCAGAGAACATTCTAAAGTAACGATCAGAGAACATTCTAAAGTAACGATCAGAGAACATTCTAAAGTAACGATCAGAGAACATTCTAAAGTAACGATCAGAGAACATTCTAAAGTAACGATCAGAGAACATTCTAAAGTAACGATCAGAGAACATTCTAAAGTAACGATCAGAGAACATTCTAAAGTAGCGATCAGAGAACATTCTAAAGTAACGATCAGAGAACATTCTAAAGTAACGATCAGAGAACATTCAAAAGTAACGTTGTGCAGCTGATGTGTAGTTAGTTATCTTCTAGTCATTGATTAGCATATTCTGTATTGATAATCTACAAATCGTGTTCAGGGGGCGGGGTTTATGCAAATTCCAGGGTTGGTGATGTCACTAACCCGGGAGGAATGTCCTGTAGTCCCTACCAGCTGTTTGTTGCAACTCACTTAAAAATGTTGGGTTAAAAATAACCCAACGAATAACCCAATGGGGTGGTATAGCACCTTCCCAACTGTGGGTTAATTTAACCCAATGCATGTTGGGTAAAATAACCCAACAGTTGAGTTAAATATTTATTTTTATTTATGACCTTATTTTAATAAATAAAATACGCATTGTTTTCGAATACAGATTGTTTATTTGTATAAAAGTTGTTTATTTGTATAAAACAATATTAAACAAATATATTTTTATTAAATTACAAACTATATATGGCTGACGTCATGAGTATATAGTGCACATGTTTTGGAGGAATGCAGTGATGATTTGACTGAGATGTTTGTGTGTGTGAAGCGTGTGTGTGTGTGTTGTTTAGTGCAGGTCAAACACACACTGAAGACGTCCTGTCTCTGCTGACGGAAGCCCTTCAGGAACAACATGTTTTTCTGCTGTTATCTGCGCGAGTTCTGCTGTTGAGACATTAACTCACACACTTGTGTAGCGACAGGAGCTTTGAGGCTCACGACCTCTGAATGAACAAGCCGTTCCTTTTTATTGGATATTTGAGATTCCACAACTCAGGGAACAAGCGTCTTATCGCACAATAATGTTGAACAGAGATTTCCACACACGAGTCAAAGTTTACGAGCCGCTGAAGTTCAAACTCGGAGAATACCGGGATCCGGGTCGGGTGATCATGAGCTGACTGACATGTATTACAAGAACGCTTTGCTAACGTTTCCATTAAGTTATGAAAATATTATTTATGAACGTTCAAAAATGCCCCGTTTTTAAACATTTTAAAAACGTTTTTTTTCTTGATTATGTGGACGTTAAGGACTCACCCCCTTGTATCATTCTTTAAACATTATGGGAATGTTAGTTTTGAAGGTTCTCTGATCGTTCTGAAACAAGCAGCATTTAAACACCGTTAGACGAACGTCCAACTAAACCGATGTAGGCTATAAATAACGTTTTTGTGCGAACGCTTTGAGAACATTATTAAAGCCCAGATAATGAACGTCCTATTAGCGTCACTGGAAGAGCGTTTGTTCATAACTTCTGAGAACGTTCCTTTTATTTCTATAGCACTTTATACAAAAGAGATTGTTTTAAATCATCTTTACAATAATCTTTACAGTGATTAAATGGAGCAAACAGTTAATTTCATTTCGCCATTGTTCTGCTGAAGTCAGTTCAGTGTTTAATCAATTAATCATTATATTTTTTCTATTAAACACCTATAGTTAAAAAGGTCACGTTTATTTTAAGGTGACGTAGTTACACTAAGTGTAATATACATTAACTGCAGTCACAGTGGGTTACACTTTATTTTAAGGTGTCATTGTTACAGTGTAATTATACATTTAAGTACAGAGTAATAATAATTAACTACATTTACTGTAGGGTTAGGGCTGGAAAAGGGGTTTGTTTGAGGGTTAGTTGCACTGTAGCGCTCTCTGCTGGACAGAAGCAGAACTGCAGTCACTGTAGCGCTCTCTGCTGGACAGAAGCAGAACTGCACTCACTGTAGCGCTCTCTGCTGGACAGAAGCAGAACTGCAGTCACTGTAGCGCTCTCTGCTGGACAGAAGCAGAACTGCAGTCACTGTGGCGCTCTCTGCTGGACAGAAGCAGAACTGCAGTCACTGTAGCGCTCTCTGCTGGACAGAAGCAGAACTGCAGTCACTGTAGCGCCCTCTGCTGGACAGAAGCAGAACTGCAGTCACTGTAGCGCCCTCTGCTGGACAGAAGCAGAACTGCAGTCACTGTAGCGCTCTCTGCTGGACAGAAGCAGAACTGCAGTCACTGTAGCGCCCTCTGCTGGACAGAAGCAGAACTGCAGTCACTGTAGCGCCCTCTGCTGGACAGAAGCAGAACTGCAGTCACTGTAGCGCTCTCTGCTGGACAGAAGCAGAACTGCAGTCACTGTAGCGCTCTCTGCTGGACAGAAGCAGAACTGCAGTCACTGTAGCGCTCTCTGCTGGACAGAAGCAGAACTGCAGTCACTGTAGCGCTCTCTGCTGGACAGAAGCAGAACTGCAGTCACTGTAGCGCTCTCTGCTGGACAGAAGCAGAACTGCAGTCACTGTAGCGCCCTCTGCTGGACAGAAGCAGAACTGCAGTCACTGTAGCGCTCTCTGCTGGACAGAAGCAGAACTGCAGTCACTGTAGCGCTCTCTGCTGGACAGAAGCAGAACTGCAGTCACTGTAGCGCTCTCTGCTGGACAGAAGCAGAACTGCAGTCACTGTAGCGCTCTCTGCTGGACAGAAGCAGAACTGCAGTCACTGTAGCGCTCTCTGCTGGACAGAAGCAGAACTGCAGTCACTGTAGCGCTCTCTGCTGGACAGAAGCAGAACTGCAGTCACTGTAGCGCTCTCTGCTGGACAGAAGCAGAACTGCAGTCACTGTAGCGCCCTCTGCTGGACAGAAGCAGAACTGCAGTCACTGTAGCGCCCTCTGCTGGACAGAAGCAGAACTGCACTCACTGTAGCGCCCTCTGCTGGACAGAAGCAGAACTGCAGTCACTGTAGCGCTCTCCGCTGGACAGAAGCAGAACTGCAGTCACTGTAGCGCCCTCTGCTGGACAGAAGCAGAAGAACTGCAGTCACTGTAGCGCCCTCTGCTGGACAGAAGCAGAACTGCAGTCACTGTAGCGCTCTCTGCTGGACAGAAGCAGAACTGCACTCACTGTAGCGCTCTCTGCTGGACAGAAGCAGAACTGCACTCACTGTGGCGCTCTCTGCTGGACAGAAGCAGAACTGCAGTCACTGTAGCGCTCTCTGCTGGACAGAAGCAGAACTGCAGTCACTGTAGCGCTCTCTGCTGGACAGAAGAAGAACTGCAGTCACTGTAGCGCTCTCTGCTGGACAGAAGCAGAACTGCAGTCACTGTAGCGCTCTCTGCTGGACAGAAGCAGAACTGCACTCACTGTGGCGCTCTCTGCTGGACAGAAGCAGAACTGCACTCACTGTGGCGCTTTCTGCTGGACAGAAGCAGAACTGCAGTCACTGTGGCGCTCTCTGCTGGACAGAAGCAGAACTGCAGTCACTGTAGCGCCCTCTGCTGGACAGAAGCAGAACTGCAGTCACTGTAGCGCTCTCTGCTGGACAGAAGCAGAACTGCAGTCACTGTAGCGCTCTCTGCTGGACAGAAGCAGAACTGCAGTCACTGTAGCGCTCTCTGCTGGACAGAAGCAGAACTGCAGTCACTGTAGCGCTCTCTGCTGGACAGAAGCAGAACTGCAGTCACTGTAGCGCTCTCTGCTGGACAGAAGCAGAACTGCAGTCACTGTAGCGCTCTCTGCTGGACAGAAGCAGAACTGCAGTCACTGTAGCGCTCTCTGCTGGACAGAAGCAGAACTGCAGTCACTGTAGCGCTCTCTGCTGGACAGAAGCAGAACTGCAGTCACTGTAGCGCTCTCTGCTGGACAGAAGAAGAACTGCAGTCACTGTAGCGCTCTCTGCTGGACAGAAGCAGAACTGCAGTCACTGTAGCGCTCTCTGCTGGACAGAAGCAGAACTGCACTCACTGTGGCGCTCTCTGCTGGACAGAAGCAGAACTGCACTCACTGTGGCGCTTTCTGCTGGACAGAAGCAGAACTGCAGTCACTGTGGCGCCCTCTGCTGGACAGAAGCAGAAGAACTGCAGTCACTGTAGCGCCCTCTGCTGGACAGAAGCAGAACTGCAGTCACTGTAGCGCCCTCTGCTGGACAGAAGCAGAACTGCAGTCACTGTAGCGCCCTCTGCTGGACAGAAGCAGAACTGCACTCACTGTAGCGCCCTCTGCTGGACAGAAGCAGAACTGCAGTCACTGTAGCGCCCTCTGCTGGACAGAAGCAGAAGAACTGCAGTCACTGTAGCGCCCTCTGCTGGACAGAAGCAGAACTGCAGTCACTGTAGCGCTCTCTGCTGGACAGAAGCAGAACTGCACTCACTGTAGCGCTCTCTGCTGGACAGAAGCAGAACTGCACTCACTGTGGCGCTCTCTGCTGGACAGAAGCAGAACTGCAGTCACTGTAGCGCTCTCTGCTGGACAGAAGCAGAACTGCAGTCACTGTAGCGCTCTCTGCTGGACAGAAGAAGAACTGCAGTCACTGTAGCGCTCTCTGCTGGACAGAAGCAGAACTGCAGTCACTGTAGCGCTCTCTGCTGGACAGAAGCAGAACTGCACTCACTGTGGCGCTCTCTGCTGGACAGAAGCAGAACTGCACTCACTGTGGCGCTTTCTGCTGGACAGAAGCAGAACTGCAGTCACTGTAGCGCTCTCTGCTGGACAGAAGCAGAACTGCAGTCACTGTAGCGCTCTCTGCTGGACAGAAGAAGAACTGCAGTCACTGTAGCGCTCTCTGCTGGACAGAAGCAGAACTGCAGTCACTGTAGCGCTCTCTGCTGGACAGAAGCAGAACTGCACTCACTGTGGCGCTCTCTGCTGGACAGAAGCAGAACTGCACTCACTGTGGCGCTTTCTGCTGGACAGAAGCAGAACTGCAGTCACTGTGGCGCCCTCTGCTGGACAGAAGCAGAAGAACTGCAGTCACTGTAGCGCCCTCTGCTGGACAGAAGCAGAACTGCAGTCACTGTAGCGCTCTCTGCTGGACAGAAGCAGAACTGCAGTCACTGTAGCGCTCTCTGCTGGACAGAAGCAGAACTGCACTCACTGTGGCGCTCTCTGCTGGACAGAAGCAGAACTGCACTCACTGTGGCGCTTTCTGCTGGACAGAAGCAGAACTGCAGTCACTGTAGCGCTCTCTGCTGGACAGAAGCAGAACTGCAGTCACTGTGGCGCTCTCTGCTGGACAGAAGCAGAAGAACTGCAGTCACTGTGGCGCTCTCTGCTGGACAGAAGCAGAACTGCAGTCACTGTAGCGCTCTCTGCTGGACAGAAGCAGAAGAACTGCAGTCACTGTGGCGCTCTCTGCTGGACAGAAGAAGAACTGCAGTCACTGTAGCGCTCTCTGCTGGACAGAAGCAGAACTTATAGCTAAACCTTCTGTATCATATCTGATATGAGCTCTAAATGATGAACATGATCTGATAAACCTGTCGATCTCCTCCAGTCCTTCTGTCTCTGACGGACAGTTTACACTCTTTTATCAAGTAAAAGTCTTTCAGTTTAATTGTACAAACGTCCTTCAGCTCGAGTCTTTATGATCTGAAATCTGCACTCATTTTTATCAAGTAAACATGAGAATAACTTTGATATTATTAGTAATATTTCAGCTGGACTGAAGCAGTTTTACTATCATCATTTATTATAAAAATCATGAGTATCAAATATGATCATCAGGCTTTTGAGGATGGTTTATTTGTTCATCTCTCAATCAACATTGCATTATATGTTTTAACACTATAGATCATACAAATAAGCATTTAAATATCATCTTACTAAGACATATTATTGGCAGATATTGATATTTATATGCATTTTGTCAGTATCTGCTACTGTTATAAAGATTTCATTGATTTACAATCATCAGAATTTCATATAAATATCAGCGTCTGCAGCAAACAGCATATTTAAATCAAATTAAACCGTTTTTTCCTCCATATTCTCACTATTTCAGACTATATTTGCTATAAAAGCCTGATGGATCAAATATGATACTCAACATTAAACATGCAAACTTTTATATTTTGTCTAAGGGTTCAATAACCGGGCTATTATTTTAAGTGTCAGGCTTTACACTACAGGGTTAAAGTTAGACACAGAATAGTCAAGTCAAGTCAAGTCAAGTCATCTTCATTTATATAGCGCTTTTAACAATGGAGATTGTTTCAAAGCAGCTTTACAGAGATAAATATACAATTTACGGTAACAGATTGTTTTGGCTTTATAGCGATTTTGAATAATGTTATTTCCAGCTAAAGTTGGTTTTGATTGATTCACTTCCAGCAAAATTATCATTTGTTATTACATTAGGGGCCGCTAAGACGACACCGTTCTCTCTAAACGGACTTTAAACGCGAACCTGTGACCTGATGGCGTTCACATGCGCATTAAAAATTGATTCTATAGTTATATTCGTTTGAATGTGTGTGCGCAGGTTTGTAATTTCCCAACAAACCATGCCTAAACAAACTACTTGTCTTGCCTTTAAATTTGATACAGAATTTTATTTTATCACTTCGAGGTACGCGAACCGGATTTCCAACAACGCTTTATCTGTAGAGTGGGAAAGGGATCCTCCATAGGGAGAGGATAGTTGACACTTTAGCACTGCATTGTCATCGGCTCCAGGCGAAACTCCCTCGTCAGATCTGGAGTGTGTGTGTGTGTGTCCAGGCGAATCTCCTTCGTCAGATCTGGATACGGCCTGGATCCGGCAGGCTGCGGGAAAACCTCGGGATAAACAAAGACACTAATATTAGCGTAGATGCCATTCTTCTTATGATGTAACGAGTACATCAAGATTTAAGGGAAGTGTTCCCAGTTCCGGCTGACCTAATCTATGCAGCCTAACATTGAATTTATAGAAGTCTATAATGTATTATGTGTATGCTAGGTCAAAGAGATGTGTTTTTAGTCTAGCTTTGAACTGACAGAGTGTGTCTGCTTCCCGGACAATGGTAGGAAGACTGTTCCAGAGTTTTGGTGCTAAATAGGAAAAGGATCTCCCGCCTGCAGTCGATTTAGATATTCTAGGTATTATCAACTGGCCGGAGTTTTGAGATCGCAATAGATGTGAAGGACTATAATGCGTTAAGAGCTCGCTCAAGTACTGCGGAGCTAAACCATTTAGTGCTTTGTAGGTAATCAACAATATTTTAAAATTTATACGATGTTTAATAGGCAGCCAATGCAGTGTTGACAGAACCGGGCTAATATGGTCATATTTCCTGGTTCTGGTAAGAACTCGAGCTGCGGCGTTTTGGACCAGCTGGAGTTTGTTTATTAAGCGTGCAGGGCAACCACCCAGTAGAGCATTACAGTAATCTAGCCTTGAGGTCATGAACGCATGAACTAATTGTTCTGCATTTGTTAATGAGAGCATATGGCGTAATTTAGATATATTTTTAAGATGGAAAAATGCGGTTTTACAGATACTAGACACGTGGCTTTCAAATGAGAGATTAGTATCAAAGAGCACACACACACACACACACACACACACACACACACACAGGTTCCTAACTGACGACGAAGACTTGACAGAGCAGCCATTAAGTGTTAGACAGTATTCTGGGTTATTACGTGTGGAAGTTTTTGTCCAATAATTAGAATCTCTGTTTTTTCAGAATTTAGTAGTAGGAAATTACTAGTCATCCAATTTTTTATATCGGCTATGCATTCCGTTAATTTTGTGAATTGGTAAGTTTCGTCGGGGCGTGAAGAAATATACAGCTGAGTATCATCGGCATAACAGTGAAAACTAACTCCATGTTTCCTAATGATATCTCCTAATGGTAGCATGTACAGAGTGAACAGCAGCGGTCCTAGTACTGAGCCTTGTGGTACGCCATACTGAACTTGTGATCGATAAGACATCTCTTCATTTACTGCTACAAACTGATAACGGTCAGATAAGTATGATTTAAACCATGCTAATGCAACTCCACTAATACCAACATAATTTTCGAGTCTATTTAAAAGAATGTTGTGGTCAATGGTGTCAAATGCAGCATTAAGATCGAGTAACACTAATAGAGAGATACAACCGCAATCGGATGATAAGAGCAAATCATGTGTGACTCTAATGAGAGCGGTCTCAGTGCTATGGTACGGTCTGAATCCAGACTGAAAATCCTCGCAGATATCATTTCTTTTTAGAAAGGAGCACAGTTGTGAGGATACTGCTTTTTCTAATATCTTTGATAGAAAAGGCAGATTCGAGATCGGCCTGTAATTGACTCATTTTGTATGATAAAGTTGCGGTTTTTTAACAAGCGGTTTTATCATAGCCAGTTTAAAGGTTTTTGGTACGTATCCTAGAGACAAAGATGAATTAATGATAGTAAGAAGAGGATCTATGACCTCTGGAAGCATCTCTTTCAGTAGCTTAGTCGGTATAGGGTCTAACATACATGTTGTCGATTTAGATGAATTAACGAGTGTGCAAAATTCGTCCTCTCCTATGGCAACAAATTAATCAAATTTTTCCTCAGAAGGACTGCACTGCACTGTCTGATGCAATACTGTGGTAGACGGTTGCATAGTTATAATTTTGTCCCTGATATTATCAATCTTATAAGTGAAGAAGTTCATAAAGTCATCACTGCTGTGTTGCTTTGACACTTCTGAGCTTGAAGCTTTCTTTTTTGTTAGTTTAGCCACTGTTTCAAATAAATACCTAGGATTATGTTTATTTTCTTCTAATAGGGTTTGAAAAATAAGCAGATCTAGCAGCTTTTAAAGCCTCTCTGTAAGCAGTCGAGCTCTCTTTCCATGAAATCCGAAATACCTCTAGTTTAGTTTTCTTCCAGTTGCGCTCCATTTTTCTGGCTGCTCTCTTTAGGGCCTGAGTGTGTGTGTGTGTGTGTGTGTGTGTGTGTGTGAGTGTGCTCGCTGAATACAGAATACAGACATTTGAATGATTTACACAAAATTACAATTTAATTCACTATGGCTGTTGATGTGCGTCATATTGATATTAATACAACAAGTACTGTGGAGGAATAAAACACAACTCAATGCATAAATTATTTTATAAAAGGTTTTATTTGTTTATTTGGCAGCTAAATTGAAATGCATCAGATTGTATAACATGGTGTGTGTGTGTGTGATAGACACTGTCCAAAAGAGAAACATCCGGTAACACTTTTCAAGATCTGATATAAATAAAAATAAGCAGTTATTTCTGACAACCACACGTGTGAAGATCTGATGAACGCAGAAGATTTCCATTGCCAACACTGAGCGCTGAACCACAGCTGGATCTGAAGAGCCCAGGAACGCCCAGGAGAACCTCCAGAACCCGTCCATATCCCCGTCGCTCGGCTTCAACTCTTACAGATCAAATGCATCTGGTGTTCGTCAGAGCGAAGAGCGAACGGCCTAAAACACAGGACTGAAGGCACGGTTCCTCAGGAGCCCTCGTCTTCATCAGTGACATCATCACTTACAAATCTGGCCTTTCTTCAACAAAAATGACCTTTAAACAAGAAGCAACAATAACATAAAAACAACTAATCTGCGCTAAACTACATTATCAAAAGGCCAATAGTCGGTATATTGCAACTCTCTCCACTATCATCATCATGCATACAATGTCACTTCCTGTCAACGGCCGCCTGATTGGCTGACTGGGTCATGTGACACACTGGCATCTCGGAGGGCACAGAACGGGCGTCTCTGTGAGGGGAAGATGTGCCGCTGGAGAGAGAACGACCCACGCCAACGGGATGTGCATTTATGGAATATACATTATAGAAATGCCAAATGCATCATATCTCATATGCAGCAGGAATATATATATAATAGAAATACCCAATGCAAAAGCTAACTAGTTCGGAATTTAAGGAGCACAAGATAATAACCAATGCATCATATATTATATCATCCAGAAATGGCAAATGCATGTGAAGAAATATATATGGAATATGTTATAGAAATGCACTAGTTTGGAATCTCTAGAATAAAGAAATGCATTTCGCTGATAATATGGAACTGGTGTTATAGAAATGCCAAATGCATGATTTATAACTAAAGCATAAACAGAATGAGTCTTCTGTAGAGTCTCTCTCCAGCTAAAGCGAACACAGCAAAACCCGACCCGATGTTCCCCGCCGGCACGAGCGAGCGCAGACTGAATCATGGGAAATGATGAACACACCGCAAACAACGCTTTTCTTACTGTCTCGTTTCCAATCCAAATATCTAAAAACTATTAAATCAAAACCCATTTACTAGTAAAATGACAAGACATTATGTCCTGTTTTCCGGGGGAATTCATCCAAATTAAAACTAGCAGAACGATCTTCGCTTCTTATAAGCATCAACTCACTTGATTTTTATTTATTTCACCAAAAAACAAGACTTAATATCTTATGGCATTTCACTATTTTAGTAAATGCATCTTGATTTAAGAAATGTTTGATATTTGGACTGGAAACAAGACAAAAATACTAAGTAATAAAATATTTTTTTGCAGTGCAGGAGCCGTTCGCGCGAGTCACCGTTTGGCAGCGATTCTGATTCAGTGATTCAGGGATACAGAGACTCATTGATTAAGTGACTCATTGATTCAATGACTCAGTGAGTCGAGTGACTCAGTGAGTCGAGTGACTCAGTGATTCACTTTCTCAGTGATTCACTTTCTCAGTGATTCAGTGACTCATTGATCCAGTGACTCATTGATCCAGTGACTCATTGATCCAGTGAGTCGAGTGACTCATTGATTCAGTGACTCATTGATTCAGTGACTCATTGATTCAGTGACTCATTGATTCAGTGACTCATTGATTCAGTGAGTCGAGTGACTCATTGATTCAGTGAGTCGAGTGACTCAGTGATTCAGTGTCTCAGTGATTCAGTGACTCATTGATTCAGTGACTTATTGATCCAGTGACTCAGTGAGTCGAGTGACTCAGTGATTCACTGTCTCAGTGATTCACTGTCTCAGTGATTCACTGTCTCAGTGATTTACTGACTTAGTGAGTCGAGTGACTTAGTGACTCAGTGAGTCGAGTGACTCAGTGACTCATTGATTCAGTGACTCAGTGAGTCGAGTGACTCAGTGATTCAGTGACTCATTGATTCAGTGACTCATTGATTCAGTGACTCATTGATTCAGTGATTTAGTGTCTCAGTGATTCAGTGACTCATTAAGTGACTCATTGATTCAGTGACTCATTGATTCAGTGACTCATTGATTCAGTGACTCATTGATTCAGTGTCTCAGTGATTCAGAGACTCATTGATTAAGTGACTCATTGATTCAGTGACTCATTGATTCAGTGTCTCAGTGATTCAGTGACTCAGTGAGTCGAGTGAATCAACTCTCTCCTGGTGGATCTTCCACAACATTCCCATGACGTGATTCCAGTTCTGCGCGTCGTCACCTGACGGAGCGTTTGCATATGCGTGTGCGCTTGTGCTCGTCTACGGCTACAGCTGTGGATTGTTTTCCTCTCGGTAAAGTGCTATAAGAGACGCCACAGCCGAACTCCTTCGCTTCTAAACACCAATGATTGCGAATCCAGATTTCTAGAATGCAGAATAAAATTAAGGCAAACACATCTGAGACATGAACTGAAACTACACTAGTAATCTAGATCTACTCTCAGCTCTGGTCTGGATGATGGGAACTAACTGGTTAATCCCAGTCCAGGACACACACACTCTCTGTGGACCGATCATATTGTAATATTAAAAATAGTGCAATTTTAGACATTTATATAAATAACTCTAAAATCGTGCTTATAGGTTTGCTTTTTTTAAGCTTTCCATATACATGTCTATATATTTATATAGTAGCCTATATACACAAACATACACACATAGACTAACGCGTAATGTTGTTGGCAAACGCTCTCTCTGACAGCAAACACACACACATCAGAATAAACGTGTGGATATTGTGCATCTAATGCAAAACTAATGATGCGTGATGAAGCGTCTTTACAGAAGAAGAACTGAAGACGAGAGGGAAAGAAGTGTTTCTACGCTGGAAAACATGAGCTTTCCCAGTTTTCCAGCAGAAGCATCTAAACATTCTCAAATCAAGTCTTTAAGCGAGTTAAAACCCCAACACACATCTGAGAAACACTCGCTTTCCCAGGGAACTCAGTGTGTTTCTCAGACTCCACCAGCAGAGTTCTGCTCTTGTTTTAAGCTAAACTCATTTTCAGGATTTTCAGGCTCAGTATCCTCACTCGTTGTGTAGTTCTCCAGTACGTGTCTTGATTTAAGAACGTTTAGACATTAGTGCTTGAGAACGAGACTGAGAAAGAGCGTCTTCTCCGTCACTAGAACCGAGGAATAATCCTGCCAATCTTCTTCCATGTGTCGTAACTAAGAGCATCGAGGACACATAACATGTACACATATATATATATATATAGAAAGGTCTGAGTGAAAAGGCAAGACCGGAGTGAATCCGTACGCTCTCGTGAGTCTCTTGTGCAACTGCCCGGGTTCCCACGACCGCTGACCTCAGACCTGCTGTGTGTAATAAGCTATATATATATATAAGTTAGTCTCGTCTGCATGAGAAGGCAAGACCTCGTGAGTCTGTTCTCGCGTCGGCCGCTGACGTCATCAGACCGGCTGTGCGTGGAGCTTGTCTTTGTCGCGCGTGTCCGTCCGGCTGATCTGGATGAGCTGCGTGTGTGTGTGCGGCCCCGGGTGGTAGCAGTGACCTATGACCTCGCAGTAGGCGGGCGGGGCCGTGATGCGGTCGAACACGGTGCGGTTGGGCGGCGCGCGCACGGACTCCCGGTTCAGCTCCCGCTGTTGCTCGGGGTCCCGCAGCTGGAGGGAACACGGGCCCTGGTACGGCGGCGGCTCCTCCCCGTCCGACAGCGAGATGGTGGGCGGCAGGTCGATGGTGGCGTGCGGGAGGTACGGGTACGTGGGCTGGAAGCGGCTCACACGCGAGCGCTGGAGGGACGAGGGCCGAGGACTGTACACCTGCTGGACAACAGAGGCAGAGGACTGTAAACACACCACATGCACGTTCCCCCCGGGCAATCAATGTTGTGCATTTTCGGTCAATAACATTTTTAATATTTTTTGTGGGAATTTAGTAATAATAGTTATGCATTCTTTTGGCATATTGTGCATTTAAAAAAAAAAAAAATTGTTCAATCATATTTGTAATATTTTGTATTTTGAGGACATTTTATGGTACTATTTTTTGGTAATATTTATGCATTCTTTTTGCATATTGTGCATTTTTAATGCAACTTTATGACATTTTTGTTCAATCATATTTGTAATATTTTGTATTTTCAGGGAATTTTATGGTACTAAGTATTATTTATGCATTCTTTTTGCATATTGTGCATTTTTAATGCAATTTTATGACATTTTTGTTCAATCATATTTGTAATATTTTGTATTTTCAGGGAATTTTATGGTACTAAGTAATATTTATGCATTCTTTTTGCATATTGTGAATTTTTAATGCAATTTTATGACATTTTTGTTCAATCATATTTGTAATATTTTGTATTTTCAGGGAATTTTATGGTACTAAGTATTATTTATGCATTCTTTTTGCATATTGTGCATTTTTAATGCAATTTTATGACATTTTTGTTCAATCATATTTGTAATATTTTGTATTTTCAGGGAATTTTATGGTACTAAGTAATATTTATGCATTCTTTTTGCATATTGTGAAATTTTAATGCAATTTTATGACATTTTTGTTCAATCATATTTGTAATATTTTGTATTTTCAGGGAATTTTATGGTACTAAGTATTATTTATGCATTCTTTTTGCATATTGTGCATTTTTAATGCAATTTTATGACATTTTTGTTCAATCATATTTGTAATATTTTGTATTTTCAGGGAATTTTATGGTACTAAGTAATATTTATGCATTCTTTTTGCATATTGTGAAATTTTAATGCAATTTTATGACATTTTTGTTCAATCATATTTGTAATATTTTGTATTTTCAGGGAATTTTATGGTACTAAGTATTATTTATGCATTCTTTTTGCATATTGTGCATTTTTAATGCAATTTTATGACATTTTTGTTCAATCATATTTGTAATATTTTGTATTTTCAGGGAATTTTATGGTACTAAGTAATATTTATGCATTCTTTTTGCATATTGTGAAATTTTAATGCAATTGTATGAATTTTTGTTCAATCATATTTGTAATATTTTGTATTTTCAGGGAATTTTATGGTACTAAGTAATATTTATGCATTCTTTTTGCATATTGTGCATTTTTTTAATGCAATTGTATGAATTTTTGTTCAATCATATTTGTAATATTTTGTACTTTTAGGGAATTTTATGGTACTAAGTATTATTTATGCATTCTTTTTGCATATTGTGCATTTTTAATGCAACTTTATGACATTTTTGTTCAATCATATTTGTAATATTTTGTATTTTCAGGGAATTTTATGGTACTAAGTATTATTTATGCATTCTTTTTGCATATTGTGCATTTTTAATGCAATTTTATGACATTTTTGTTCAATCATATTTGTAATATTTTGTATTTTCAGGGAATTTTATGGTACTAAGTAATATTTATTCATTTTTGCA
>JARWKJ010000010.1:647185-649685 GCA_029959095.1 Rhinichthys osculus
TGTGTTTGGCAGATGAGTGTGTTTGGCAGACGAGTGTGTTTGGCAGACGAGTGTGTTTGGCAGATGAGTGTGTTTGGCAGATGAGTGTGTTTAGTAGACGAGTGTGTTTGGCAGACGAGTGTGTTTGGCAGATGAGTGTGTTTAGTAGACGAGTGTGTTTGGCAGACGAGTGTGTTTGGCAGATGAGTGTGTTTGGCAGACGAGTGTGTTTAGTAGACGAGTGTGTTTAGAAGATGAGTGTGTTTGGCAGATGAGTGTGTTTGGCAGACGAGTGTGTTTGGCAGACGAGTGTGTTTGGCAGATGAGTGTGTTTGGCAGATGAGTGTGTTTAGTAGACGAGTGTGTTTGGCAGACGAGTGTGTTTGGCAGATGAGTGTGTTTAGTAGACGAGTGTGTTTGGCAGACGAGTGTGTTTGGCAGATGAGTGTGTTTGGCAGACGAGTGTGTTTAGAAGATGAGTGTGTTTGGCAGATGAGTGTGTTTGGCAGACGAGTGTGTTTGGCAGACGAGTGTGTTTGGCAGACGAGTGTGTTTGGCAGATGAGTGTGTTTGGCAGACGAGTGTGTTTGGCAGACGAGTGTGTTTAGAAGATGAGTGTGTTTGGCAGATGAGTGTGTTTGGCAGACGAGTGTGTTTGGCAGACGAGTGTGTTTGGCAGACGAGTGTGTTTGGTAGACGAGTGTGTTTGGCAGACGAGTGTGTTTGGCAGACGAGCGTGTTTGGCAGATGAGTGTGTTTGGCAGACGAGTGTGTTTAGAAGATGAGTGTGTTTGGTAGACGAGTGTGTTTGGCAGACGAGCGTGTTTGGCAGATGAGTGTGTTTAGTAGACGAGTGTGTTTAGTAGACGAGTGTGTTTGGCAGACGAGTGTGTTTGGCAGACGAGTGTGTTTGGCAGATGAGTGTGTTTGGTAGACGAGTGTGTTTGGCAGACGAGCGTGTTTGGCAGACGAGTGTGTTTGGCAGACGAGTGTGTTTGGCAGACTAGTGTGTTTAGTAGACTAGTGTGTTTAGTAGACGAGCGTGTTTGGCAGACGAGTGTGTTTGGCAGACGAGTGTGTTTGGTAGACGAGTGTGTTTGGCAGACGAGTGTGTTTAGAAGATGAGTGTGTTTAGAAGACGAGTGTGTTTGGCAGACGAGTGTGTTTGGCAGACGAGTGTGTTTGGTAGACGAGTGTGTTTGGCAGACGAGTGTGTTTAGAAGATGAGTGTGTTTGGTAGACGAGTGTGTTTAGAAGATGAGTGTGTTTGGTAGACGAGTGTGTTTGGCAGACGAGCGTGTTTGGCAGACGAGTGTGTTTGGCAGACGAGTGTGTTTGGCAGACGAGTGTGTTTAGAAGATGAGTGTGTTTAGTAGACGAGTGTGTTTGGTAGACGAGTGTGTTTGACGAGCGTGTTTGGCAGACGAGTGTGTTTGGCAGACGAGTGTGTTTGGCAGACGAGTGTGTTTAGAAGATGAGTGTGTTTAGTAGACGAGTGTGTTTGGTAGACGAGTGTGTTTGGCAGACGAGTGTGTTTAGTAGACGAGTGTGTTTGGCAGACGAGTGTGTTTGGCAGACGAGTGTGTTTGGCAGACGAGTGTGTTTGGTAGACGAGTGTGTTTGGCAGACGAGTGTGTTTAGAAGATGAGTGTGTTTGGCAGACGAGTGTGTTTAGAAGATGAGTGTGTTTGGTAGACGAGTGTGTTTGGCAGACGAGCGTGTTTGGCAGACGAGTGTGTTTGGCAGACGAGTGTGTTTAGAAGATGAGTGTGTTTAGTAGACGAGTGTGTTTGGTAGACGAGTGTGTTTGGCAGACGAGTGTGTTTAGTAGACGAGTGTGTTTGGCAGACGAGTGTGTTTGGCAGACGAGTGTGTTTGGCAGACGAGTGTGTTTAGAAGATGAGTGTGTTTGGCAGACGAGTGTGTTTGGCAGACGAGTGTGTTTGGCAGACGAGTGTGTTTAGTAGACGAGTGTGTTTGGCAGACGAGCGTGTTTGGCAGACGAGCGTGTTTGGCAGACGAGTGTGTTTGGCAGACGAGTGTGTTTGGCCGACGAGTGTGTTTAGAAGATGAGTGTGTTTAGTAGACGAGTGTGTTTGGTAGACGAGTGTGTTTGGCAGACGAGTGTGTTTAGTAGACGAGTGTGTTTGGCAGACGAGTGTGTTTGGCAGACGAGTGTGTTTGGCAGACGAGTGTGTTTAGAAGATGAGTGTGTTTAGTAGACGAGTGTGTTTGGCAGACGAGTGTGTTTGGCAGATGAGTGTGTTTGGCAGATGAGTGTGTTTGGCAGACGAGTGTGTTTGGCAGACGAGTGTGTTTGGCAGATGAGTGTGTTTGGCAGATGAGTGTGTTTAGTAGACGAGTGTGTTTGGCAGACGAGTGTGTTTGGCAGATGAGTGTGTTTAGTAGACGAGTGTGTTTGGCAGACGAGTGTGTTTGGCAGACGAGTGTGTTTGGCAGACGAGTGTGTTTAGAAGATGAGTGTGTTTGGCAGATGAGTGTGTTTGGCAGACGAGTGTGT
>JARWKJ010000010.1:662185-667185 GCA_029959095.1 Rhinichthys osculus
CTGACTCCGCCCCTCTGTTCTGTGCGTACACCGTAACTCAATAACACAATAACCATAACGCGTTGTTCAGTATAAACGTGGGATTATGAATTATATTGAGAACATCATACATAGAAAACATGCCGTAATGCACCCTGAGTGTAAACCGACGCATTCATCGTGAAGCGTGCAGCTAGCGATTTGCAAGGATTAATATAAATATTAATATAAAGTTTAATAAAACGTTACACTCACTTCAGTTCTTCTAGAGGTTCAGCAGGAACACGAATATCTGGTACCGATTCTTTATTCATGAGCAGCTTCTTAGCAAAACCAGCTTTACACTGACCCTCGTCTATAAAGCAGTCTGGTGAGAAATGATTCGGCAAACATGAGAGCATTGACGTTGCTCGTGGGGAATATTCCCTTCGAAAAAAAAAACAGCCACTGCGTCTTCAGCGGTTCGGATTCAGGAACATTAAAATGACTGTGTTCGTTATTACACCCAAGAACAGAACACCACAATCGCTTAGAGCCATTCTGCTCATAGACAGTGCTCCAGCATATCAGAAATGACCGCGCCGGTCCGCGCAGACTATGATTGACAGCTCCCTCACGAGCGAGGACGGGTCTGTGTTGAAACGCTGCTGTCAATCAACAATCGTGGGAGGGGCTTCCGAGTGTGTGACGTCACAGGCTCGAACGGCTCGATTTGAGGCAGGGGAAAACATATAAGGAGATTAAAACAAAAACACTGGATGGATTTTCATCATTATATGATGGTTGTGTACAGACACTGCCAACACACATTTCAGTACAATCAACTTGTAAAAGTGCATGTACCATTATATGACCCCTTTAAGATATTTTGAAGAATGTTGGTAACCAGACCGTTGACTTCCACAATATTATTCTTCCTACTATGAATAAATGAATGAATGAATGAATGATGTATTATATAGATATGTACTACTGTACACCCAATCAACACACACACACACACACACACACTACTGTACACCCAATCAACACACACACACACACACACACACACACACACACACACACACACACACACACACACACTACTGTACATCCAATCAACACACACACACTACTGTACTACTGTACACCCAATCAACACACACACACACACACACACACACACACACTACTGTACTACTGTACACCCAATCAACACACACACTACTGTACACCCAATCAACACACACACACACACACACACTACTGTACTACTGTACACCCAATCAACACACACACACTACTGTACTACTGTACATCCAATCAACACACACACACTACTGTACTACTGTACACCCAATCAACACACACACACACACACACACACACACACACACACACACACACTACTGTACTACTGTACACCCAATCAACACACACACTACTGTACACCCAATCAACACACACACACACACACTACTGTACTACTGTACACCCAATCAACACACACACACACACACACACACACACTACTGTACACCCAATCAACACACACACACTACTGTACTACTGTACACCCAATCAACACACACACACACACACACACACACTACTGTACTACTGTACACCCAATCAACACACACACTACTGTACACCCAATCAACACACACACACACACACACACTACTGTACACCCAATCAACACACACACACTACTGTACTACTGTACACCCAATCAACACACACACACACACTACTGTACACCCAATCAACACACACACACTACTGTACTACTGTACACCCAATCAACACACACACACACACACACACACACACACACACACACACACACTACTGTACTACTGTACACCCAATCAACACACACACTACTGTACACCCAATCAACACACACACACACACACACACACTACTGTACACCCAATCAACACACACACACTACTGTACTACTGTACACCCAATCAACACACACACTACTGTACACCCAATCAACACACACACACACACACACTACTGTACTACTGTACACCCAATCAACACACACACACACACACACACACTACTGTACACCCAATCAACACACACACACACTACTGTACTACTGTACACACCCAAGCTTTACAATCATATCAGGGGATCTCTCCTCATACACATAGAACTACTATGAAACACACACTCGCACACACACAGAGTCATATGTTTATGTGTGTATGTGGTGTTATTAATGCGCTTTAAGACACACATGTGTAAGTTCATAAGTCGACAGCATTGCTGAGTATTTTCTGCTTAAAACTGCAGTGAACCAAAGACAGTCTCAAAAACACGGTTTGAAATCGCTGGTGTTTCTGACGTCACAAACGACCTTGTAACCAATCAGATCAACGTGTGATCGTCAACCAGTGGATCTCTGAGTGAGTGAGTGAGTGGAGGCGGGGCTCATTTGCATATTCATAGAGCCGCGCATACTAAATGAGGCGAGGGTGTCGAGTTACATTCAAGATATTTCAAGGCATGAAGACTTTTTTTTCAAGGAAAAACACTTAAATATGTAATTTTGGTGATCAAAGATGAGCTTTAAGGGATAAATGATCGACTACAGGGGACTTTAATAATCACTCTGTAATTATTCACACCACAAATATAATAATAAGGACACCAGCTGGTGAAAAATAAAAACATTGACAGCCAATGTCAACCCGGCTCGGAAAAATGTTTACTAAGTTATGAAAACGTTACTTCTGAATGTTAAAAACATCCATTCTTTAAAAAGTTTTTCTTGGTTATGCAAAACATTAAGGAAAGATTCCATTACTTTTGGATGTTCTGAAACAAGTAGAAACATTTAAAAAACATGAAAAGTTTCAGGAAAAAACCATGAAGGACGTATAAATAATGTTTTTGTGCTGATGTTTAGAGAACATTATTAAAGCCCAGATTACTCTGAACGGACGTTCTTAACGCCACTGGAAGAACATTTGCTCAGAACTTTCCCAAAAATGTTCTCAATCAAGAGAATTTCAAGTTGCATAATAAATGAAGTGTTTTTTATGACCATTAAGGTTGTTTTGCATTTGGAGATTATTGTCATGATTAAACACATTTCCACACTGAAATGCAGTGATTTTAGATGTAAAAAAGCACACATTTCTAATAATACCGTTTCATTCAACATGAGACGTATTTGTGTCTGAAATTAATGCAAAACATCTTTCAAACAGGATTCATTTTATGCATGCACAATGTTGTCATTTCAATTCAGTTTAAGTTTATCTGTATATACTGTAGTTCATTGTGTGGTTAGTAAATGTAATGTTGATTATAGCTTGTGACCACATCTGAAAGTTTTGCGTGTTTTCTCTGGCCTGATATTTCTATCTGTGTGTGTGTGTGTGTGTGTGTGTGTTGATCTTTTGTCCGGCTTGTGCTTCCAAGAATGGAAAGTATGAGTCGGTCTCATGAGTCCACGACTGTAACCAAAAATCATTCAGACACCAGATATCATTTTTGATATGTTTTTACTAGTGTGATCAGGACACTATAGTTCAAAGTAAACTGTGACATATTACACCCAAATATTCTTCATACCAGTAAAATTTATACAAATTTGGGAACAAAAATGACTCCTCCACTTTGAGCTGATCATGTTTTCTTCAGTGTGTTTTCTGTAACTGCTAATGCTCTTTTTACACACACACTGAACAACATGAAGCATTGCTTGGTCACTGGTTGAGCTAAACTGGTATTATCTAATTGTGTAGTTAAATTTAACAGCTGACAGATATTCAACATAATTCATGTGTGAGAGTCTAACAGAAGGACGGACAAAACCAGTCAAATATCCACTGTGTTCTGCTCATATTTATCACCATTTTCTAAACTATAGCGAATAAACTGATAATGTGAGAGATGTTGGAGTGTCTGAGTAATGCTGGTTCGACTGTAAATGTTTTTCTGTGAGCCGAAACACACAAACCTTCCATCCTTCAAAACAACAATTCATTCTTGAGGCTCTTTTCTGCAAAATGTGCAAAACGGTTTGAGATCCTCAGACTGGAGCAAAATATAAATATCTAAATCCTTCCCTCGCCACACACACCGAATCCCGACGAGCCTCAGATCAAACCAGCTTGATCAACTCCACTTCCCAGAGAACATCCCCGGTCCGGCGTGACGGAGTCGCTGTCTAGACAAACAAGCCAAGAGATACCAGGAACATTATATTCACCGGAAGAGATAACGCAGACGCCCGAGTCTCTGCGATTCCTGGCATTAGTCTTCACACACGCTCACATCACCTGGCTATTTGCTCAGCTTTCCTTTGCAAAAGATTATTTGGAAACTGCAGACAGATTTTGCAAGACGGTTAATCAAAGAGAACTGAGGGAATGATTGAGTCTGTGGACAACAGGGGGCAGATCTGAACAATGAGTTAGTCACTACAAATTAAGCATTAGTCGGGCGACTCCCAGCCGAGGATTGTGGGCAGACAGAACGTCACACACCACATCCGTCCCGACACACACAGATCCGAACAATCATGACTGAGAGCTTATGAAGATCTGCACATCATTACCATGAAACTGCACACACTTTCCCCTCCAGTAACAGTATTACAAAAAACATTATTTTCAATGTTTTTGAACTCTTCTGCTCATCAAGGCTGTGTTTATTTGATCAACAAAACTGTTAAAATTGTGCAAAATTATTACAATGTAAACATGATCCCTCAGAAATCATTCTTTAAATTGACGGTGTAGATTTATATTGTTATTTTGAATACATGCTGTACTTTTGAACTTTTTATTCCTGAAAAAAAGTATCACAGGTTCCACACGAAAAATACACTGATAATAAATCCTCATATTAGAGTGATTTCTGAAGGATCATGTGACACTGAAGACTGGAGTAATGATGGTGAAAATTCAGCTTTGATCACAGGAATAAATTACACTTTACTGTATATTCACATAGAGAACAGCGGATTTACATTATAATAATATTTCACTGTTTTTACTGTATTT
>JARWKJ010000010.1:674685-722185 GCA_029959095.1 Rhinichthys osculus
AATCACACAGGTTTGAAACAACTTGAGGGTGAGTTTATGATGACACAATGTTCATTTTGAAGTGAACTATACCTTTAAGAGATAACTTCTGTTATTCTATGTCTTCTAAACTTTAGTACAGTGAAATTCTTATTTTGTCCATTCTTTGCAAGAAAGCAATAACATAAGTAATAAATATAGGAGAAAACTCAATAGGGATGCGGGATATATCGGCCACCATATCGACATCAGCCGATATATGCTAATTATTAATGTTATCATTATCGGCTTGATAAGAAAAATTGTGTGATTTATTGAGGCCGATAAATAATGGATTATTTCCTTCAGCTGAGACGCTTCAGATGCAGCTATTGTGTGGTTCAACATGATGGGTTTAAATAGCTTGAAATATGATTAGAATCACTTAAAAAAAGGGAAATGCAGTGCAGCGCAAATCTGTCATATCGGCTACATAAAATTATAATGAGAACATCATTTGGGACATGGATTTTAATGGTGATACTTTTGTTTTTGCAATCAGGCTCTAAAAAATTCTAATTTAGATGTTTATGCAATTATATCGATTATCGGCTTTCAAATATAAAGAATTATCGGTATCGGCCAAAATTTTAATATCGGTGCATCTTTGTATTGAAAAGAGATTTCATAATTTCTTAGGTTTCTTTCTGTATTGTGTATTGTTTATTCTTACTTAGTTGTGTATTCTTTTTTATTTATTATCTTTGCATTTTATTGTTTTTTATGCCTCTCTTAAATGGACAAAATCAGACTTTCACCAAATGACAGTAAAGATCCTGATTAATAGTTTTGCTTCAGTGGGTCAGCAGGACAAAAACTCACTCAAGCTGATTCTGATTAGTGATAGTGATGAGTCATAACATCATATCAACTGCGCTGGACATTGACCTTTGAACCCACGCGTGTGAATCTGGACATTACTCAACTCTCCTTGGCGAGTGCTGTGACCTTTCCTCCACATGACGTCACGCGTCACATGACCTCTGACGGTCTCCCAGGCAACCATTCACATGAGGAATGTACTAGGCCTATTACAGGAGCGAACGGTCAAACTGTTTACTTCATGTCAGACACATGGGTCCATATCAGTGAAAAACACACAAACATATGTACAAAAAGCTACAAATGTGTAATTAAAAAACAAACACACTTTTTGTTCCAGTGTTTCTAAAAACATGAAGTTTGTTTAGTTCTGGTTCTAAAGTTAAGTTTGTTCTCAATCCCCTTTTACACACACATCCACATATTGATCATTAATAATAAATACACTCTTTACATACACTACTTTTGAAGTCACCATGAAATTCTAGTTTTTAATGGAATATTGCCGTGTTTATAATGAATTATATGTCGTTTTTAACTTCATGTTCCCTATTTTGAAGAAAAGACCAGTTCAACTTCCCTTTCATGATGAGTTTAAATACAATTATATCACAGATATTAGATCATTCTCATTAAACAATGAGGACTTGGTTCCATTGTCTTTCAAGTGACATGAAGAAGCTTCCCTGCCAACACAAACAAACCAACTATAGAGAACTGAGATATTAATGACAAGTGCAGTAATTCAAGTTTTTTTTAAAAGCATTGTGTTAAAAATATAACTAAGATTGTACACAGAATATATACTTCGGACATTGATTTCATATGAATTTCATTCTTAGCCGTGCATTTCTGATGTTATCAGTGTTTTTTAAATGTCCTAATTCATATTTTGACAATTGTGGCTGTTTCTCATCTCTTAAAGAAGTGTCTGTGAATGTGTTTGCTGATGAAACAGAAGTCGATCTTCCTCTTTCTGAGTCCGTGGTTGAAGGAAACGGCTCGTGATGATCACATCGCAGCTCATGATGTGAAGTCTTTAACTGAAGACACTCCTCAGTCGTTATAGTTAAACACACACACACATGCATACACACAGTTATATAACTCCGTCACACACAGCTGTTGCGCAATTAAACGCCCTTAATATTGGCTGCTTTCTAGATCAGCTTAAAGGCACAACGTTCTCATACGATAAGAGGGAACTGGATAATGTTCTGATCCAGTCTGACCTGTAATGCTCCTGATCATAATCACACACTGTTGTTCGTCGGCCAGAACTGAGACTGAGTCTGGTTTCTCTCGAGGGTTTCCTCCATTCTGTCCCTGATTTAGTTCTGGTTCTTCTGTCGCCTTTGGCTTGCTTAGTTGGGGACATTTCATTTAATATTCAACAATATTATTGATATTATTGATCTTCAAAAAGTTAGGAGCACCCACCAAATGTGACGTTTATCTCTGCCAGTCGAGCATCCTGGCACTTAAAAACCTTATTAATCGAACCTGAGGAACCTGATTTGTTTGCCACACACTTCTCCCTGCATGTTTTGTGCTTGGCTCCAAGCTCTCGCGCTTCACATGCAGGGTCCGAAATTAACACCCGCCAAGCGCCAAATGCGGGTAGATTTACCGTTTGGCGAGTAAATCTCAAAAGGCTATCCGCCCCACTGGCGGGTGAATGTTCATACCAAAATAGTAATCTAACGAGTTAATAGGGCTGGGTACCGAGTTCGGTACTTTTTAGGTACCGACCGAATTGCCTCGATACTACCGAGTATCGAAACATGTCTTGTTTTTCGGTACCACATTTCGGTACCTAAGTGGTTAATCTCGTCAACGTCAGTGAAACAATAAGCATGCAGCATGATTGGCTGTGGCGGAAAAACACTAGTTTACGCGGCTGCCCAGAGACGCGGCTCGTCGCACGTGAGGCTGCAGTGTGTGTGTGTGTGTGTAAGCGTGCGTCCCAACCCAGATAGATAGAAAATATGTGGAAATGATCCAAAGTGTACCTATGTCATGTGTCAGACTCGATCCCAGATGCACGCGATGCAATATTTTCGACAAGATCATTGCTGCCAAGACCGGCAACACGGTAAATCTAGGCACTGAAGCGCACAAAATACACTTGAGAGTAATGGTGTTCACATCGAACGCGAATAGAGCGTCAAATACGCGTCTAGTTCGACGCTTGAATCTTCAGCTCGGGTTCAAATTTTTCAACTTGCGCGGAAGACGTTCGCGGCAAACGCGTCGCCCAATTCGCGTCATTCGCGACGCCCGGCGCGAATGATGCGTCTATTCGCGTCTTTGCATTGACTATGTATGTAATCTACTCGCACAAATAATTAAATTCGCGTTTGGTGTGAACACACCATTAGTAAACACTTGTTCATTAATAAACAATTAAAATATCTCCTTGCTATTGTTTCCACATCCATAATCATTAGGCTACGTTTGCCAGTGCTTTGCGGCAAGCTTCACGTGCAGGTATACATCCCGCCCCCCAGTAGCCTATATTTAATTTAATTCCCATTTATTTGTATAGCATTTTTCACAAAACATATCGTTTCAAAGCAGCTTTACAGAAAATGCATGTCTAAATTACAATTTAGAGTGATCTGTTATCAGAGGTGACAGTGTAATGCATTTCAATTAATTTTCATTCAGTTTCATCGTTAATTAATGCATTAAGTTAAAGCAGAAACAATGAGCTCATTGAAGTAAAGAATACATGTTGTTAAATGATTAGGAAACATAGAAAACTTTAGCATTGGTGCTTTTTTACATACTCAAAATATGAGTGTAAAAAAGTCAACAAACTGAAAAAAAAAATTAGGTAATGTTATATTGTAAAACCTGGTTACATAAAATTGGTATCAAAAAAAGTATCGTTCAGGAACCGGTATCGAAGTCAAGGTATCGGTATCGGTATCGGGACTGAACATTTTGTTACGATACCCAGCCCTACGAGTTAACGTTAACAAGTCCTCTTGTCGATGCTCCTGCTCCAAAGTGAATTTTTGTCCCGCCATAGTCTTATTTGATCTGTGAGTAATGTAGACGACAGTAGTGCGTGTGACAGGGCGCAACTGAAGCACGAGCAGAGAGAGAGACCCGGCCGGTCGCGCGCGCGCGCACTCTTTCTCTTCGGAGCCAGGCGAAAGTATAAACAAGGCTTCACCGTCTCTAAGCGCTGTCTTGCCTCACATATTAATCAAAATAAATCGACACGATGGTAAAAGGTCGGAAGATCATAGTTTCATGTGGAGCATTCGGATATATTTTTTCCTGAATTACCGCTGGGTGTGAATTGTGCTAAAATACCTTATCTTCTCTGAAAAGCGTTCCGCACATTCAGCTAACATAAACCACACTTTAAATAAACGAAAAACCCTATCCAGTGATTAAATGTCTTCTGGGTTGTTGACACAAATCTTGTGGGATGTCCTAGCTGGCGGGATTATCACACAACGCGTCGTGAACACATCCGATAATGACACGTCCAATTCGCGAACTAATGACTCCTTTGAACCGATTCATTTTAATGGATGGTTAAAACAACTGATATTTCCAGTCCTTCAGTTACTGATCGGATCAGTCAGAGTGAGTAAATGGAGTAAAAAAATTAGGCAGAGTAAAACTAAATATTGTTTTGAAATAACTATAATATATTATTATTGCATATATTTTATTAAATATACAATAATACATTTAATAATACATTATTAAACAAAAAAAATATTATTTTAATGTGTGTAAATTGTGTAATATGTGTGTAAATAAAAGTAAAAATGGAAAGTAATAGACCAGAAATATGACAAAAATGTTTAAATATAGCCTATATATAAATTAATGTATATGTGACACAAAAAGGCTGTTTATTATTTTGGCCGGTAAAAAATATGCTTGGCTGGTGGATTTTTTCATCTACCAGTCCCCGCGCCAGGTGAGCCAAAAAGTTAATTTCGGACCCTGTTCACATGTATTGATTCCGTTGCGAACGCTGTTACACCTGTGAACCATCAGAAAACGGAGCCAATCGAAATCTTTTAGCGACTCTCTCCAAAAGCGGTACGATTTCTTTTCAGCTGGTGTATCCACATCACCCACATCACCAACTCCAGGATTATTTGTGCCTTTAGGTGACGGCTTACAGAAGAAATCTGTCAGCGTTCGTTTCATCTTCTTCATCCCCGTCACGTGACACCGGCGCGCAGTGAAAGCGAGTGGGAGTGATTGACTGCTAATATTAACCAATCTAAAATCTGCTTTAAAGTTGAGAACGTAAGGATGAAGTTTGATTGGTTATGTAACGTTGGATAGAATGATGGTCCGGCCGCCGCGTATCAGCACACATAAGACACACACTGTATAGTAATTTGTGAACGTTTTGTAGAGAAATGAAGACCGGTCGCACCACAACCATTATTTGCACGCGCACAAATGCACCCAAATATATTTTTAGGTCGCACAGATTAAATTTCAGGAGCATATGTGTCTAAAATGGTCGCAATTTCGAGCCTTGATTTCCGGCATTGACACCATTATAGAACTTGAGCTGCACGATGACATCACGGTTTTCTCCAGAGCGGCTGTATATATAAATGAACTAAATAACTTTTTTACAACAGAAATGAAGCAACGCTGATCTTACTTAAGCTGGACTGTGACGCTATTCTCTTCTGGAAACAAACATTGTTGCATTATTGTCCTGTTATCTCTGTAAAGCTGCTCTGAAACACTCTGTCATGTAAATAAATAACAATTTCTGCTTTTGTGTCTCACAGTCATCCATGGGAAACCGTGACCAACGCCGCCATGCAGAAGTACCCGAACCCCATGAACCCCAGCGTGTTCGGCGTGGACGTGTTGGACCGTAACGTGGACCAGCAGGGACGCCTGCACAGCAAACGCCTCCTCAGCACCGAGTGGGGTCTGCCGTCCATCGTCAGATCGGTACACACTTCCTGTTTCCTCCTATGCTGAGTCTCAATACGCCTACTTATACTACGCCCTAAAAGTACTCTTTTTAAAGAAAAAGTAGATGCTTATGAGTAGGGGTGGAACGGTACATGTATTCGTATTGAACCGAAACGGTACGGGCGTCACGGTTCGGTGCACGAATTTGCACGGAGAATACACGGTACAAATAAAAAAAAACCCTCTTAAATAGCGATAAATTTCGCTCTATTCGCTTTTGGTGTGACTGTGAACGCAGCAATGAACAGGCTGCGATCAAGATTGCAATGCTGGAGTGTGTGTGTGTGTGTGTGTGTGTGTGCGCGAGAGAGAGAGAGAGAGAGAGAGGCGCGGGTGCGAATCGCGCGATCGAACAGTGTGTGTGTGTGTGTGTGTATGTGCGAGAGAGAGAGAGAGGGGCGCGGGCGCGAATCGCGCGATCAAACAGAGTGTGTGTGTGCGCGTGAGAGAGAGAGAGAGAGGCGCGGGCGCGAATCGCGCAATCGAACTGTGTGCGTGTGTGTGTGAGAGAGGCACGGGCGATCGAACAGTGGAAACATAAAAAAATACTCCGTCATTTTTTTCATACAGGACATCATTAAAACGGCAAATCGTTTACTTATATTTGTGTACACTTGCAATAAAACACAACATTGTGCTTTTGTCACACTCTAAACTCATGTCAAACTGTAACCTATAACTGTTGACAAAAGTTTTTAATGGTAGTATTATTTTATACGGAAATCAATTATTTATCATTCAGATGAGAATAAAGTTAGGGTTAATTAAAATGAAGGAAAACAAATATATTGATCTGAAATTGCAAATTAATTTTAAATTCATTCAGGTACAATTACCAAACATATCTCATGGTCTTTTTAATAATTTAATTAATAAACTAATTATATAAAACTACTGTCGGTGCACTACAAATAAACTGGTTCTATGCCTTTTATTAATAAAACGTATATAAAAAATACAAGGCTTAAGACATTTATAAAAAAGCCTTCTGCATTTTTGTTTTGCTATTTACTCCATTGTACCGAAATCGTATCGAACCGTGATGTCTGAACCGAGGTATGAACCGAACCGTGACTTCTGTGTACCGTTCCACCCCTACTTATGAGTGTGTATCAGAAGAGTAGACCAGCTTTGGGACATACTATCACGTCTTTAACGGTTGCTCTCTGTCACAGTAAACTGACCTGTCAATCATCTTGTCTAAGATAAAATCCTCCATTTTATTTCCTACTGTATCGGAGAGAAATGCAGAATCACGTTGATCTGCAGTCGCGGGTCTTTCGTGACGAGACTCTGCTCATATTAATACATAATGATGCATTTAAAACTTAATGGCCAAACGGATCCTTATAAAACTCCACATTGTTATTGCAGATTAAATATAACACGGATAACATTACATAAATATTTTTATATCAGTTTAAACTGAGTCACTCAAACCTTTATCTAAACCTCTCGCTGTCGGTCGCGCATATCCGCCATGTTTTGTAGTTTTTACTCGCGTTTGTAGTTCCTCCTCAAGCGCAGTGGGTTGTGGGTAATATTAGCTGTTATTGTGAGGATGGATCCACACCGGGAATAGTCGATCATCCGGGACTTCTGGCACACTCTCCTCAACACTTGTTCTAATCTCAGTGTGGACATTGAGACGCAGGGCTAGCCTGATCGGGTGTTGAAGCTAGCAGCTGATGTTAATCTTGAAACAGGAACTCAGTCGCTCTCTTCGTTCTCGTCACGTTTGTGGAAACCGTCAAGCCGAGGTGAAATCCTGCTTTGGTTTCCCAGCTCAGCTCTGTTCGTGTTTGGCCTGAGCGTGAGGAGGATTCCCGAGCCCAAGACGACCCGGCTGAAGGGTTATATCGGTCTGGCTAGTCCTCGGCACATGTCGTCCCGGTGTCGTGTTTCTGAATGATCTGTTCTGTTCTGCGGTGACGTCTGACCGAGCGATTCCTGACCTCGACCTTTACATTCACTCTGCTCAAGGACCGACACAACTTACCCTTTGATTCCTACACCTCTTGTTTGTTATTAGACACATTACTGATCTTCAAAGATTTCGAAATAAAGTCTCTTCTGCTCACCAAGGCTGTGTTTATTTGATCATAAATACAGTAAAAATAGTGAAATATTATTATAATGTAAATCATCTGTTCTCTATGTGAATATACAGTAAAGTGTAATTTATTCCTGTGATCAAAGCTGTATTTTCAGCATCATTACTCCAGTCTTCAGTGTCACATGATCCTTCAGAAATCACTCTAATATGAGGATCTGATGCTCAAGAAACATTTATGATTATTATCAGTGTTGAAAACAGCTTCATGTTTTCGTGGAAACTGATGCATTACTGATCAAAAGTTTGTGGTAAGTCAAAATAAAAGCAGAGAGAGAGAGAGAGAAAAATAAAGCAAATTACTATTTATATTCATCAAGACCGCATTATTTTGATCTAAAAGTGACAGTAAAGACATTTATAATGTTACAAGAGATTATATTTCAAATAAACGCTGTTCTTTTGAACTCCTGAAAAATACAATGTGTTCAGAAATCTGAAGCAGCACAACTGTTCTCAACACTGATAATAGTCATGAATGTTTTTTGAGCATCAGATCATCATATTAGAGTGATTTCTGAAGGATGGATCAGCTGTTTTACATGGGAATAATATTTCACTGTTTTTACTGTATGTTTTGATGAACGCAGCCTTGGTGAGCAGAAGAGACTCTTTCAGAAAACATAAGAAAACTTTACTAACTCCAGTGATTTATTTAGTTCCAGGTCTTCAAAAACTCTCAGAGAGCAAAAAGATTCTACAAAATATTACATGGATCAAATGAAATGTGTTTCTGATCGTTTTTCTGGTGATGTGAATCCTAATCTTTGAGTTCCTCACACGCTGGATTCACATGTTTAGAATGTCACTGTTAATAAGAGTTTGTCCAGCGCAGATTGAGTGAAACTACAGCTAAACCTGAATGTGGCTTGAGATCACGGCCGGTTTGATTTAGACTCAACGCCCTGTCTTGTTCTTCCACAGATAATTGGCAACACACGGACATGTACGTACATCCAGGAGCACTCCATAGTCGATCCCAAAGAGAAAACCTTTGAGCTTCAGTCGTCTAATGTAAGTGATCTCAGTGCACACGTGTCGGTACACATGCCGAACCCTGATCAGCACTTTTCATTCATTACCGCATTCATACAGCACTGTCCCATTGCCTTTTTCCTCCATCACATATTTTAGTAATCATCATTAATTGGGTATCATTTGGAAGCTGAAACACTCAAAATTCATCTTGTGAAAATGGTTAAATTGAAAACGGTGCTTCCTCGCACTTTGTAACAAATCCTTCCCTCGCCGGTCTAAATGACCTGAAGCCACTTATATATAAATATATATATTTTGTCCAGAAAGCTTATTTTTATTTCATTTTGATAATATTTTTTCTATTTTGTAATGCAATTTTTGGGAGTTTTTTTCTTTTATTTGTTCTTTTATTTACCTTTAAATTACTAGATTTGATCAATACATAATAAATAAATAGTAATTTAAGCATATTCCTGACATTCTTTCAACTTAAATTCAAAATAACTCACAATTTCATGCATAACCCTTTTAATTCAGCTCAAAATATCTTACATTGGGAGTCTTTGCTGATCCTCTTGTGGAAAAATAATAACAACGCATGATATTTCATGCCTCTAGATGGGCTTATATCTCTATATGGAGCAGAGGAGCTGTTCCGCTGGGTCCTAAAGCCAGTTTCTCTTCAGTGTGCATTCAGACACACATGTAGACATTATAAAATAATGTCTTGGTAATGTTTTAGCTTGTCAAAGTGACCCAATAGGGACGGATTTGTTACACTTTAAAATTTCAACCACTCAACCTCGAATCCATTCAATTGTTTTATTGTGTATTCGTGGTTCAAGTGCGACAAAAGCCCTGGGGTCTTTGACCCCTCTAATGAACACTCAATTTGAAAATATTTTGAAAAATGAGTTTGGGGTTAAACTGGCCCTAGGGAAGGATGAGGTTGCATCATTATAGCAGCACAGTTGTCAAGATATCAAGTTATTGTGAACCTGTCAGGACGTTTCTGGTTTGTCAGCATTTCCTGCACACCTTTTCTCATGCGTTCATGTTCTGGCCTTTAGCAGTTCAGTTTGTGTGAATGTCATCTGGAATGAGACATGGCCAGTCTGTGCATAACAGAGTTGCATTCTGGGAGGGCGTTGGTTTCTCTTATGGTTGCATATTTTATAGATGTGTCATATTTATCGCCTGCCTTGTTTCCTCACCGTAGATCACCTTCACTAACATGGTGTCTGTGGACGAGCGGCTCACGTACCGCCCGCACCCGGAGGACCCGGAGAAGTAAGAGTCCCTCTCTGTTCCCCTGCCATGAGGCTAATACAAGTGGCTTACACGTTCTGCACATTAGGGCTGTCAAATATCAAATATTCGTCGAATGCAAAAAATGTGCATTGCTGTGTCAAGAGGCGCTTCTAATGACATACGGAAGAGTAAATGATGAAACCATGATCATGTTTGTGTTGAACTGTCCCTGTAAACAGCATGTACGGTGTTGTGTGTGTGTGTGTGTGTTGACGGTCTGCTGCTCCTACAGGACGATGCTCACGCAGGAGGCCATCATCTCTGTGAAGGGTGTCAGTCTGAGTAGCTATCTGGAGGGACTCATGGCAACAACCATCTCCGCCAATGCAGGAAAGGTCAGAAAACCAAAACACGAGGCAACCTGTCACTCACATGAGACACAACCTGTCACTCACATGAGACACAACCTGTCACTCACATGAGACACAACCTGTCACTCAGACACATTCAAGCCCCGCCCACATTTGTTCTTGTCCCAGAAGCGTTTCACTCGGATATACGACACTAGAGGAGAAAAGACTAGCGCAACTTCCCTTTCATGCTGAGTTTAAAGGGTGAAATGTCTTTAAATGAACCTGGATATATCAGAGGCCTCAAAGATTTATACAATTAATATCCCTTTTCTCCGTTCTTCTGTGTTTCGCCAGCGGCACGGCTCTCGTCTGCTGTAGCGCTCGACTCATATTGATCTGTTTGATGCTGATATATTTCACATAACACTATTCAATTGAAAATGCATGCATAACACATTCTGAAAGGTAAAATAAATATACATTATATAATGTTTGCTCAATTAGAACTAAGTTGAAAAAAATAACAGATTCTCTAATACTATTAATAAATTGTTAAAAATCCCAACAGGGCAGTCAGAAATCTGATAAATATGTGTGCATTGGGAATCATATTTAAAAAAAAATAAAACAAGTAAATTAATTAGTAATAATAGAAAAGCAAATGCTATGATACGTATTTTTAATACATTTAATATCTTTCTTGCACTGTTTTGTCCAATAATGTATGTATTTGAGGAACAGTTAAACAGAGGCAGTGGATTAATGAAGACGGAGAATGTCAAAATAAAAGTCCCCTTTGCTGTCAAGATAAAAGTCACATTGGCCAAGCAGAAAAACGGCCAATGCAATTAATAACTGCTAAATAATGACAGATTAATGAGTGAATTCGAGTGTCAGTTCTTTTCAGTAAATGGCTCACAAAAACCAGTCCATTCCTCCAGTTATCAGTCAGTTATAGATCTAAATAATGACTCTGTAGAGTCTTGCGTTTGACTAAGTTTGCGTCATTGATTCTGTAGATGTCCTGTTTATTACAGTGAAATATCTGTATAAAGTGCTCCAGAAATATAGCTGTCTCAACTCAACTTTTATTTATAGAGCGCTTTCAAAACCATTAGAATGGACCAAAGTGCTGTCCATAAATAGTAAATAACTCTAAAAAACAAGATTCAAGACACCAAGAAAAACCATAACACCAATCTCTCACAGTTCTCAGACCTGATCAAACGCCGAAAGCGTGATAAAATAAACAAGTCTTCAAGTCCTTTTTAAAACGATCCAGGCTTGACGAGGATTTCAACCTGATCACAGACATAGTATCCCTCCATCTGTCCATCCATCCCTCCATCTGTCCATCCATCCCTCCATCTGTCCATCCATCCCTCCATCTGTCCATCCATCCATCCCTCCCTCCCTCCATCCATCCATCCATCCATCCATCCCTCCATCCATCCCTCCATCTGTCCATCCATCCCACCCTCCATCCATCCCTCCATCCATCCCTCATCTGTCCATCCATCCCTCCATCCATCCATCCATCCATCCATCCCTCCATCTGTCCATCCATCCCTCCCTCCATCTGTCCATCCATCCATCCCTCCATCTGTCCATCCATCCATCCCTCCATCCATCCCTCCATCTGTCCATCCATCCCTTCATCCATCCCTCCATCTGTCCATCCATCCATCCATCCCTCCATCTGTCCATCCATCCCTCCCTCCATCTGTCCATCCATCCATCCCTCCATCTGTCCATCCATCCCTCCCTCCATCCATCCATCCATCCCTCCATCCATCCCTCCATCTGTCCATCCATCCCTCCATCTGTCCATCCATCCCTCCATCCATCCCTCCATCTGTCCATCCATCCCTACCTCCATCCCTCCATCCATCCCTCCATCCATCCATCCATCCCTCCATCTGTCCATCCATCCCTCCCTCCATCTGTCCATCCATCCATCCCTCCATCTGTCCATCCATCCATCCCTCCATCCATCCCTCCATCTGTCCATCCATCCCTTCATCCATCCCTCCATCTGTCCATCCATCCATCCCTCCATCTGTCCATCCATCCATCCATCCCTCCATCTGTCCATCCATCCCTCCCTCCATCTGTCCATCCATCCATCCCTCCATCTGTCCATCCATCCCTACCTCCATCCCTCCATCCATCCCTCCATCTGTCCATCCATCCCTCCATCTGTCCATCCATCCATCCCTCCATCCATCCATCCATCCATCCATCCATCCCTCCATCTGTCCATCCATCCATCCCTCCATCTGTCCATCCATCCCTCCATCATCCATCCATCCCTCCATCCATCCCTCCATCTGTCCATCCATCCCTCCATCCATCCCTCCATCTGTCCATCCATCCATCCATCCCTCCATCCATCCCTCCATCTGTCCATCCATCCCTCCATCTGTCCATCCATCCATCCATCCCTCCATCTGTCCATCCATCCCTCCATCCATCCATCCCTCCATCCATCCCTCCATCTGTCCATCTATCCATCCATCCCTCCATCTGTTCATCCATCCCTCCATCCATCCATCCCTCCATCCATCCCTCCATCCATCCATCCATCCATCCATCCCTCCATCCCTCCATCCATCCATCCATCCATCCATCCATGGTCAGCCTGACTTGTGAATGTTTGTACGTTTGCATCATTGATTCTGTTATTTTCCTGTTTATTACAGTGAAATATCTGTATAAAGTGCTCTAGAAATATAGCTAGACTTCAAAGTTAGCTCGACTTGTGGCTGAAAGATTGTGCGGTGTCTCTGACGTGTGTGTGTGTGTGTGTGTGTGCAGGGTCGTGAGGCGATGGAGTGGGTGATCCGGCGCCTGAACACTGAGATCGAGGAGCTGGCCATCACAGCGAGAGGAACCCTGAGGACGCCGATGGCCGCCGCCGTCACTGAGAAGTGAACGCCAGTCCTGCGCTCTCCTCTCGGTGTGTGCCGAGGAACTCCGCGTGTTCAAGCGTCTACATTAGAGGCTGCGGGACGGCGAGCGCCGCACAACACCACGAGGAGAGTACTTTTATAAACCAGTATAACGGGACTGACCGATGTTCTCTGGTGCTCAGAGGAAACTTTCCCACGTTTCTCAGACTGCAGACGCACGACGCGTCGCTTCACCAGCACTTGAAAATTGTTAGCAATATTATAACTTATTATATTACTATTATACTGTTAAAACAAGGAAGGGAACAAACTAATCCAGGACCATCGGACGTGTGTGTGTGTGTTGGATTCTTCACAACGGCCTCCTTAGAAAACAAACGAGCACTAAATGACATATAAGACTACAGAGAATAGAACGACATCATCATCATGTGACTCATCATGTGACTCGAGAATGTTCAACGCACTGCTAATTATCCGTCGTGAACATGTGCTTTGAGTTTAACCGAACAGGAGGCGGATGGGATGTTGGATCCGGACGCGATGTGTGTGTGTGATGGGAAACATCAGAGATGTGCCTTCTGCAGTGTGTGACTTAAAGAGGGGGAATGCATTCTATTTATTTATTTATGTTTTGTAGATTTATGGAATTTCAACTCCAGCATCCGAACCATTATGCAGATGAATATCAGTCCAGAACCTGTTCACTGAGCGTGACGTCACCGTGGAGACTGTAGTGTGTGTGTGGATGTGTGTGTTATTGCTCAGCACGGACATCTTTACGCAGCGCCACACGGAACGCTGTGTTTTTGTTTCCTTCTCAATAGATATTGCATTTTTGTTGGGTTTTACTGGTATATTGTGATGAACTAAAATTAAACATAATGGCATTTAAACAACTTATTTATATTAAATGTAAATATTTGTTTACAGGCATACTTAGTATTGAATATTGACAGAAGCAACTTGGAATCTTTTAGTTTGTGCCGGTACTGACGAAACGAGGTGATCTCGTCCATCATCTGTTCCCAGAACAGCCAAAGCTATTAAATAAACTAACATTCATACTAAACAGTGGCTTGTGTTGTTCTGTGAACTGAAGGAGGAACAGCAACTGTGTTTCATGGGAAACATGACACTTCTGGGTATTTGTTTACAATTTAGAATAAATGTTTTACGAAAAGAGCAAGGCATTTGATGGAGATTTGTGTGTGTGGAAGTAGTTTAGGCAAGGCAAGGCAAGTTTATTTATATAGCACATTTCATACACAATGGTAATTCAAAGTGCTTTACATAGAAGAAATTAAAATAATCAAAACAAATAAGAATAATTAAAACAGTTTAGAATAAAAAATAAAATAAAGTACAGTAAAAACAGTGGGACGGACAGTGGCACAGTGCTCATTCAGTGAATGCACAGCTAAACAGAAGTGTTTTGAGTCTGGATTTGAATGTGACTGTAGGAGCACATCTGATGCACATTTAGAAGTCTTCTACAAACCACACCGCTTTCTGTTTCATATTTGAGCATTATTGAAATACAGCGAGGTTTGATGGAAGACAAACACTACAGATAAATAAGGCTTCATTTTTATTTATTTATTATTAGACATTAAGGACATAACATACAACATTTAAAACTATAACAAGATATCCAAAAAAGATAACTAAGTGGATTGGTTTACAATACACAAAAGAAATATATTTACATATACATTAATTTAAATATGAAACTAAAATCAATCAGTACTTAAAGAAAGAAGAGCCATAATAAATAAGGCTCTAATGCCATTACATCCTTATTTAGCCTTTATTACGTCACACAGAGGAAGGCCACGAAAAAATATATAAATATATACATATAATATTAATTTAAATACAAGTAAAGAAAGCAAATAAATCAATAATTAGTCCTTAAAGAAAGAAGAGCCATAATAAATAAGGCTCTAATGCCATTACATCCTTATTTAGCCTTTATTACGTCACACAGAGGAAGGCCACGATATATATATACATAATATTAATTTAAATACAAGTAAAGAAAATAAATAAATCAATAATGAATACTTAAAGAAGAGCCATAATAAATAAGGCTCTAATGCCATTACATCCTTATTTAGCCGTGATTATTACTATATTAATTTAAATATAAGTACAGAAAATAAACAAATCAATCAATAATTAGTCCTTAAAGAAAGCAGAGCCATAATAAATAAGGCTCTAATGCCATTACATCCTAATTTAGCCTTTATTACGTCACACAGAGGAAGGCCTCGAAAAATATATATATATATACATTTAATATTAATTTAAATACAAGTAAAGAAAGCAAATAAATCAATAATTAGTCCTTAAAGAAAGAAGAGCCATAATAATACTCTAATAATACCATTTCATCCTTATTTAGCCGTTATGACGTCACGCAGAGGAAGGCCGCGGCTACACAGTGTCATTACTCGAGTCAGCTGTTGCCTTTGACTGTCCTATGGATGTTACATTGTAGCCGTTCTTGTGCGCGACGATCTTTCGCGCCCCCAGCTGGTCATCCGCGTCACAATGACACGTTTTCCCGGCATCACTTGCGGGGCTCTTGAGTCACACGACGGAGTCTCCAGCAACCAATAGGATTCCAGTTTACTGTGCGTTCTGACCAATCAAAATCTGGTTATATTTAAAGGTATTTAAAAGTGGGACGTTTGAAATTAAACAGGCAGACTCGCGGTCGCTGAGGAGAATCGCGTCTTCCTCTCGAGGGATAAATATATGAGTTTTATCGATGTTAATTATCACACACGACTGATTTAGTCGATGGTAACGGGTTATTAACTCGGTGAGGAGGTTATCGTCGTGTTTCTGTGGTATTTGCGGAGGATTTGTCGTGAGGAAACGGCTAACGAAGGTAGTAACGCGTCACAACGACGCAAAAATACGTTTGAATTGTATTTATCACCAACTTATTTTAATCTATAAATCTGTGTTTTGATGCAAACCTTCGTTTGTATGTCATCTGAACGGAGACCATCGTGTGACGGTTTAATGACGATATACATGTTAATCCAGTACACTTACTTTCTCTTCTGATGTGGGTAAGATAACGTTATGTATTTAATCAATTAATATGTCACTGTTTAATCTCAGAATATGGAAACCGCTTCAAGAACCAAATCAAACAAAGATCTGAAGATTCAACGACCTGAAAATGAGAAGGTATTATAGGAACTGTATATTGTTATTATAAGCGTCTGTATTTTTTAAAAGAAATTTAGGATATTGATGAGAAATCTGATCAAAGCACTGATCATGTGCAAATATTATTTTCCATTACCTGTAGTCTTTTCACCTTTAAAAGTCACAAACTAATGGTATTTCCTCTGTTTTTGTCTTTGATTGCATTTATCATCTGTTATACTGTTAAATGCACATTTTAAAAAGTAGCTATTTTTTTGAAATCACTAACTAATCAAAGTCATTATTTAAGTGTTTTTTCGATTCCATCCATCTGACATTTCAGGATTACAATTTTAAGTTTAAATTAGTTTCAGAGAACATTAAAAAGTAATTTAACATTCACCTTTGAAAATGACAAACTTCTACACTCAGTGTTGGTGAAAGTGCTGTATAAATAAAGCTTGACTTGACATTGGGATGTTCTGCAGGGTTCTGGACCCAAAAGAGTCCCGGTGACCCAGAAGCCCGTGTCGACCCCGCACATGCGTGTTCTCGCGTCGGCACACGGACCCCAGCGCATCCAGCGCCCTGCCAGCCAGCAGAAACCCACTGGAGTCCCGGTTCTGGGGAAGAGCTCGCTTCCCGGAGACCAGAACGCCAATCCAGATCTACACAAACCGCAACCGAAGCCGGTTCCTGTAGCCGAGCCTAATAAAGCTCCCGAACCCAGCAAACCTCTCCGTAAGCATGGACACATCCCTTCTTAATCACATCCTTAATGTCGTGGACATCAGAATGACTCTTTCTGTCCTTTTCCAGAAACTCCTTCTAACGGCACGTCCAATAATGCAAAGTAAGTTATTTACAAATACTTAAACTCCATGAATTCAGTCCCAATGGTCAGAGTTTTTCATCTTTTTTAAATCGATTGTTTATCTGCTCTTTAGGAAAGCATGGAGTTTGGAGAATTTCGACATCGGCCGAGCTCTGGGCAAAGGCAAGTTTGGGAGTGTGTATCTGGCCAGGGAACGCCAGACCAAGTTCATCCTGGCGCTGAAGGTCCTGTTTAAGAAGCAGCTGGAGAAGGCCGGCGTCGAGCACCAGCTCCGGCGGGAGGTGGAGATACAGTCCCATCTCAGGTGTGTGTGTGGCGGTTTCATCTAGGGCTGTGATGGTATCCGTTTTATACCATATATACACTCACCTAAAGGATTATTAGGAACACCTGTTCAATTTCTCATTAATGCAATTATCTAATCCACCAATCACATGGCAGTTGCTTCAATGCATTTAGGGGTGTGGTCCTGGACAAGACAATCTCCTGAACTCCAAACTGAATGTCAGAATGGGAAAGAAAGGTGATTTAAGCAATTTTGAGCGTGGCATGGTTGTTGGTGCCAGACGGGCCGGTCTGAGTATTTCACAATCTGCTCAGTTACTGGGATTTTCACGCACAACCATTTCTAGGGTTTACAAAGAATGGTGTGAAAAGGGAAAAACATCCAGTGAGCGGCAGTCCTGTGGGCGAAAATGCCTTGTTGATGCCAGAGGTCAGAGGAGAATGGGCCGACTGATTCAAGCTGATAGAAGAGCAACTTTGACTGAAATAACCACTCGTTACAACCGAGGTATGCAGCAAAGCATTTGTGAAGCCATTGTGGTGTCAGTGTTGGTGAAAGCGCTGACGATGACACGTGCCTCTCTCTCTCAACACCGGTGATACCCCTCAGTTGGTCAGAACTAAAGTGGATGTTTCGTGTTCAGACATTTACCAGTGAAAACTCATGTTGGTCATACTTTCCAATAGGGGTGTAACGATACACAAACCTGACGGTTCGGTTCGTCCCACGGTTTTGAGGTCTCGGTTCGGTTCATTTCGGTGGGGTGGGGGGGTTTAGAAAGCTAAAAATTGCTTTTATTTTTTATTAAACAGTGCTTTAATGAACAAATTGTGTCCTTGTCTTTAAATTAATTCAATTACAAGTAAACGTTTCTCAAGGATAACAAAATTATCTGCTAATGCTGTAAACTACAGCCCTTACTTGCACATTACTATAACATTAAAGCTTAACAATAGAGCCACTCACAGAGTGTTTACACGAGTTATGATGCCTTTCAGTAAGTATACTGTATCTTTCAACATACCTTCGGGTGTCCATTCATGTTTATTCTGTAACTGAGGAAGAGATGATCCGCATGCATACAGTGATATCTGTCACGCCACATCTAAGAGCGCCAAAACGCCATTTATTGTGTGCATTTCGTGATCAAATAGACATAATTTGAAAGATTACACCTTGCTTATAAACAAAAGTAACAAAACACTGAGCTTATTGCGATTATATGTGGTTAATAGTGGTTAGGCAACAGCGCTGTATTCGTTGTGTACACATAACACATGAGGTGCAATGAGCCGGGGCAGCAGGGGGCGTGTTCGGTTCGCCATGAGAGTATCGCGATACGTATCGTGGGTGGTGTATCGCGGTTTTTCGGTTCGGTTCAAATATCGTTACACCCCTACTTTCCAAAAGTGTAATCTGTGACTGCAAACGCCAGTTTCCACACTGGCGGCGACTGACAGCCTCACTCAAGCATTGTTCATCCGTGCCGAGGCACAACCCCCGTACAGCGGATCATCCCGCCAGGAACTGCAATTGCAGATTTCGAACAGAGATGGCGACAGGAAGAACTGGAGAAAAGAACGAGATTCCATGTCCAGTGGAGTAACTAATGGAATATTGTTACATTCGCTGATAATCGAGTGACCAAATCGCAAAACCATACAAAGCTTACATTTATGGGCTCACGCTTAACTCTCTCATTCGTCACGAATCGAAACGTTTCCAAATAAAGCTTTACTACACGACTTGTGCTGGTTTTTGGCAGGATTTTCTGCGCTAACTGCTGAAAGTCAGAGCCTTGTGTGATGCGCAAAGACTACAAATATTTATTTTAAAGTCCCCCTGTAGTCGATCATTTTAACCCTTAACTCATCTTTGATCACCCAAATTACATATTTAAACTTTTTTCTTTAAAATCGTCATGCCTTAAAATATCTTGAATGAAACTCGACACCCTCGCCTCATTTAGTATGCGCGGTTCTATAAATATGCAAATGAGCCCCGCCTCCACTCCCTCAGCTCAGAGATCCACTGGTTGACGATCACACGTTGATCTGATTGGTTACAAGGTCGTTTGTGACGTCAGAAACACCAGCGATTTCAAACCGTGTTTTTGAGACTGTCTTTTGCCGCTTTTCCACTACACAGTACCAGCTCGACTCGACTCGCCTTTGTTTGGTTTTCCACTGTGTAAAAGTTGTACCTGTACCTGCTTTCGGGTACTTTTTTTCGTACCACCTCCGGCGAGGTTCCAAGCGAGCTGAAGCGAGCTAAGCCGATACTAAAATGTGACGTGAAAACAATGCCGACTGCTGATTGGTCACAGAGAATCTGCGTCATCATTGCACGCGCCAGATGGAGTATTTTAAATAGTTTGGCCAGAGATAGTTACTAAACTTACTACTATTATTATGTCGCCGAATTCGCCGTGGTCAAACGAGGAGGTGCAGACAGTCCTTTGTTTGGTTGCCGAAGAGAGGATCCAGCGAGAGCTTGATGGGGCAACGAGGAACGAAATGCGTCGCTATGACGACCGGGTACTATTTGTGGCGGTACTTTCTGCAATGGAAAACGGAGCGAAAAGCGAGTCGAGTCGAGCTGGTACTGGTAATGGAAAAGCGCCATTTGGTTCACTGCAGTTTTAAGCAGAAAATACTCAGCAATGCTGTCGACTTATGAACTTACACTTTTTTTCCTTCTTCAGTTTTTCTCTGGATTTGAAGTAATGCACGCTTCCAAACCCTGCAACAAAAAAAAATCTAAATCAATGTAAAAGACGGACTCTGCTTTATCTGTTCCCATGAGTCCTTAGTATTCAACCTTGCGATATATTAAAGTTTGATGAGAGCAGTGTACCAGGTTTATTTCTTCAGTTTTTCTCTGTAACCTTTAGAGTCAGCAAGTGTGTGTGTGTGTGATGCGTAGCTTTGAGTCGTTCGCTCAAATCTCCTAAAGACTCCAGTGTTTCCCCTAGAAATGCTTCCAGCAGCGGTGCGGTCACGTGCCGGAGGATGTGCGGGGGTCCGGGGCCATGTACCTCCGGAAGAATCTTTTTTAAAAATAACCCCTTCAACCATGACTTCTGGCAAGTTTTGTGGATAGAATTTTGAGACATACAAATATGACATACCATCAACAGATTCAAGGCATGATTATTGCAGCACGCACCTTAAACTGGTCACAAACAGAAATCTTCATTTTATAATTTTAGACTGGATTTTTCACATTTTTGTTTTGTGTTAATTTTCAGCTATAAGGTCGAAATTGATAGGGGGAAAATGAAATGGCACAACCTAGAAAAAGATTATTTAGAATATATTGAAAATTTTATCTTAATGGCAAAGGCCACACCCAATCTGTGAGCACTTCATTTTCCTAATATTTTTAAAATCAAAAGTTTTGTTAACATTATTTAATGTACAATGAATGAAGTGAACAAACATGAACAATCAAGTGTTTGTATTAAATAACATTCACAAACATTAATTCATGTTGTAAAAATATATTGTTCACTCAATGTGCTGATGTTAGATAACGCATTAAGTAATGTTAATGAGTGGTGTCTTATTGTAGTGTTACCAAACAATACAGGAGATAAAACGTTATTTGACTTGACTGTACTTTTATTTAATCCAAAACTGTTCATATTTAATTTTAAAAGGCTTTTTAAACCCGCTAAGAGAGATCCAGCCAAGAATAAGCCTTGAACTGCTTTTCTGACGGACTAAAGGCCTTTGCACACGGAGTCCGAAATTTTAGTTAGCACCATTAGCACGTTAGCAACTAATGGTCAATCACGCTTGCACACCGCCTCTGAAACTGCGTGTGTGTGTCCATACCTGCTTAGACATACTGCCAGTCTCTGTTCAGGATCGATTGGTTCACAGAAATTGGTGGTCTTCTTTTTAATATGTGGCTCCAGAATCGCTAGCAAAGCATCAAACTGTTCCACTGACATTCTGAAGTAAATTTTTAAACGCTCGGGAACAAAGTGGAACTCTCCTTCCTCTCGCCGCAATTTCAGGATTGGATGGACCCAAAATTTTCTCTTTATTCTCATTTCAATAAGAGAGAGGGCAACAAAATCATCCTTACTGCTTGACGAATCCATTTTGTATTTTTGTGCGGTTTTCCCCGCAAAGGTTTAATAAATGCGCATCGGACTCGGTGTGCAAGGTTTCTGTGCGTGACGAATTTTTAGGCGGACGAACACGGAAAAACGCATACGAAAATTTCTGACTCAGTGTGCAATGGCCTTAATAATGGCATAAACAGCACTCGGTGTCAGTTGCTCATGTACTCCTACTCGTAAAACTACCCCGATACACCCGAGTCCACTTTAGGGGCCGTTCACATATCGCGTTTTTTGTGTGCAAATTTGTTATTTCAATTGTAGGCATCGTAACATCTCATCTCAACAGGCCATGTGACAAAAACCAACCGATCAGCTTCGGCTTTTCGGTAACAACATCGAAAGCTCGGCCGAACGGCGGCTTTTTATTTCTCATCTCCTTAACTATATCTAGTAGTAAAGCTAATGCAAGGGCTAGAAATCAATGGGTCTCATTCATGAAACATTCGTAAATATTCGAGTAAATATGCGAGTGATTTGCGCGTAAAGAGACCTTCCCGAAAACTCCTTTCCTGATTCACAAATACTTCGTAAACGTCAGATGTGATAGTGAAGTGTGTGTTAATGAATTCCAATCATTCGTAAATGGGATGCGCGGGCACGCTCATTCTCAATTAGCATAAATCCCGCCCATTAAATCCGACTGACAACTATATATGGGCGTCATATTATGACATGATCATGCGAATGAAAAAACAACAATTCTCAGATGCAGAAATTGAAGTTTTATTATCAGAATTTCATTTAAAACGCCACATTTTATTTTCAATTGTACATAGTGGCGTATCGGGTCCTAAAAAAAAGCAAGCTTGGGAGCATATCACAGATGCAGTTACTGGAGTTTCATCTGTTAATCGAACATTCCCAGAAGTGAGAAGAAAATGGTTCGACATTAAGCTTGAGAGCAAAAAACGAATTAGTTCACTTCAGAAAAATAGTATTCAAACTGGAGAAGGACCACCATCGCAGATGCTATTACTGGCTCTCATAATAAGAAAAAACGTATGTAATTACTAAATATAATATTTTTTCAAAATGCTGTGCAAATATGTACCCGATTAAGGTGAATTAAAATGCAGCCTTATTAATGAGCAAACCGTTCGGGTGTTAAGTGCACTATGTACGCGTGGCTGGAGCAGGTGGAGATTTCTTGTGTACCAACTAACATTTGGAAAATACCAACATTTTAATGAATCCGAAAATTTACGCCAGAACCACTTTACACAAATTCGTTCTGCTCGTGTTTCATGAATAAGACCCTATGAATTCTTTGCTGATACTTCCTCGTCCTCATGGAGAGCGCCGCTTTCTCCTTTCCTCAAGCGCTTGCTCTCCCGTGGCGTCTGTCGTTGCTATGAGCACGCTTCCCGCGCGCCTACATTAACGAATTTGCACGCGCAGAAAAAAGTGTTATGTGAACGGCCCCTTATGGCAACGTGACATTAGCCTAATCGAAAATATTTCCATATGTGGCTCTTTCCTCCTTTCTTGTCAACAAGTGGATTCAGAGCCGCCGCATTAGCAGCGCCGGCGGTCGCCGTGTCTCAGGGTTTTTAGGTGTGTAAGTGAATGTCGTGATATTACTGATCATGTGAAGATTTAGCAGCGGCGCTGAAAATCCAGTGGTGCTAAATACATTGTAGGGGAAACACTGGATTCGTTATCCAGCAAACAAAGATCCGGGGAGATTTGTGAACTTCAGCGTTGAGACTTAAGCTTTAGGAACTGTATTGTGAACTGACTCTTGTTTCTCCTCTTTCAGACATCCCAATATACTACGCCTGTACGGTTACTTCCACGACACAGCGCGCGTTTATCTCATCCTGGAGTTCGCTCCTAAAGGAGAGCTGTACGGAGAGCTGCAGCGCTGCGGGAGCTTCAATGACCAGCGCAGTGCCACTGTAAGAGGGGTTCGGGCGTACGTTAAAGGTGCAGTGTGTGAGTTTAGCAGCATCTAGTGGTGAGGTGGTGAATCGCACCCAACAGAAGTTACGCTGGCCGACAGGAAGTGATGTCGTCGTCTGAGTCCGCAGAGAGTAGCCAGTTAAACAATGAGGTTTTTTACAAATATAAATTAAGAAATTATATTAACTTATTCAGTGAAACGATGTTATTGCGTATATTGCTACTTGTTCATCATTGTGTCAGTGTTTTATTCGCTGACTTTAGCAGCTTCTTATCATGAAGAACAAAAGGGTAATGAAATGCGCTCTGGTAGTTTGTCCGTTTAGGGCCACCGTAGAAACACGTCGCACAAAATGGCTATTTCAGTGTTCCCACGGTGTGTGTAGATGAATCTATTCTAAGCTAATAAAAATGGTAAATGGACTGCCTTTATATAGCGCTTTCACAGACCCAATGGCCACCAAAGCGCTTTACAATTTGCCTCACATTCACTCACTCATTCATACACCGACGGGCGTTACGTAAAAACACAACGGTTCATTATGTAAGCTCTTTATACACCACTGAAAACATAGTTATGTTTATAATATTGCATTTGTCAATAGATCCTCCTAAATATTACACACTGCACCTTTAAACATGAGCAAAGACTTTTGAAGTCAGTAACGTCTCCTAATGTGTGTGTATGTGCGTTTGCAGTATATAATGGAGCTCGCGGATGCTCTGAGCTACTGCCACTCGAAGAACGTGATCCACAGAGACATCAAACCCGAGAACCTGTTGCTGGGGGCCAATGGAGAGCTGAAGATCGCAGACTTCGGGTGGTCCGTCCACACGCCCTCCTCCAGGTGACTCCCGCTGACGTGCGACGTGATTGGGCGAGCAACGGGCCGCAGTTCACACGCGTGTGTTTCGCGGATTAACTCCAATCCAACTTTATTTGTTAATAAACAACCAAAGTTGACCAAAGGGCTGTACAGAAAAATAATCACATGAGGTGCAAAATTACATATAAAATACAACACTAAAATAAAATTAAACAACATAAACATGAGTACAAATAATAGCCACGCAATCAAAATAAGAAATCAAAACAAGTAAATCAACATCTCTCTAGGTGTCAAAGGCCACAGAGAAAAGACGAGTTTAAACTGCTAAATTTAACCATCATAGACCAAAAGTTCATAATTTGGACGTTTTTTTGTCTTGCCGATTTACACATTCAAACAATTATTAAACGCACGACTCAAAAAATGAGTTTTTTTATTTATAATATATGATGTAGTTAAGTAACAACACGACTAGGGAGCTGTTCTACTGAATATAATAACAATTGCTAATGTTACATTTAACTTATAGTTTAATAAACAAGTAGCCTAGTTAATATGTAGTCACTTACAATTTAGACGCAATATTGACTTTTTGTTCTATTAAATAGTAACAAAAGAAAAGCAACACTCAGTGCGGTGTTGTTATTCAATGATTCAGCATTTTAAACGAATCGTTTTAATGAATGAATCGATTCATTTATTAAGACGTCACTTGCATTTTTTTACGTTTGTAATTTTTTACATTACCTTTATTACATTTGTTTAAACATCAATCTTATCAAATTATTTATTACAGTTGTATTTTGCAGTGTCAATTATTTAATTTGATTAACAGCCCTTATTATTAAAACTGAATTTGATGAAATGTAAGAATTTGACATAAAATATAAAGCATATATTTAAGGTAAAAAAAAAAAGTGTCCTTTATAAAGGTAAATAACGCCCTGGGGTAAATGCACAAATATGCAGATTTATGTAAAAGCGGATGAGAATATTGCTTCAGAATAAATCATTTATGACAGCCGCCATTTAAATGTTTAGATAAAAAATAAAAAAAGTAGAAAGATAATTGTCATTAAATGTATTATAACGTTTTAATTTTGTGTGATTTTTTTTTTTTAAGTGTAAGTAGCCTACAAATAAATCATTTTTAACCTTTAATATTAGAATGATGTACCAACTGGGGTTCCTTATGGTCTACAACATGAGTTTTGTTTTGTTTTTTCTTTGAAGAAATTTGATATACTGTACCCCAACTTAATTTTTTTTACAATTTGATTCAATATTGATTTTATTTACTTGAAGCAAAATGTTTCTTGTCAGAATGCACCAGAATGCTTCATTTACATGTTTAAATCATATTTTCAGCACTTGTGAATTTGCAGGCAAAAATACATATTTTGTAAAAAAAACAAAAAAAACAGCATTTTTATTTTACTTTCTACACCTTTTTGAAGTTTAAAGAGAGGGTTGCCAGGTTAAGAACGGTTTAGCTGTGGTTTTGTGAGTTTTATCAGAGGTAAGTGTGTAGTGTGTGTGTGTGTGCTGGTTGAGGGAAACCGTAGTTAATCCCACTGTGTGTGTATCATGTGTGTGTTGCAGGAGGTCGACGCTGTGTGGCACGCTCGACTATCTTCCTCCAGAGATGATCGAAGGCAAAACGCACGATGAGAAGGTCGATCTGTGGAGTCTGGGCGTGCTCTGCTACGAGTTTCTGGTCGGCCGGCCGCCTTTTGAGACCAAGAGCCATGAGGAGACGTACCGCAAGATCTCTAGAGTGAGTGAAGCTTCACCGCCTCGTAGTGCTGGCCGTCTGTGCAAAGCCATGCACTCCTCGTAATGCACACTATTGAGCTGAAACTTGACTTTACACAATTAAATCGCAATATTTGTCAGAAATCGCCCACAGAATATTTAGTTCTATGAATATCTGAGCATGCAATATGTCAATCGATGCACCTCTTGATGGAAATGACATCACATTTATTATTTCCCTCAAGAGGTGCATCAGTTTTTGGTCCAGATCTTGTATTGTCTCCTCAAGCACATCCCAAAGACTTTCACTAAATTTAAGGTCTATTCTCTGTGAAAATGACGTTCTGTCTCAATCTGAGCCTGATAAATCTTGACATGTCCTCCTGGAATATGGCCATGATGTGTCGTCTTCCTACATGGTGGTTTAAGAAATGAAAAACTCCATTAATTAGGGTTAGAAGAACTGTTGATAATAAAGATTCAAACATAGACTCTAAAAGGGTTAGTTCATCCAAAAATGAGAACTATCCCGTAAATTCATAAAGAATATCCTGGCTCTTCCAAGCTTTATAATGGGAGTGAGTTGTACCTGAGATTTTGAAGTGCATCCATCCATCATAAAAGTAATCCTTGACTTTGGGGTTAATAAAGGCCTTGTGAAGCGACGCCGTGTGTGTAAAATAAAATATCCGTAATTATTACTTGATTGCTAGCTTCCGGTTCCGTCCGCGAATCGAGTTCCGGCGCATGACGTAGGACTGAAGCGTAGCGTGAGATTAGATGCCTCTCGCGTCTAACAAACTCAAGCTCCTCACACATTTCTCTTTAAAAATTCTCGTTTTAGACTTCTAATTCGTGACCAGCGTCTTGTGTTCTATCAGCGCCCATGCGTCGGGTCAGAGGTCACTCTTCCGCCGGAACTAGACTCGCATACAGTCATTACTGGAAGCCAGTGATTATAGTTTATAAAGTTATAAATATGGATATTTTTCTTACACAAACACATGGCTTCACTTCAGAAGGCCTTTATTAACCCCCGGAGCCGTATGGATTACTGTTATGATGGATGGATGCGCTTTTTTGGGCTTCAAAATCACCATTCACTGCCATTATAACGCTTGGAAGAGCCAGGATGTTTTTTAATATAACTCTGATTGTTTGGCTGATAAAGTCATATACACCTAGGATGACTTGAGGGCGAGTAAATCATGGGATAATTCTCATTTTTGGATGAACTATCCATTTAAGGATTTGCTATAGGCTTTCATGTTTTCTTTCAGGCTTGATTCATTCATCCTCAAGCCACCTCTGTTTCTCTTCAGGTTGAGTTCACCTATCCAGCTCATGTGAGCGAGGGCAGCCGAGACCTGATCAATAGACTGCTGAAGCACAACCCGATGCACCGACTTCCCATCCAGGGAGTACTGGCTCACCCGTGGGTGCTGGAGAACTCCACCAAGAAGCCAACCACTCGCAGCGCCGCCGACGACTGAACGCATGCTGGGATTGCAGTTTGGAAAACTCTTCGGATGTGAACTTTTGGAACCAAACAGACTCTAAATTTGTCTTGATGTGACTCGCTCTGTCAAACTTTATTATTCGTGTTGCTTTTTTGTGTTTGTATTGTTCACATGCCACAATTTACATGTTTTTGTAAATATGTAATTAAGACACATTGTAAAATTTTAACCATTACTTGAAATAATAAATGTTTTTTTTGTTTTGTTTTTAAATATAACTTGCAAGGATCTCAATATAGAACTTTTAATGTATTTTTCTGGGTTTGGGAATAAATTGCTTTTAAGCTAAAACATTTTTTGAATGGCTTATCTTAAAAAGGTCCGCTTATTTAATACTTGTATTTGATAATGGGGTTTATTGCTCTCAGATATTGCCATGTTATTGGTTAGGCCTAACTCTCAAACTTTTATTGATGGCCAGATCTATATCTAGGGTAAATCCTGATATATGATCCCGTTTAAGCCAAAACTGTCTTCTATGTGAGAACAGAAGGAATGAGAGAGGAGCGCGTGCTTATTTTGTTCCTGTCTCTTTGGCGCCTTCGCATATTCAAACTTCGCGCCTTTGACGTGACGGTTAAAGTTTGTACATTTTCAACATGAAGGCTCGAGATTTGAGCACGATTTTATTTAAGGGGATTTTTAATTTACTACTCGAGTTTCTACTATTGATTACTTTTAGTGTGGGTATTTTAAGCTTTAAAGCCTAACACTTTAATTAACGGTATGGAAAACTTCATTCAGGACATTCGGTCAATCGTGCGTTCCGAGTCATGGGTTTGGAACGAAAATAAGGGTGAGTAAATGAAGACAGGATTATTTCCTTCCGTTTGTTTAGTCAATTCCAAACAGTCGTCAAAGTGTTCTTTTAATATGTGGCAAATGTTGTTCTGATAACACGGTTAAGCTGTCAAAGGCTCAGTTTACCGCTCTTGTCCACTTCGGTGGTAAACCTAGATTCAGCTCAATGTTTAGCTTAAAAACGGTGTGTCTCGCTTGTCTTTGTCAGGCCACGAGTTAGAAGAATAGGTAAGGCCTGTTCTTGTGATGTGCTTTGCAAAGCCTGTGTAACGATGTGTGTTTAGACTGTATGAACACCAGGTGGCGCTCACTCACAGGTTTCCAGACATCGTGTTCAGTAATAAGAAAATGGCTCCTCTGGTTGAACTCTAATTCCCACAATCCAACACGACCAACGTTTGTCAAAATTCTCTACAAGCGTTTATTGCGTTTATAGAAACATAATGGTTTAGAAATTCTTTTGACCTTCTACTTACAATATGACGGTGTAATGCAGAATTATTTTGTGGAGATATAAAACAAAAATATTTGATGTAGCCTACAATCTTCTGTTGTCTGTGAAAATGAAGATGCATACAATATCTTCATTTCGCTATTTTTCTATAGACTGTTTTTCACTGTCGACCCTTTTTCAATGTTTCTTTTCTTTTCAGTTTTGCTTTGTTCAGACGCGCGCACACGCAAACCATGTGAATGCACACGTCTCTCTCTATTCTTATTTATTTAAATTATTATGCATTTAGCTTCAGTCCCTGAGAAACAGTCCAGATGTGTGTGTGCTCACAGGTTTACCTGATGAATCCGAGCCGCAAGCAAACATCTGTCGTGCATTTTCTGTGTGAGTTCACCTCATTCTGTCATGCGTCTGAAATGCGAATAACAAGTTGCATTTATCTTTTGCATTTCATTTTTTAAAACACACTGCCCATTTGAAGATTTAAATAAATCGAATAAATCTCTATAGGACAAAATGTAGGCTAACTCATTTATTAGCTGAAGTCTAATGTTTTTGTTTCACAGGCTAATGCTAAATTAAAGCTGCCTATTTCTCTAACCGTAATACTGATACTCAGCTTATAATACATATCGTAATGCATCAAAAATGCTTTTTATTATATTTAGGGAAATTCAGTTATAGCCTAATCTAAAAATAGAATACTTGCAAATGCATAACCCATTCAACAACAACAACATGTGAAGCTATATCCTATTATTAAATAAAATGTGTATGCCTATATCGTGTAAATGTGCTGATGTCTTTGCGCGTTTGGAATAAATCTCTGAGAGCTGGACTCAACTTATTTATTGTTTTGTAGATTTATTCTTTTTTTGAAGGGAAAATATGCACGTGTTTCATTTTTTTCCATATCACACAAAACCAAAAAACAATTGTACAATATAATTTCACGCGTATCTTTATTCTCCAATATATTCATTTTCACGATATATGATAACGATTTTGTGATATACATTCCATCTTTTAAACCACAAAAACACAACACATACGGTTTTATAACATTTCCACAGCACCCATTGGATTGCACAAAATGAACAAAAAAAAAGTCTTATCTAAGTCCCTTTATTTCGACTTGATTTCGATCCAACGACGCTATAAATAAATCTCACCGAGGGGAACAATTGTTAATTGTTTAAATTACGACATTTGATATCTGATAAACAACGCAATGCTCAGAATTCAAATTTAGTGATTTGAGTGTGTGGCTTGTTTTATATTCCCCATGATTTCTTCTGAAATGTCCGTCTATTTTTCGTTTTCCCTCTTCTTTGTCTTCATCTTCAACGACTCGTTATTTTTTCGTTATTTCAATGTCTTGTAAAAATACGAGTCTCTTCGTGTGTTTTCTGGTAGCTACACTAGAGAGCAATTCAAACGAAATTCTCACGTGTCCTCTTTTTCTTCTGACTGACCAGAATATCTGTAATACTGCATGGACATCATATACGTTCAAAATGCATAGTTTAAGTACTTCTATTCACCGTCCATTTGTTATCATCTATCTCTCCCTCTCTAATTTGGTTAAGTAAATGCAAACTGTAATAGGAAAAATAAGACTTGTCCTCAGATCGAATTCGGGAAATCCATAAATTTGTTTCACACATTAAGGTGACTCTACAAACTCTATTGTGTTTTATTGCATGACGTTGGTCCCCTGTAATTAATTTGTTTTAGTTGTTCTTAACCGTGTATTGCAGATCATTGCTTTCCTCCGCTGAATGTCACTCAGATCCACGCGTGTTTTTATGGTTATGTAAAATGATTTCGATTTGGATTCCTGTGTGGAGTCGGGCCGAATCCAATCTGAAATAAATGCTCATGTAAACCATAAACTCACTCAACAACAAAAATAAATGTTTTGCTCTGGTGTCTATTTGTATCGCGCGTTGTTGTCCAAGGCATTTAATTGCAAATTGATTGATTTATTGTATGCTAAGGTCAGATTTGCAGACTCTTGAATGAATGAACCTGGTTAAATGTTTAGTTTTTTTCCCAGTGCTTACAAATCGATTAATGGCATTTAGCATAAAAGTTTGCGTTTATACAATATATGTGTGTGTGTAATTGATTTGTATATATAAATACACACATATGCATGTATATATTTAAGAAAAAAAGTATTTATATATAAAGTATGTATATTTATGTATAATATAAATTATATATAAATATATATACATGCAAATATTTCTTAAATATATACATGCATGTGTGTATTTATATATACAAAATAATTATACTCAGTAAACACATATATTATGTAAACACTTATTTTGGATGTCATTAATCATTACCCAGCACTAATTTATATACAAACTTTTATGTTAGATGCAATTAATCGCGATTAATCGATTTGACCGCATGAGTGGCTTATTGTATGTCAGATTTGCAGACACTTGAATGAATGAACCTGGGTTAAATGGGTTTTATTTTCCTTTTTTTTGGGTTGGGTTTGGGGGGGGGGGGGGGGGGGATTATTGGTTTGGTTATCAATATGTGGGATGCGTTGTAACACTTAATCACCAAACTACCATTTTCGGAAACTAATCCACCAAGTTGTATTTGTACGCCTCGACGAGCCCCTCGATGGAATGAATGAACCCAGAAATACTACATATTCCCCCGATTACAAATATAGCGACGTCGAAGAACACCTGATGCCACAAGAGCTTTCTCCACAACAGCTTGAGGTGGAAAAGACTCGGGAGGAGAAAACACAAACCGGCGCCCGTCAAACTGCCCGTCAGACCCATGAGGAGCGCGAAGTGTGGCACGTAAATAGCCATTAGCATTGTGAACACGACTAGCGCGCAGCGTAGCGAAAGCCCCCACGATTTGAGCTTCCCGTCGCCTCCGTAGCAGTCCGGGAAAAACGCACGCCCTCCATCTTGGAAGAAAGACTTTTCTAGGACCTCGACGGCGGCGAAGAACGGCAACGGATACGATAGCAGCGCCTTTGACACTAAGAAGAGGTTGACGACGGCTCTGATTCCCGATGGTAAGTTATCCGTGATCACTTCTTTCGTCTCGTCAGCCCACGTCAGATAAGCCACTAGCGCGAATAAGCCTTTCAGGATGCAGGCGGCGATGTGAGTCCAGTTCATCATGCAGTGAAACTCGCTAGGCTTTTGCATGTTCCCCTCAAGCGATGGAAGGAAGATCTGCGAGGTGTAGCTGAACACGATGATGCCGATCGAGATTGGGAACTTCTTGACGTCGATGTAAAACTTGACCTTGTCCCACGCCCAGTCTCGCGCCCTTGACAGACAGTATGCGATGACTAGCACGTTGATGATAAAGTGCGCGATGGTGCAGAGCAAGCTGAATTTAGACACGGCTTTGAGGTTCTTGAGGAAAGCGCAAGGCAGAAGAGCGGCGGTCGCGATTATCGCCCAGGATCTCTGGGAAACGGGAAGCGTGGGAAAGCTGTTGTACATCAGGTTTCCGCTCACGACCACGTACAGAATGCAGGTCATCACGAGCTCGATGATTTGGGCTACGTTGACGATGTGGCCTCCTAGCGAGGGGAAGCGTGGCGCGCAGCAAGCGTTGGCAATATCCACATACGAGTCTCTCACTCGTACCAACTGGCCGTCTTCGTTTTCTTCGTACAGGCAAGAGATGAGGATTTTCCCCGTGTAGCAACACACGACCGCGGCGAATATAATGAGGAAGAGTCCGAGATATCCGCCGTGGAGAATGGCGTAGGGTAACCCGAGAACAAACATGCCCTGGGGAAATAAACATAGCAAGGGTTTTATATTCACATCATTCACAGTGTAATATTCACCCTGCCTCTATTCTATTCGATCTATTCAGCATGCGATGCGTAAAATTACACCCATATTGGTCGTAGTGTTTTTGGTGCGTGACGTTCTTTATTGTAAATCACAAGAATGGATCTTTTAGATGCTGTTTTCAGTGGATGGATGAACAAAACTTCACCAAACATTATCTGTAGCTCCTGCCATCCCATAATCACAATAAGCTTTGATACACGATATATCGGCCGATATATGTTCAGTTTTAATGTTATCGTTATCGGCCTGATTAGAAAATTTGAATTTGAAGTCGATAAATAGTGGATAATTTCCTTCAGCTGAGACACTTCAGATGCAACACGATGGTTTTAAATAGCTTGAAATATGATTGGAATCACTTCAAAAAAGGAAAATACTGTGAAGTGCAACACAAGTCTGCCATATCGGCTACATAAAATCATAATGAGAACATTATAATTGTGTTTGGGTCATGGTTTTTAATGGTGAGACTTTTGTTTTTGTAATCAGGCTCTCAAAAATTATATAAAAATGTGGATTTAGATTTATCAGCCGATATATCGGTTTCAACTAAAGAATTATCGGTTATCGGTATTGGCCAATTTTTTTTACATTGGTGCATCCCTATTCCATTCGATTCTATTCACAGTTCAACAGCCTATGTGATGCGTAAAATTGGCCTCAGTGTTTTCAGTGCGTGACGATCTTTATTGTATCCTTGAGTTAAAGTCAAGGATTTTGCAGGTTGAGGGAATGCGCCATCATCAGCTTCCCGATTTACTGCAGGTGTTGGGAATGAGCATCGAGAATGCAGATGAATTCAGCCCTGACATTCCCATTTGCTGTGAGCAAAGTCACGCTCACCTCATTGTGTCGTCATCAGGATGAATCAAATAGGCAGGGAGTCACGTCACGCATGCCAGTTTTGATATAACTGCGCATGATTAAATGTGTGCGGTTGAGGTTTTCAAACGCATTTTAAGTTCTTTTTAAGCATCGTCGTGTGGAATAAATAATTTTGAATATGCATGTATTTTGATTAAGATGCATGCTCTCCATTTTACGCACGTCATAAAACCCCCACAAAAAAAAACAGAATAACTCATGCAAACCCCACTAATCTCCCTCTGCGCCCAGTATAGAAATGCAAGTCGAGCTGAATGCTGTTTAATAAAGCTATATACCAATGACACGACATCAGCTCAAGAAAAACCTACGTCATTGCCTCAGAAGCGACTAATCATTTTTGCATAAATATTTTGCATCCTTAAAATGTCCATATTGATTGATAGGAAAACTTTGAAATGTCAATTTTGATATGCATCGTAATGCGTCCTTACCTGGATCGCGTTGGTCACGTTCCATCCCGCTTCCCAAACAGTGATTTTGGGCTTGTCCAGGCCGGCTAGTTCCGAGCAGAGTCCTCCGTCTTTGGACGCCGAGGGCGTTGGACCCGTTCCGTCCCTCTGGTAATGACTGTCCCCGTCGAGCGTTCCCTCGCCTGCGATCTCCCCACCGCCAATCTCATCGTTTTTAAGGATGTCCATTTGAAGCCCCTGCCTGTGATCATAGTCCAGATCATCGCATGCAGCGAAACCCAAACCCTCTTCATCGGTGGCGGCCTGGAAACCCAGTTTGGCGAACATCCCACTCACCTTCGCCTGAGACTTATTGGTGACCGTGGTGGCCGCGTTGGAGAGCTTATTAGAGATCTTGCTTTTAATTAACGTGGCCATGGTTGCTCTCTTAAATGAAACTGATGTTGAAATACTCTTTTTTTGTAATTCTTTACTCTAGATATATCGAGTTAAGAGTGCGACCGGAGTTCTTTGTCTGCGCATCCACGGAGCGAGAAGAGAACGGACTCTCGGAGTGACGCGTATTCGTTATCTCCAGTTCTGACTGAAATCACGCCTGGGGTTTTTGCTAATTCCGTGTTTCATGTCACTTTCAGACGTAAATGATGCATCCTGCACACCTTCTCCTCTCTCTCGCTCTCTCTCTCTCTCTCTCTCTCTCTTGCTTTTTCTCTGGCCGAACTCTTACGCGCGCTTCCCAAATGCGAGTGCGTAATTTCCAGTGCGTAAAAAGGAGAATGTTCGTGGTTTTGCGCGCGGGGTTTTCCGTTCTCTGTATCTTCGAGTCGTGTGTTTCAGTGGCCGTCACTGATGCCAATGCGGTACACGGGAGCTCGGGGGTGTTGAGAGAGAGGCACGTGTCACCGTCAGACTGCCAATGCTCTCCGGCTCCCAATGCGCGCATCAGCACGGGAAAAAAAAATATCCAGGGTGAAGATTTGCTGCATTTCTAGGGGAGGTGCTTCTAGAACCCCATCCTCCTCTCCACTCTCATTATGCCCAATATACTTGGTCCCAACACCCAATGGCATCAGGGGTCTCATAGTGTTGCATAACTTTACGCATATAAAACCCGTCTCCACACACCGGACTAGGTCTGAAATGGACACTAAAAGTATTCCTGAAATATTCTTGTTGCTTTTCCCGTCGCAGCTCGAATTCTCCAGTTTTTTTTATTGCTTCAGATGAAGGTCAGAAATCAGTTTGAACTCATTTTCAGCAAGAGGAGACATTGGTGCTGGAATACTCTTTTGAACGGATTTAAAACCTTCTTTCAGTCGAAAAGGGAATGAACAAGAAATGCATCGCAGATTTGACTGAGTTAGACTTGTAGTTGACTAAATACTAAGTTATCTCAAGTGTTTTTATTTGTTAAAAAAGTAGCATGGATATTTCTCATGGATTATTGCGCTGTTCCAGTTATTTAGTTAATCTGCATCATCTTCTCGGGACACTTTTTAAAGCGAATGAAGATGCTTTTTTTTAACCTTTTTGATTGAAAAGGTGTTAAGCAACAGAATTTTTTTTTTTTCTCGTCATAATATGCAGCTGTACTTTATGAAAGCGTGTTTCTGTGGATTCCAACACGAGGACTCTTTATAAACCCCGTTTAGGCCTGCGAACACAATACAGTCGTGCTCGTTTGGATCGAATTATTCACTTAAAATATCGTGACACAAAATCTTCCGTTGTTTAAATTATACACGATATTAATATTTTCTGTAGGCTATTCATATTCTCGATAGAACTGAATTCACGTTTGATCTATATATATTAACGAGACTCGAGCGTTAAACAGATCAACCTTAGAGGAGCTTTTCTATTCAAACAAACGTTGGTCTGATTACAAATATATCAGAAGCTCAAATCTGAACAATTAATCAAAAATATATCTATTCGATATTTTCTAATTAAGTATTTGCATTTTTATTTGCACGGCACAAAATTAAATATTTTTAATCTTAACGAGTTAAGATTAAAACAAATTATATGTGTGTGTAATTGTATAATTATACGGACGGTTGCGCAAATAAAGAAACACTTGCACTTTCACTGAATCTAAATCGTTTTAGAAAGTTTAATTAATATTACGTTATAGATCAAATATAATGTGATTCCGTAAGTGTGATTGAAGGCGTAACATTTTTTTTTTTGCGCACGGGTTTGCGCTGAATCTCTAAACGCATTGCGCCTGTGCGTTATAGTTGTGTAGCTACACTATAGATGTGTATATGTTCGTGTCGCCCTGCTGTGTGGGTCATATCTGATCTGCGCTGGTCTTCCCCGGAGGGCTTCTTCATCCCGGTCTCGTGTCCCCGGGTCCCGGTGGGAGCGGAACGGGTTAATCGGAGCGCGTTATCAGGCGCGCGCAGAGCTCGAGCGCGAACAATGCAATCTCCAGCAGAACAGCGTTTCAGAGCCTTTACATCAAACCACTGACAGGAGAGCACAGCAGGACAAACACACGAATATCTTTAGCTTTATAAAATAGCCTATGTTACAGGCCTATTGTTGGCTATAATATATAGGGATATAATTATACAAAATATGTATATTGTAGGCTATATACTAAAGAAATATAATTATATACAAATGTTGTATAATATATAGGGATACTCTAAAAAAATGCTGGGTTGTTTCAACCCAACTTTGGGTCATATATGGACTAACCCAGCCGTTGGGTTAATCTTAAATTACATTTTTAACCCAATGTTTAGGTTTGTCCATATTTGACCCAAAGTTGGGTTAAAACAACCAAGCATTTTTTAGATTGTACTATACGAATATAATTATAAAAAATATGTAACAGGCCTATTGTTGGCTATAATTTATACTATAGGAATATAATTATATAAAAATATGTTACAGGCCTGTTGTTGGCTATACACTCTAAAAAAATACTGGATTGTTTCAACCCAACTTTGGGTCATATATGGACTAACCCAGCAGTTGGGTTAAATTTAAATTACATTTTTAACCCAATGTTTGGGTTCGTTCATATTTGACCCAAAGTTGGGTTAAAACAACCAAGCATTTTTTAGATTGTACTATAGGAATATAATTATATAAAATATGTTATAGGCTTAATACTAAAGGAATATAAAAAATATGTTGCAGGCTAATTGTATAATATGAACATATATTTGATGCTTTTTTCAGCTTTCTGAGCATTATGAAGAGTAAGGCTGATTGAGTAATCTGATGAATCATGTTTTCCTGTGTGTTTTGAAGCTCTTCAGGATGGGTTTGGGGAAAGTCCTGTGAATCACACACTTCTCCGGTGTGAAAACGCTTCGGATTGATTTTCCTCACCTCCACAATCACTCTCAGCGCAGTTCTTCGTGTGCTTTGTGTGTCTCTCGCCGGTATAACTCACAGACCTGACGTGAGATGGCCGTAGCGGTGTGTTCTCGGCGCGCAGTGATGCGATGGCACGCGCTTAAATCTCACGTCCTCATTCAGTTTATTACCCTTCAGGAAATCATAGAGGGCAATAAGAGGTCATGGTGCTTCTCCCGAGAGTCTCTCAACACAAAACCCTCGATCTCTCCCTCGGGACACTGATCCCGGATCAGTCCCTGCTGTCTTTTCCACTCGGATTCAATGTTATCTCGCTGCACAAGGTGATCTCACACACTGTTGTTGTGGATCCTGAAACTAAACGATCCTCCCCGTTTCATTCGGCTCGGGCCTTTTCTCATTACACACTTCACTGAGCGGCGAGTGTAGCGGAGCGATTCCCTTTTCTTCCTGCGCTATATATTAGAGACAGATCATTAATTATCTGCGCACTGAGAACAATAACGCTGACCAGAAGCGACACTCGTAAACTCAAGCAATGCCATCTGAAGAAATGTACAAGTGATGACTTTCCCAAAAGCTTAAAGAATGCAGGAAAAACCTCCAATGCAACTCCGCTTTTAATGAAATGTGCATCATCTAACAAGCACATGCAGTCTGCATTATACACTAAAAAATGCATTATCAAATTCAAATCACGTAGAGTTTTTCATAATGCACATCATTTCACAGCAGCTTTACAGAAAATGCATGAGTCAATATTACAATTTACAGTGATCTGTTATCAGAGGTATGTATTTCATATACAAAAATGACAGTTAGCGAAACATTTATTAATTTAAACAATGTAATAATTCAAGGCAGAAACAATAAGCTCATTGAAGTAATGAATACTCAGTTGTTAACAGATGATTATATCTTAATTCAGTGTTCAGTATTGGTGCAAGAGATGCGTTCCCGTGTCTGTCTCCCGGGCTTCTCTCAGACGGCCTCTTCTGTGGCTCCGCCAGGCAGAAAATAACACATAACACACTTCAATTAGAGAGCCGAACTGAAAGGACACGTGGCTCTCCGGGGGCGCGCCGAAATTAGCCGTCGCTCGCGTCGGACGCTCTCTGAATCCATTACTATTAGCATCACAATCCCAAGCACATTATTGTGCTGATTAGCCTCTGTCAGAACAAATATGTGCTGCTGTTAGAAGTGGAGTCACTAGTAGATATAGATCCCAATACTTCATCATATGCCGTCGGCACATATATGATAGATCTGCTTATTAATGCAAAATGTTATATTTCAAGCACACATTGTTTACCTAAATGGAGACATATTTCAAACTTTCCATACACGGATGCCATAGAAGAAGCAGTGTTTCTCTGTAGTGTAAAGAACATTTTTATGATCTATAAACAACCTTTTTCCTCTATAAGGAACAATGGAAAGATTCTGTCGATGTCGTGAAGAACCTTCATTTTTAATTATTTTACCTTTTCATAAAGATATTGTAACTGCACTGTGATACGTTATAAATAAAACAAAGATTAATGGAGCATGTTATACAGGAAATAGCATTTCAAAATTTCACGTTTACCTGCAATTTCTTTGAAAATATTTGTGGAATTTCTGTGTGAATTTTTTATTTTTTATTTAGTGTAAACCTTATACCTTATCTAGTGTAAACAAAACCTTAAATGACAAACATTTGCTATTTTTGAATATTAGAAAACATTTCATTTATGATATATATATATATATAGGCTATATAAATATAAAACATAAATTAAAGGTTTTCTAATATATATATATATACAGATTAAAATTTTCTGAAGCAATGACGTGTTGAGAGTCAAAGAATCAAAATAGAAAAATCACATCCCATAACTCAAATAAATCTATCCCTTTTATCCATAAACACACACACACACACACACACACACACACACACACAAGAGTGAAATCCAGGTGGTCTTGTGGTAACCACTTAAAAGCCTTTTCATTTATCCTAATGCGTCTGTTTAATGGCCTATTATGAGATCCCGGGAGAGATGTGGGTTATATTAACCCTGCCAGTGCAGAGAATGAATACTACACACACACACACACCCACACACACACACCCACACACACACACACACACAGCTCTTCAATCAGTCGCTCTCTTTACATGTCAGATAAAAGAGCAACCCCTCTGTTTTCTGAAGTGACCTGCATATATTCATACGCGTGTCTGTCGTTGTTGATCGCTGCTGTTTTAGTCTTTACAGCAGTGTTTCTGCGGTCCGGACTCACTCCATCACCTGGAGGATTTCTCTCTCGTCGTTCGGCCGCTGTTCCCCCCCGCCAGGACACATTAACATTGTAATTGCCTTTTAGCCCTCTCCTTTGAACACACTGTAAACTGGCATTGCTCCTCTGGGATGGAGAGCCCGGGGCCTACACAATCAACACAGCAATCTGTTTCCATTATATGCTTCTTACAGCCTCTATAGACTGATACAGAGACTGTGTGTGTGTGTGTGTGTGTGTGTGTGTAATTTCAGTCTAGATACTATTGAAGTGGATTCAGATAAGATTTTGTGCATAAAAATGAACTGAAATATACATTGTAATCATAAAATACCATTAAAGTGAGACTGAATATGGAGCGCGTGTGTGTGTGTGTGTGTGTGTGTGCATTGAGCGTGTTAGTCTCTCGGTTCATGAATAAATGACGAGAAACAGCTCAGTTTTCCACATGGGACAGTTTTGTGTCCTGTTAAACAAAATAACACAAGTTTACAGATCAATGCTAGACGGAAACAAAACTCTCGCTGTGGACTTCATCTGAGCACAGGAAAAATCGGCACTGATTTATTTCGTTCATGTTTTGACCTTATATGACCTTATTTTTCCCCCCCTCTGGAACAAAACACAAACTGTCCGTGAGTGAAAGTCCCATTGAAATAGCAATAATTACAGTCATTACCAAACAAACGCGAGCACTCGTTGAGATGAAGACCACCTGCCTCTAATAACAGTGCGATCATTCAAATGAGATGCAAATGAGTTCTTTCGTAACTGACGTGTCACAACTGTAAAGTGTTTACATTAATAAAATCTCTACGAATATGAAAAATATGCGCCGTGTTTTTTGCTTCAACCTCCTGCATTTATTCGCGGAGAGCCTCATGAATATTCATAGCTCGCGCGCTCAAAAGCGCTGTGACGTCATCGGTCGCGCTTTCTTTGATTTTAATTGGCGCGAGCAGGAGTAAAGAGAAGTGCTGTGTTGATTGGCGATCCAGACTCGGGAACCCTCGAGCACTTCAATAGAGTCTGTGTTTCATTTACAACACATGATTCAACATCACCGCTATTGATCTGTGAAGGAATAAAACAAACGCTGTCTGGAGACCTTCTGTGCGAATCAAAAACATTTTGTTTATTAAAGCAATGACCCTATAACCATTTGATGCATATTATTAAGCCACAAACACACTCACAGGATAATGTTTCTGTTTGCTTAAAACTATAATTTCCTATCTTTTTCAATGGTGTGGGTCACACACCTGCCAACTGCAATAAAAGGTAAAGGTGGTTTATAATAATAACAATATGAATGGTTACAATGGTTTTTAAAGATCTGCCCACTATGGAATCTTGGTTTTGCCACCAATTAAAACATTTTAAAAGATAATTGCGACTTTTTATCTCAGAATTGCGAGATATAAAGTAGAATTGCGAGATATAAAGTCAGAACTGCGAGATATAAAGTCAGAACTGCGAGATATAAAGTAGAATTGCGAGATATAAAGTCAGAACTGCGAGATATAAAGTAGAATTGCGAGATATAAAGTCAGAATTGCGAGATATAAAGTAGAATTGCGAGATATAAAGTCAGAATTGCGAGATATAAAGTAGAATTGCGAGATATAAAGTCAGAACTGCGAGATATAAAGTCAGAACTGCGAGATATAAAGTAGAATTGCGAGATATAAAGTCAGAATTGCGAGATATAAAGTAGAATTGCGAGATATAAAGTCAGAATTGCGAGATATAAAGTCAGAATTGCGAGATATAAAGTCAGAATTGCGAGATATAAAGTAGAATTGCGAGATATAAAGTAGAATTGCGAGATATAAAGTCAGAATTGCGAGATATAAAGTCAGAATTGCGAGATATAAAGTAGAATTACGAGATATAAAGTCAGAATTGCGAGATATAAAGTCAGAATTGTGAGATATAAAGTCAGAACTGCGAGATATAAAGTCAGAGTTGCGAGATATAAAGTCAGAATTGCGAGATATAAAGTCAGAATTGCGAGATATAAAGTAGAATTGCGAGATATAAAGTCAGAATTGCGAGATATAAAGTCAGAATTGCGAGATATAAAGTAGAATTACGAGATATAAAGTCAGAATTGCGAGCTATAAAGTCAGAATTGTGAGATATAAAGTCAGAACTGCGAGATATAAAGTCAGAGTTGCGAGATATAAAGTCAGAATTGCGAGATATAAAGTCAGAATTGCGAGATAGAAAGTAGAATTGCGAGATATAAAGTAGAATTGCGAGATATAAAGTCAGAATTGCGAGATATAAAGTCAGAATTGTGAGATATAAAGTCAGAACTGCGAGATATAAAGTCAGAGTTGCGAGATATAAAGTCAGAATTGCGAGATATAAAGTCAGAATTGCGAGATATAAAGTAGAATTGCGAGATATAAAGTCAGAATTGCGAGATATAAAGTCAGAATTGCGAGATATAAAGTAGAATTACGAGATATAAAGTCAGAATTGCGAGCTATAAAGTCAGAATTGTGAGATATAAAGTCAGAACTGCGAGATATAAAGTCAGAGTTGCGAGATATAAAGTCAGAATTGCGAGATATAAAGTCAGAATTGCGAGATAGAAAGTAGAATTGCGAGATATAAAGTAGAATTGCGAGATATAAAGTCAGAATTGCGAGATAGAAAGTAGAATTGCGAGATATAAAGTAGAATTGCGAGATATAAAGTCAGAATTGCGAGATATAAAGTCAGAATTGCGAGATATAAAGTAGAATTGCGAGATATAAAGTCAGAATTGCGAGATATAAAGTCAGAATTGTGAGATATAAAGTCAGAACTGCGAGATATAAAGTCAGAGTTGCGAGATATAAAGTCAGAACTGCGAGATATAAAGTAGAATTGCGAGATATAAAGTAGAATTGCGAGATATAAAGTCAGAACTGCGAGATATAAAGTAGAATTGCGAGATATAAAGTCAGAACTGCGAGATATAAAGTAGAATTGCGAGATATAAAGTCAGAATTGCGAGATATAAAGTAGAATTGCGAGATATAAAGTCAGAATTGTGAGATATAAAGTCAGAACTGCGAGATATAAAGTCAGAGTTGCGAGATATAAAGTCAGAACTGCGAGATATAAAGTAGAATTGCGAGATATAAAGTAGAATTGCGAGATATAAAGTCAGAACTGCGAGATATAAAGTAGAATTGCGAGATATAAAGTCAGAACTGCGAGATATAAAGTAGAATTGCGAGATATAAAGTCAGAATTGTGAGATATAAAGTAGAATTGCGAGATATAAAGTCAGAATTGCGAGATATAAAGTAGAATTGCGAGATATAAAGTCAGAATTGCGAGATATAAAGTAGAATTGCGAGATATAAAGTCAGAATTGCGAGATATAAAGTCAGAATTGCGAGATATAAAGTCAGAATTGCGAGATATAAAGTAGAATTGCGAGATATAAAGTCAGAATTGCGAGATATAAAGTCAGAGTTGCGAGATATAAAGTAGAATTGCGAGATATAAAGTCAGAATTGCGAGATATAAAGTCAGAATTGCGAGATATAAAGTAGAATTACGAGATATAAAGTCAGAATTGCGAGATATAAAGTCAGAATTGTGAGATATAAAGTCAGAACTGCGAGATATAAAGTCAGAGTTGCGAGATATAAAGTCAGAATTGCGAGATATAAAGTCAGAATTGCGAGATAGAAAGTAGAATTGCGAGATATAAAGTAGAATTGCGAGATATAAAGTCAGAATTGCGAGATAGAAAGTAGAATTGCGAGATATAAAGTAGAATTGCGAGATATAAAGTCAGAATTGCGAGATATAAAGTCAGAATTGCGAGATATAAAGTAGAATTGCGAGATATAAAGTCAGAATTGCGAGATATAAAGTCAGAATTGTGAGATATAAAGTCAGAATTGCGAGATATAAAGTAGAATTGCGAGATATAAAGTCAGAATCGCGAGATATAAAGTAGAATTGCGAGATATAAAGTCAGAATTGCGAGATATAAAGTAGAATTGCGAGATATAAAGTCAGAATTGCGAGATATAAAGTAGAACTGCGAGATATAAAGTAGAATTGTGAGATATAGTCAGAATCGCGAGATATAAAGTCAGAATTGCGAGATATAAAGTAGAATTGCGAGATATAAAGTCAGAATTGCGAGATATAAAGTAAGAATTGCGAGATAGAAAGTAGAATCGCGAGATATAAAGTAGAATTGCGAGATATAAAGTCAGAATTGCGAGATATAAAGTAGAATTGCGAGATATAAAGTAGAATTGCGAGATATAAAGTAGAACTGCGAGTTATAAAGTAGAATTGTGAGATATAGTCAGAATCGCGAGATATAAAGTCAGAATCGCGAGATATAAAGTCAGAATTGCGTGATATAAACTCGCAATTCTGACTTTTTTTCTCAGAACTGCATGTTTATTTCTCGCAATTCTGACTTTATATCTCGCGATTCTACTTTATATCTCGCAATTCTGACTTTATATCTCGCAATTCTGACTTTATATCTCGCGATTCTACTTTATATCTCGCGATTCTGACTATATCTCACAATTCTACTTTATAACTCGCAGTTCTACTTTATATCTCGCAGTTCTGACTTTATATCTCGCAATTCTGACTTTATATAACCAAATTTAATTTTTTATTCTGTGGTGGAAACCAGCTTCCCTAGCCCACTGTATACTATAGTACTAACATGAATGACTGTAGGAAGACCCAATTTTTTTGTTCATATCTAATTGACAAATTCCAGTAAAACCTTCAGACAGATTCAAACTATCGTTAGTCTTATTAACGAGTCCTGCGTTTGAACATGAGCAGATTTCATCATAGAGGAACGAGTGCAGGCTCGAGCCCGTTCACGGTTCTCAGGAGTTTTCTTCTTTAACTGACCCTAATGTTGGACTCAAGGACAGGGTCAAAGGCTGACCTGAGGGCGTGTGTGTGTGTGTCTGTGTGTCTGTGTGTCTGTGTGTGTGTGTGTGTGTGTGTGTGTGTGTGTGTGGTCGCTGTGAGCTCTCACACCATGGCTTCTGTTTCCTATAGAGCGCATTAGTGCCTGCCCACTTTTTCAGTGCCAAATAATTTTTTCCATTCATTTCTCCCATAGGGATTTCAAAAAAAGTATTTGTTAAAGCGTTATAAGCCATGTACAGAACCAGCCGGCTGTGAGCAGAATCACAACATTACAAACTTTGATTTGAAGCAAAAAAAAAGTACAAGAACTACAAATCCCATGAAGCATTGTGAACAACATAATTTAATTAAAAATGATAGAGAAATTATACTCATTTAAATATATAGATTATATATAAAACAACAATATATTTTACATTTATTGCAAATTATGCATATAGAGTCAAATATTTAAGTATTTTGAGAGAGATCGACTCGATTACGTCATTCACAGTGCTCCATGGGAATGGGCGGATAATAATAAAAGTAATAAAACGTTTTTTAAATTTCTTTTTTGAATTTTTTCTTCATCGGAATGGTATGAAACTTGGTAAAGGTTTTGACACTTGCTGTGTTAACACAACACACACACACACACACACACACACAACATGGACATGATTTGAAAAGTTTAATTGGTCCTGAAAAAAAAAATAGTCACTCTTTTATTGTTCACGGTCAAAATGAGTGCATTGGAAATGAATGAGAGTTTCCTCTAGTGGAAGCGTTTGGAACTGCAGCCGAACACTCTCACTGAACGCTCGTTTTTTAAGATATCAACCTCAAATTTGGAACACAGCTTTGATTTTCTCAAAATTTTTGAGTAAAACGTGTTTTGGAAAATATATATTATATTTTTAAAAAATTTAAATGGTATTTTTTGTGCATTTTTCATAAAAATAAATGTAAAAAAAATATTTTTTTCTTCTTCTTTTTTTAAAAACTTTTTTCACTAGGCAATAATATGTCACGTGTCGCCTTTAAAAAGAAACAAAACTTCAATCCGTGATTCAAAGCATTGAAGATTTTATTTTCAGATCCATGCTCAAAAAGTGAATAAATGGATTATAATCCCCTAAAAATGTAAAATATTAAATAAAAAACATTATTGAACTAAAATATAGTACAAGCATTTCATTGAAATAAAAGAAATCGATAACATTTGACCGACACACGAACCGTACCAGGGTTAAGGGTTAAAATATTTATCGCATGTTAACTGTCAGCCGCCTTTGCCCATCACATATATTAGTCATCATCATAAATTACAACTCGAAAGTTGCATTATTCAGGGTTCGTACAGGGTTTTGAAATGTAAGTCCTGGAAAACCCTTGAAAAGGCCATATTTATGAAGAGGTGCTTGAAAAGCTTGAATTATTGAAAGACAATATATGTGAAAGTAGTGTTTAATTTTATCGATAAAAATTATCAATCTTTTCACACAAAATCAACCCGTCTGATATAGATATAGAGCAGTTTCACATGGCTATGAGTGTGATATTGCTCATTAATATCCAAGTATATGATACATCTCTCATTCTTCAGCTCAATCATATATTCATGAGAATAAATCAGTTGAATAAGGAAAGCGATATCTTTGTCTTCGTATCCTTTCAGTGGTTAAAGTCCCACAGTCACTGCATCCGCTGCACTTTATTTGTACCGGTTTGTTTTATTGGTTTATTTTTGTTTATATATTTTAGAATTTGAAAGATAATACAGATATTGTCTGATAAGTGAGATCTCTCCTTGAAAACCAAAAAGTAGTGCTTGAATATAATTTGACCGTGTGTGTACGAACCCTGCTCATGTCTGAATGCAGAAGAGCTGATGTCTAGTGTAGATCAGTCACTTTTGTTGCTGTGATTGATTGAATATCGTATTGTTAAAAGCATAACGCCTATGAGTTATGAAGCAGCTTTAATATGGTTGCAGTGAATCTAGTTATGATGGAAGATGCTCTCGATGCGAGTCTCCAGTCGCTGCAGGCGGGGTGTGTGTGTGTGTGTGTGTGTGTGTTTCTCCACCCCGTCGTCCCCATGCCCTTTAAAACACCCGCTTCCTCTCAGCGAGGTCAAGTGTGTGTCGTGTGTGTGTCGTGTGTGTCTGATCTTCACGACCACAGGAGAGTTTAGTGTGTGTGGCAGCTGTGCTTTAACCTGCGTAACCAGTGGACGCATGATGTCATGAGGGCAACGCCATAGTGTCTGACAGATCTCGCCTTTCTGCCCTGCATAGTGTACGCTGTGTGTGTGTGTGTGTGTGTGTGTGTGTGTGTGAGAGAGAGAGAAAGAGAGAGAGAGTGTGTGTCTGTGTGTGTGTCTGTGTGTGTGTGTGTGTGAGAGTGAGAGAGAAAGAGAGAGAGAGAGTGTGTGTCTGTGTGAGTGTGTGTGTGTGTGTGTGTGTCTGTGTGAGTGTGTGTGTGAGAGAGAGAGAAAGAAAGTGTGTGTGTGTGTGTGTGAGTGAGTGTGAGAGTGAGAGAGAAAGAGAGAGAGAGTGTGTGTGTGTGTCTGTGTGTATGTATGTCTGAGTGTGTGTGTGTGTGTAAGAGAGAGAGAGAGAGTCTGTGTGTGTGTGTGTGTGTGTGTGAGTGAGAGAGAGAGAGAGAGAGAGTGTCTGAATGTGTGTG
>JARWKJ010000010.1:727185-732185 GCA_029959095.1 Rhinichthys osculus
GTGTGCACCCGCTCCGACGATAGCGGCAAAGGCAGGGAGGATCGACATGGATGAATGAGGTCAGTATGTATGTGCGTTGTTCGTATATATGTGTGTATGCGGGTGTGCCAGTGCTGCTCCCTCAGCGGTTACGGTCAGACAGATTTGTCACACAGACGATACATACAGACGAAACACAGACGAAACTCAGACGAAACATGCAGACGAAACTCAGACGAAACATGCAGACGAAACTCAGACGAAACATGCAGACGAAACATGCAGACGAAACTCAGACGAAACATGCAGACGAAACTCAGACGAAACATGCAGACGAAACTCAGACGAAACATGCAGACGAAACTCAGACGACACATGCAAACGAAACACAGACGATACATACAGACGAAAATCAGACGATACATACAGACGAAACTCAGATGATACATGCAGACGAAAATCAGACGATACATGCAGACGAAAATCAGACGATACATGCAGACGAAAATCAGACGAAACATGCAGACGAAACTCAGACGAAACATGCAGACGAAACTCAGACGAAACATACAGACGAAACTCAGATGATACATGCAGACGAAAATCAGACGATACATGCAGACGAAAATCAGACGATACATGCAGACGAAAATCAGACGATACATGCAGACGAAAATCAGACGAAACATGCAGACGAAACTCAGACGAAACATGCAGACGAAACATGCAAACGAAACTCAGACGAAACATGCAGACGAAACATGCAGACGAAACTCAGACGAAACATGCAGACGAAACTCAGACGACACATGCAAACGAAACACAGACGATACATACAGACGAAAATCAGACGATACATACAGACGAAACTCAGATGATACATGCAGACGAAAATCAGACGATACATGCAGACGAAAATCAGACGATACATGCAGACGAAAATCAGACGAAACATGCAGACGAAACTCAGACGAAACATGCAGACGAAAATCAGACGATACATGCAGACGAAAATCAGACGATACATGCAGACGAAACTTAGACGAAACATGCAGACGAAACTCAGACGATACATACAGACGAAACTTAGACGAAACATGCAGACGAAACTCAGACGATACATACAGACGAAACTCAGGCGAAACATGCAGACGAAAATCAGACAAAACATGCAGACGAAACATGCAGACGAAACTCAGACGAAACATGCAAACGAAACACAGACGATACATGCAGACGAAAATCAGACGATACATACAGATGAAACTCAGACGATACATGCAGACGAAAATCAGACGATACATGCAGACGAAAATCAGACGATACATGCAGACGAAAATCAGACGATACAGGGCTCCAGACTAACTTTTTGCCTTGGTTGCACTGGTGCGCCTAACTTTTTTATTTAGGTGCACCAGTAGAAAATTTAGGTGCACTAAAATTTTTCCTCGTCTCGCGTCGCCTTTAACGCCACAATTTCAAGGTCACCTTTTTATCACGCTCCATATACATTCATATATATTATGTAAATGCTTTTAAACAAGATTAAGAATAATAAGGTGTATTTTTTTTTTTTTTTAGCACAATTATACTGTATATAAAAATATAAATCTTAAAAAAAAAAAAACATTTAAAGTGCTGTTTTTACATTGTTCAAGTTATGGCAGGGTATTGACACAAATTTCACAATTCGATTCAATATTGATTATTTTGGATATCAGGTACAATACATGGCACATTTTCTCAAGGAAAACAAATCTCAACTAATGCTGTAAATTGGGAGTCAGTTGTAGCCTACTATGCTTCATTAGCCTACTATAATATTGAAGGTAAAAATTAACTGATTTGTACACAAACACCTAAATTACACTTTTATTTATTTTTATTATAATAAAGTTATATGAAATATAAACATTTAAATGGTGGCTGCATAAAAACTTGCCCGATTTTTTCAAACAACATGCATTAAATATTGAAAAACATTAAAAATTATAATGAATATGCAATATGGTGCATATATTTGGCAAAATGCTCCTCTCTAGAGTTAATTTTTCTAGCAAGCTAACGAGTTTATGGGCACTGGATATGTTTTTTCTGAGGTAAGGTAAATGTGACGTTACATGACATTGTTTACAAGCGTTTTACTGACGTCTTTCCACGGTTGAAACACTGATTGAGCGATTCCATGTGAAAGATACGGATTTCGATAAGTTGTACTCTATCTTTTAGCACACTTTCAGATGCTCTTTCATGTTTATTTGGCGCTGTAACTGGTATTATTAAGGCGGAAGAGAAGATCATGTGCGCGCCGCGCTGCTGCTTCTCTTGAGCTGAGCTGAGCCAGAGCGATCTCACGCAACAGCGTCTACTCAACACACTATTTATGTTTTTGAATTTCATAAGAAAATGGACCTAATTTGAAATCTGAGACTTTGTTTCATATCAATAGTAACAAAGCACAAAGATTATTGCGATTTATTGGATGGGATGCTCGCTACAGTACAATGTTCCATTCATTCATCAACTGAAAACAGCATAGCCCAACCGGTTCGTAAAAATGAGAATCGATTAAAATCGAGAAATCAATATTTTTCACCTAGCCCTAGTTCAAGTAGCCTACATTTTTAAAAGTTTCTTCGTCGTCTGTTTTCTTGCGTTTATTTAGCTGATGCTGCTGATTGCCGTAACTGATTCTCTGGTGCTCACGTCACAATTTATTTCAATCACACAGCACGGAGCATTTTAGAGCATTTTCAGCATGGAGCATAACCACAGCCAATCAGAGGCAAACACCCTCCCAATCTCTATCTCTGATTGGTTTAGACCACGATATGATCCAACCATGCGTGCAAGGAGAACAAAAGACTTGTTTGTGGAGAGGCAACGGATGCGATCATGCGAGAACGTTATTAGGTGCACTGGTGCGACCTAGGAAAAAATTTAGTCGCACCCTTACAAATTTTGGTCGCATGTGCGACCAAAGTGGTCGCACTCTAGAGCCCTGCGATACATGCAGACGAAACTCAGACGATACATACAGATGAAACTCAGACGATACATGCAGACAAAAATCAGACGATACATGCAGACGAAAATCAGACGATACATGCAGACGAAACTCAGACGATACATGCAGACGAAAATCAGACGATACATGCAGACGAAAATCAGACGAAACATGCAGACAAAACTCAGACAAAACATGCAAACGAAACACAGACGATACATGCAGACGAAAATCAGACGAAACATGCAGACAAAACTCAGACAAAACATGCAAACGAAACACAGACGATACATGCAAACGAAACACAGACGATACATGCAGACGAAAATCAGACGAAACATGCAGACGAAACTCAGACGAAACATGGAGACGAAACTCAGACGAAACATGCAGAGGAAAATCAGACGAAACATGCAAACGAAACTCAGACGATACATGCAAACGAAACTCAGATGATACATGCAGACGAAAATCAGACGAAACATGCAGACGAAAATCAGACGAAACATGCAGACAAAACTCAGACAAAACATGCAGACGAAACACAGACGATACATGCAGTCGAAAATCAGACGAAACATGCAGACGAAACTCAGACGAAACATGGAGACGAAACTCAGACGAAACATGCAGAGGAAAATCAGACGAAACATGCAAACGAAACTCAGACGATACATGCAGACGAAACTCAGACGATACATGCAGACGAAACTCAGACGAAACTCAGACGAAACATGCAGACGAAAAGAACCAGACAAATCGTTTCATTCAGTATTAGATGAGAAGAGAATATGAGAAACTTAATAAAAAAAAAAAATTAAGCATATTCTAGTTCTAGAATTCTACATTCTAAAAGAAAAATCCTTAGCTTTAGAGATGATAATGTAAAATCATAAAAATATTATATTTCATATTATATATTTCATATTTTTTAATATGATTCATAGTATGATTCACATTCCAAATGACGAGAGCAGAGAAACCTCTTCAAAATATTATCATAATGTGAAAATCATCAAGTAAATCTCTGAATTATATTTGGATAAAATAAGTAAAATATTTTAAATAATATATTTTTTTACAATTATAAAAAAAATATTATTTTTTAATACAGTTAAACACAAAATTCTAGGGAATATTGCTTTACATGTGATAATGTAAAATAATAAAAATATGACATTTAATATTATATATTTCATATTTTTAAATAGGATTCTTAATATTCCAAATAAAGAGAGCAGAGAAACCTCATCACAATATTTGTAGTATGTGAAAATCATCAAGTAAATCTCTGAATTATATCTGGATAAAGTAAATAAAATATAAATATATATATATTTAAAATAATAACATTATGCAAAAAATAATTATTATTAAATACAGTTAAACACAAAATGCTAGGGAATATTGCTTTACAGATGATAATGTAAAATCAATAAAATATTTAATATGATATATTTCTCATTTAAATATGTCAGTTTCAAAATGATAGTCTGTGTAGATGAAGAGCCCAGAGAAACCTCGTCTGAATATTACGTTAACGTGAAAATCATCAAGTAAATCTGGAAATTCAAAATTTACTAATGTAAAAAATAAAAAATAAAGCTAAACCATTAAAACATAAAACATGATTATAGTAAGATGATCATATTCAAGCTGCGCTGCTCCGAGAGAAACTAGTTCTGAGGCTTTCTGGGTCACAGTGACATCAGCAATCATATCAGTGTGTTCACTCTGAGCCCGCAGGCGTGTGTGTGTGTGTGTGCGAGAGTGTGTGGGTGGGTGTGTTTGTGAGTGTGTGTGAGAGTGTGAGTGTGTTTGTGAGTGTAAGTGAGTGTGTGAGTTTGAGAGAGAGGGACGAGAACAAAGGAGGACAGAAGCAAGTCTGCAGCTCGTGATCGCCCGCAGTGATGTTGTGTGTGTGTGTGTGTGTGTGTGTGTGTGTGTGTGTGGGCCGGCAGCGCCACTTACCAACTTTGCGCAAATTTACGGCAGGAATTTTGGGACGTCCCCG
>JARWKJ010000010.1:749685-759685 GCA_029959095.1 Rhinichthys osculus
GTCGGTGTGGATCTTCCTGAGGAGGTTCTTGATGCGCTTGTCGTAGAACTGGTACCGGCGGCTGCTGTTCTCGTTCAGTTTCCTCACTTGACTCATCAAGAAGTTAGGAACCTACCGAACAGCAGAGCAGACGCTCATGAAGCAGACGAAACCATGCAAGCGTGTGGATGTTAATCATGCACAAAACTGGAATATGGCATAAAGCATTTGCGAATAAAGCAACGTTTCCATCCCATGCGAATCGGCACTTCCTGGGAAATAGTGCAAAATATCAGTAATAAGAATGGAAGTTCCTGCAATCCGACGCTGTCACGTTCTCTTGTCCGAGGTTTATCGTATCTTTTCCCACTTCTTTCTCAGATTTGATGTTGAGTGTGTTCAGATCTCGTCGTTACTCCAAACATTCCCCTCTCTCATGGTCAGTTGAGTCATGTGACTTTTTTTTTGTTGCGCATCAAAGGATTTATTCTGTGAATGTATTTTCCTCATAATTTATGCGCATGTCTCCTAGTGATGAGAGAAACAAAGCTTTTTAAACCTTTGAATGAACTGAACCAATTGCTGTGCTGGAAGCGCTGGCGACCCCTGCTGGTCAGAACGGTGTAAGCGCAGCGAGAGCACAGACATGCTTTAAAACCTTTTACAAACCAATAGCAAATGTTTAACCGAAAGTGTAATCTATTAAAGTCCCCCTGTGGTGATAATCCAGCTTTTAATGTTGTTTATTATGCAGGGTGGCCGCGGGTCCTTAAAAAGTCTTAAAATGTCTTAAAGTTTTCCTATTAAAAGGCCTTAAAACGTATTAAAATATCTTAAATTCAGATTCGATGGGTCTTAAATATTTCTGGTCACATTAACGCTAATATTTCTCCAGTCTGACGAACCCAATGTCCGTCAAATAACCAGCGAAGCATCGAATCGCGAGAATGATTCTGATTTTATTACATAAACGGCGATTGATAATGATAATGTGTTTCTGTAAGCGCTGTTGAGACTCGCCCGTCGCCCGAGAGTTTATACTGAGAAATCAAAACAAACGAGCATAACCGCACACATCATAACTCACAGAGAAACATACTGAGGTAAAAATTCACAATGTTGAGTTTTTTTATTTATAAGATATGATATAGTTGAGTAACATAAGATGACGGGAGCTATTTTGCTGAATATTCTCACGATTGCAAATGTAACATTGATTTTAGTTCAATAAACAAGAAGGTAATATTGAATTACTTTAATTACTTAGGTTAAACATTAAATATTACATATCATGTGTATTTCCATCACAGGTTTGGTCTTAAATTTCATTCAAAGTGGCATTAAAAAGTCTTAAATTTAACTTGTTTATATCTGTAGACACCCTGTTATGTGTGTGTGTGGTGTTTTTAATACGCTTTAAGACACACCATGTGTAAGTTCATAAGTCGACAGCATTGCTGAGTATTTTCTGTAAACGAAGCTCGGGCGCACCAGACACACACACACACACACACACACACACACCAGACACACGTCAGCAGCGTCTTACGTCAGCGGCGGCACTGAACGCGGATCCACAACAGAACCGGATCACACACACACACACACACACACACACACACCAGACACACGTCAGCAGCGGCACTGAACGCGGATCCACAACAGAACTGGAACACACACACACACACACACACACACACACACACACACCAGACACACGTCATCGGCGGCACTGAACGCGGATCCACAACAGAACCGGAACACACACACACACACACACACACACACCAGACACACGTCAGCGGCGGCACTGAACGCGGATCCACAACAGAACCGGAACACACACACACACACACACACACACACACACCAGACACACGTCAGCGGCGGCACTGAACGCGGATCCACAACAGAACCGGATCACACACACACACACACACACACACACACACACACACACACACACCAGACACACGTCAGCAGCGGCACTGAACGCGGATCCACAACAGAACTGGAACACACACACACACACACACACACACACACACACCAGACACACGTCAGCGGCGGCACTGAACGCGGATCCACAACAGAACCGGAACACACACACACACACACACACACACACACACACACACCAGACACACGTCAGCGGCGGCACTGAACGCGGATCCACAACAGAATCGGAACACAATACAATGCTGAATAAAGTCGTAGTTTTTGTTATTTTTGGAGCAAAATGTATTTCCGATGCTTCAACACACTCTAACTAACCCACTGATGTCACATGGACTACTTTGATGATGTCTTTATTTCCTTTCTGGACAAGGACAGTATACCGTACACACATTTACAATGGAGGGACAGAAAGCTCTCGGACTAAATCTAAAATATCTTAAACTGTGTCCTGAAGATGAGCGGAGGTCTGACGGGCTTGGAGCGACATGAGGGAGAGTCATTAATGACATCAGTTTCATTTTTGGGTGAACGAACCCTTTAAGGCATTAAGATTAATTTCCAAAAGATGATTTTTTATTCCTCCTCAGCTTTAGCATGTGTGTGTTCACTGTGCGCATGATAACAGGTGTGTTTGAGGAGGAGCTCTTCACCGTCCACAGCAGGTCCTGGTACCGGATGAGGAGCCGCATGATGTGGGCCGCCCGCTCCGCCTGACCCTTCTCCGGACCCGACGACAGCTTACTGGGAACCGCTTTATGCAGGAAGAGATTGGGAGCCATGATGGTGGAGACGGCCCACAGGTTCATGCGGTTCTGGCGCTCACAGCACACGACCTTACTGAGGAACTCCAGCAGCGCCTGCACACACACACACACACACACACATCTATGTTAATATACAGTAAAGTGTAATGTATTCCTGTGATCAAAGCTGAATTTTCAGCATCATTACTCCAGTCTTCAGTGTCACATGATCCTTCAGAAATCACTCTAATATGAGGATCTGATTAATTTTGGTGTTTAAAAAAAAAAATTTGTGGAAACTGTGATACATTTTATTTTTCAGGATTATTTGATAAATAGAAAGTTCAAAAGAACAGCATTTATTTATTTTGTAACATTATAAATGTCTTTACTGTCACTTTTGATCATTTAATAATCATTTAAAAATCCTTGATGAAAAAGAAAATAGCCCAAAGGTTTGAACGGTGTGTTTTACGTGGCGATATTTTTGAGAAACGCCGTAGTGTTTTTATGTCCATATATTGAAGGTCAATGTTTGGTCCGATGTTCTGAGAAATATCTTGTTTTGTGTTCAGGGAAGAGAGAGTGAAGGGATTCGAGCCGTGGAGTGAGTCGGGCTGTGGAAAGCGTTTCATGTGACTTTAACGTTCATCAACAGCAGCAGATCAACACAAAGAGACACAGTTATATAAACGACTGACTGTGAGCTGTGTGACGCTTGAACACACACACACACACACACACACACACACACACAGCAAATGTTGAATGTGTTAAGGAATTTATCTTATGTAACAGGACCAGAGCTCAGATGATGATGAGTCACATCTATGACACAGCAATGAGTATGGCAGGCGTGTGTGTGTGTGTGTGTGTGTGTGTGTGTGTGAGAGAGAGTGTGAGTGAGTGAGTGTGTGTGTGAGAGAGAGTGAGTGAGTGTCTGTGTGTGTGTGTGTGAGTGTCTGTGTGTGTGTGTGTGAGTGTCTGTGTGTGTGTGTGAGTGTCTGTGTGTGTGTGTGTGTGTGTGTGTGTGTGTGTGTGTGAGAGAGTGAGTGAGTGAGTGTCTGTCTGTGTGTGTGTGAGTGTCTGTGTGTGTGTGTGTGTGTGTGTGTGTGTGTGTGTGTGTGTGTGTGTGTGTGTGAGAGAGTGAGTGTCTGTGTGAGAGAGTGAGTGAGTGAGTGTCTGTCTGTGTGTGTGTGAGTGTGTGTGTGAGTGTCTGTGTGTGTGTGTGTGTGTGTGTGTGTGTGAGAGAGTGAGTGAGTGAGTGTCTGTCTGTGTGTGTGTGAGTGTCTGTGTGTGTGTGTGTGTGTGTGTGTGTGAGTGTCTGTGTGTGTGTGTGTGTGTGTGTGTGAGTGAGTGAGTGAGTGAGTGTCTGTGTGTGAGTGTCTGTCTGTGTGTGTGTGTGTGTGTGTGTGTGAGTGCCTGTGTGTGTGTGTGTGTTTGTGTGTGTGTGTGTGTGAGAGAGTGAGTGAGTGTCTGTGTGTGTGAGTGTCTGTGTGTGTGAGTGTCTGTGTGTGTGAGTGTCTGTGTGTGTGTGTGTGTGTGTGTGTGAGTGAGTGAGTGTCTGTGTGAGTGAGTGAGTGTCTGTGTGTGTGTGTGTGTGTGTGTGTGAGTGAGTGAGTGTCTGTGTGAGAGAGTGAGTGAGTGAGTGTCTGTCTGTGTGTGTGTGAGTGTCTGTGTGTGTGTGTGTGTGTGTGTGTGTGTGTGTGTGTGTGTGTGTGAGTGTCTGTGTGTGTGTGTGTGTGTGTGTGTGTGAGAGAGTGAGTGAGTGTCTGTGTGTGTGAGTGTCTGTGTGTGTGAGTGTCTGTGTGTGAGTGTCTGTGTGTGTGTGTGTGTGTGTGTGTGTGTGTGTGTGTCTGTGTGTGTGTGTGTGTGTGTGTGTGTGTGTGTGTGTGTGTGAGAGAGAGTGAGTGAGTGTCTGTGTGTGTGAGTGTCTGTGTGTGAGTGTCTGTGTGTGAGTGTCTGTGTGTGTGTGTGTGTGTGTGAGAGAGTGAGTGAGTGTCTGTGTGTGTGTGTGTCTGTGTGTGTGAGTGTCTGTGTGTGAGTGTCTGTGTGTGTGTGTGTGTGAGTGTCTGTGTGTGTGTGTGTGTGTGTGTGTGAGAGAGAGAGAGTGAGTGAGTGTCTGTCTGTGTGTGTGTGTGTGTGTGTGTGTGAGAGAGAGTGAGTGAGTGAGTGAGTGTCTGTGTGTCTGTGTGTGTGTGTGTGTGTGTGTGTGTGTGAGAGTGTGTGTGTGTGTGTGTGAGTGAGTGAGTGAGTGTCTGTGTGTGTGTGTGTGTGTGTGTGTGTGTGTGTGTGTGTGTGTGTGAGAGTGTGTGTGTGTGTGAGTGAGTGTGAGAGTGTCTGTGTGTGTGTGTGTGTGTGTGTGTGTGTGTGTGAGAGTGTGTGTGTGTGTGTGAGTGAGTGAGTGAGTGTCTGTGTGTGTGTGTGTGTGTGTGTGTGTGTGTGTGTGTGTGTGTGTGTGAGAGTGTGTGTGTGTGTGTGTGTCTGTGTGTGTGTGTGTGTGTGTGTGTGTTGTACCTTCAGTGTGTTTCTGTTGGGTTCTGGCAGCAGCAACACAAGAAGATTCAACATGTGCAGCTTCTGCTTCAGGTCTGCTATATCTGTGCAAAACAATTCACAAATGATTCTTCATCAGAAAGACTCGAACCGTCTATAAGAACCGTCTTTAACCCCTCGCGCTGTGCTGACAGAAATACTCATTTATGTTACAAGTCAAAAATGACCATCTTTTTAAATAACTCATGTTGCTTTATCAATTACCAAACACTGGATCCAATATTTTTGTCATCCTGTTTTCTTTCATTAGCACAGGTTCTGTCAGGAATACGATTGACAGTTAGCATACAGTTTGGATTAGCGGTATGGTTCAGTTCTGGGCAGCCTAGCATGGATAAGAGCAGCAATAACAGAACAGAACCAACATGAATGTATTCCAGATATCATTTATTAATTCAAGATTTTAATGTACAATATAATTGAAGATTTATTCTGATTGGAAGGGGAATGAGAATGCCAGACCCTGACTGAGACAGGAGGAGCTGGGGAGGGAGGAGGGTAATCGCTCCTGAGAGACGCGACCGCTGCTGATCACACTGACGAGCTGATGCATGAATACAGTGATAGACGTCGCACTCCTATAGAGACGTGTGTCAGCTGAGAGTCACTGACGCGAAAAAGTTTTGTTTTTTTAACACAAAAAAGTTAAATAATTATAAAAAAATGGTTCGGTAAGCTTTTAGATCATGTGTCAGAGATAAACGAGAGTTTTGGTGACTGATGTGGCACGCTAGGGGTGCAACGGTTCAAAGTTTGCATTGAGCAAAGTTTACAAAGAGTGACCGTTCTGTTCACATTTGTCTTATTATCGTTGTTGTAATGTATTATTGGGGAGCCAGCGTGTGCATCCATCAACAGAAACACACACTAGCGGAACTGTCTGTTTTACGCGCTGTTATTTTCAACAAACCAGATTATAGATGCGTCATCAGATTATAGATGCGTCATCAGATTATAGATGCGACATCAGATTATAGATGCGTCCTCAGATTATAGATGCGTCATCAGATTATAGATGCGTCATCAGATTATAGATGCGTCATCAGATTATAGATGCGTCATCAGATTATAGATGCGACATCAGATTATAGATGCGTCATCAGATTATAGATGCGTCATCAGATTATAGATGCGTCCTCAGATTATAGATGCGACATCAGATTATAGATGCGTCATCAGATTATAGATGCGTCATCAGATTATAGATGCGTCCTCAGATTATAGATGCGTCCTCAGATTATAGATGCGTCATCAGATTATAGATGCGACATAAGATTATAGATGCGTCCTCAGATTATAGATGCGTCCTCAGATTATAGATGCGTCCTCAGATTATAGATGCGTCATCAGATTATAGATGCGTCATCAGATTATAGATGCGTCCTCAGATTATAGATGCAACATCAGATTATAGATGCGACATCAGATTATAGATGCGTCCTCAGATTATAGATGCGTCATCAGATTATAGATGCGTCATCAGATTATAGATGCGTCCTCAGATTATATATCCGTCGTCATCAGATTATAGATGCGTCCTCAGATTATAGATGCGTCATCAGATTATAGATGCGTCATGCAGATTATAGATGCGACATCAGATTATAGATGCGTCATCAGATTATAGATGCGACATCAGATTATAGATGCGACATCAGATTATAGATGCGTCCTCAGATTATAGATGCGTCATCAGATTATAGATGCGTCCTCAGATTATAGACGCGTCATCAGATTATAGATGCGTCATGCAGATTATAGATGCGACATCAGATTATAGATGCGTCATCAGATTATAGATGCGTCATCAGATTATAGATCCGTCCTCAGATTATAGATGCGTCATCAGATTATAGATGCGACATCAGATTATAGATGCGTCCTCAGATTATAGATGCGTCATCAGATTATAGATGCGACATCAGATTATAGATGCGTCCTCAGATTATAGATGCGTCCTCAGATTATAGATGCGACATCAGATTATAGATGCGTCATCAGATTATAGATGCGTCATCAGATTATAGATGCGACATCAGATTATAGATGCGTCCTCAGATTATAGATGCGTCATCAGATTATAGATGCGTCCTCAGATTATAGATGCGTCCTCAGATTATAGATGCGTCATCAGATTATAGATGCGTCATCAGATTTGAGATCAACCGCAGTGCAAGTGCGTCCCGAACGCGTAAAACACTTTTTTTTTTTTTTATGTTTTCCCGAGAACCGTTACACCCCTAGGGCACACTGTACAACACACAGCTTGAATGAATTTTTTTCACTCAAACACTGATGTTCATCAGATCAGATCAATAAATCGGATGCAAAAAGAAACACAAAACCTGTGCTAAATGAAAGAAAACAAGATAACAATATTTGTCAAAAACACAGCATAACAAGAGATTTATAAACAGGTTTTTTTTGTAGGCGGGTCAGAACACCACAAGTGTAAAATGGGGGAAAAAACACAAGAAAAGTACAAAAATGATAAACAAAAATAATCAGTAAGCGTTTAGATCATGTGTCAGAGATAAACGAGAGTGTTTCGACCTCTTTCATTTAGCACAGGTTTAGTGTTTCTTTTAGGAGCTGATATATTGATGTGATCTGATGAACATCAGTGTTTCTGAGGTAAACGAGTGTTTCGGTCTCTTGTTGTCGGTGTGGTGGCGATGCAGCGACTGTGATGCGGGTCGGCCTGTAAACGAGCACACTGACTGTAGGACCTACAGGACCCGAGTGAGACCCTCACACACACCTCTGACGGCACTGAAGGCGTTGAGGTGTTCGGCCGTCAGCAACGGCGCCGGCAGTTCCCGGATCAGCTTCTTCATCAGCGCCGCGGCGTCGTTCGGACTCACCTCGTCCCAGAAGAAGGAGCCGCTGTAAAACGAGTTCTCCAACTTCTGCTGCAGAACCTGAGAGGAACACACACCCGTGAGCCTTCAGATGAGCAACACACACACACACACATGCCGCAGGCCTGATGGGATGGTGCTCTGAGATGAAACTCCCAGTACCTCAGGGTACTTTTACATTTATTATTTTTAGTGCTGGCCAACGATTAATCGCATCTAAAATAAACATTTGTGTTTACATATTGTATGTTTGTGTACTGTGTATAATTGTTTTGTATATATATATATATATATATATATATATAAATACACACATATGCATGTATATATTTAAGAAAATTTGTTATTTATATATAAAATATTTATATATAAAATAAATTATGTATACATTTTATTATACATAATTTATACATATTACACCCAATAAGAATTATTGGGTGTAATATGTCACAGTTTACTTTATTTTGTTCTCCTCACTCACATAAATGAACTATAGTGTCCTGATCACACTAGTATAACAATAATTTTTGGTTTGACTGTACATTTCTTAAATATATACATCCATGTGTGTGTATTTATATACACAAAATAATTATACACAGTACACACACATATATTATGTAAACACAAACTTTTATTGTGGATGTGATTAATCGTTGCCCAGCACTAATGAGATGAGATGAGGAACACAACAAGCGGTTCATCGAGTCATTGAACACGAGTAATACAACGTTTCAGACAAGCACTTTAATGGAAACAATGTTACTTATTTGTTTATAATAATGTTTTATGTTACTTTTATTCTGGCCTGAGAGCCTGGGACCCGCAGAATCCCCTCAGAATCGAGACCCTTCTTCTCCAGAAACGACAGAAGCTGAAAACAAGGAAACAATCATATTGAAAACACCCAAGAGTCGAACTTTTAAAGTCACGATGAAACGGAAGTAGTGACGGAGTTACAAAGTAACATTTATCTTTAGCAACACTGTAAAGGTGAATACAATATTAGTCACATGACTAAACATGCGCATCGTTTTCGAATGCATCCACTTCAGAGAGCTTCGTAATAAACTGGAGCATAACGTGAGAGGTGAAACAGGAAATGATGTCATCACATACTGCTTGGAGGAAGAGTGTGCGTGTGTGTGTGTGTGTGTGAGAGAGAATGTATGTTTGTGTGAGTGAGAGTGTTTGAGTGAGAGTGTGTATGTGCGGGAGTGTGTGTGTGTGTGTGTGAGTGTTTGAGTGTAAGTGTGTATGTGTTTGAGTGTGAGAGTGTGCGGGAGTGTGTGTGTGAGTGAGAATGTTTGAGTGTAAGTGTGTATGTGTGTGAGTGTTTGAGTGTGTATGAGAGTGTGTGTGGTGTGCGGGAGTCTGTGTGTGTGGGTGTTTGAGTGCAAGTGTGTATGTGTGTGAGTGTTTGAGTGTGAGTGAGAGTGTGTGTGTGTGTGTGTGTGAGTGAGTGAGTGAGAGTGTTTGAGTGTAAGTGTGTATGTGTGTGAGTGTTTGAGTGTGTGTGAGAGTGATTGTGTGTGTGTGTATTTGTGTGAGTGTTTGAGTGTGAGTGTGTGTGTACGGGAGTGTGTGTGCGCGTGCGTGTACATGTATGTGTGAAAGTGAGTGTGTGTGTGTGTATGTGTGTGAAAAAGGAAATGATGTCATCACGTACTGCTTGGAGGAAGAGTGGGATCTGAGTGCTGGGTTTGATCTTCTGATCGCTCTCCACCAATGAGGCGAGAGGAACGCCAAACAAACAGCTCTCTGACAAACGGGAAGACATTTGACAGATTCTGATTATTCCTGACACAGATCGAAACGGACGAGGTCAGGTGACCGGAAACTCACCAGGGATTTTCCTTTTGCAGGTTTTGTGTCGTTTGACCTCGAGCTCCAGAAGGTCAC
>JARWKJ010000010.1:764685-784685 GCA_029959095.1 Rhinichthys osculus
TAATGAATATAAAAACCGTGAACACATCACTCCGTCCTTGGTCTCTCTGCATTGGCTCCCTGTACAGTATAGGATGGATTTTAAACTTCTTTCATTAGTGTATAAATCTCTTCATGACCTTGCACTATTTATCAGATCTGCTAATGGAGTATCAGACAGGAGAACTTTGAGATCAACAACTCAAAATTTACTTAAAATTGCAAGGACCAAGTTAAGCCAGAAAGGGGATTGTGCGTCTGCGGTCTGGAATAACCCTCACATGTTACGGCACGCTGACTCTGTACATGTTTTTAAAATACAATTTAAGACACATTTGTTTGCCATGGCGTTTTCTTCTTTCGGATGGTAATTTTTTATCAGCGTTTTTATTATTATATTACTATTGTATTCTTCTGTCTTTTTACTGAGATGATGTAAAGCACATTGGTCAACTTGTGTAGTTTTAATAGTGCTATATAAATAAAACATTGACACAAACACACACACACACACACATACAGTTGCAATGGAAATTATTCAACCCCCGTTGCAAATCAGGTTTATAGGCAACATGTACAGACTTTCAGCTGTTTGCAATGAACAAATCAAACTAAAGTAATTGGAATAGATCAACACAACAAATGTTTCTAGTGGTTTCCCCAAATTTAACTGAAAATGCAACTTTTAATGACTTCTGGCGTCTCAAAATTATTCACCCCCTTCATTGCAAGCATCTTTAGCACTTAGGGATCACATTGATCTGAGCCGGTTCCTCGTGAGCAATGGCCTCCAGTTTAGGGATATTCTTGTGTTTGCTGCTGCAACCGCCTTCACATCCCTCCAGAGGTGTTCTCTGGGGTTTGAGTCAGGAGACTGTGCTGCCCCTGTATCTCCCAGGACTTCTCCTGACACCAAGCCTGGGTGGAGTTTGAGGAACGCTTGGGGTCGTTGTCCTGTTGAAGGTCCGAGCTCCAGCCTCCTCACTGACGGCATGATGTTCTCTCCTAGGATCTCCTGATCCTTCAGTGATCATCTCTCCTTCCACACGCTGCAGGTCTCCAGAGCCGGAGGATATAGATCAGCCGCAGAGCATCACGAGCTCCACATGCTGAACTGTAGACCGTGTTCATTACAGCATATGCTTCATTCCTCTTCCTCAGGACACACCGCTGATCCATCGGGCCCAAAAGTTCCAGTTTTGTTTCATCGCTCCACAGAAATTAAAGCTTTAGCTCAAGTTCTGTCAGGAAGACTCAATCAGCGCGTCATGTATTACCTCATTTTTATCCAATCAGGTGTTAACAGTCACAGTAGATTGGTACAGACCTGTCTGAGTTCGCAGATGCTGACGCTGCCATTCACCTCCATCCTCCCCATCACCAACACCAGGATGGTCCCTTCCTTTACCTCCAGGGGGTCGGCTGCGCCTCCGCCTTCATCTCAGGCGGGACATGTAGATTCGGCTAACCTCGCTTTGCTCGCTAAGGACGGGGCCTACGCCAAAGAACTCATAAATGTATGCTTGCTGTGCTGTCAATAAATGTATACAGCTTTTCAATTTATCTCCCGAGTCTTTCTGGTAGAACAGAAGCTCAAAACGTCTGTGGCTTATTTATATGATTTTGGGCTCTTTTCTTGTGCTTTTGAGTCAGTCTTGGATTCTGGCATGTGTTTTCCTTGCTTGTAAAGGGCGATGAAATCTTCTTTGAACTTTTTGGACTTCTTTCATTCTTCAGCCATATTTCTAACTTGCAGTCAAACGTGACACTCGACAAACCTCGCCAGTTCAGATTTTTCATGTGTTCTAGCTCAAGCACACCTGGTGCGACTAATGAAGCCCTTGATTAATGAGACAACGCCTGTTTTGCAGATTTGTGCTGATGTGAGAGAATCGTATTCAGGGGGGTGAATAATTTTGAGACGCCAGAAGTCATTAAAAGTTGCATTTTCAGTTAAATTTGGGGAAACCACTTGAAACATTTGTTGTGTTGATCTATTCCAATTACTTTTTGTAATTTTTGATTTGTTCATTGCAAACAGTTGAAAGTCTGTAAATTTTGCCAATAAACCTGATTTGCAATGGGGGTTGAATAATTTCCATTGCAACTGTATACACACACACACACTTGTGTCAATCCATCAGCGCGTATCTCATCTCACAGCATCATCATGTCTCTCCATCTCCGTACCTTCGGACTGTCGGGAGTCTCTCCTGCGGCTGCTGTCCGGCTCGGAGTCGCTGCTGCTCCGGATGTTCTCCACTTCAGTCCAGAAGGACTCGAGGCACAAGCTGTCGGGCTTCAGAAGATCGGGATTAGGAGAGTCGGGCTTCAGGAGATCGGGATCGGGATCAGGAGAGTCGGGCTTCAGGAGATCGGGAGAGTCCGGCTGCGGGTCCCGGCGGTCCGTCCAGGACTCAACGTTCATCGCGCTGAGGCTGCAGTCCCTGAAACACACCGGAAGAGGAAGAGAATGGTGAGGAAGAAACACCAGACTAGATAAAGCGAGAGATGAGTGTGTGTGTGTGTCAATGCAGCCGCTCTCATGATGCATGTTCAAAGAACTCAAACTACTTCTTGTTCCGTTTCTGCAGAACTGACTCACACACACTTGATGGCTGCTCTGTCAAGTCTTGGCGTCGATTAGGAACCCTCTTTAATACCAATCTTTCATTTGAAAGTCACGTGTCTAGTATCTGTAAAACCGCATTCTTCCATCTTAAAAATACATCTAAATTACGTCATATGCTTTCAATGAAAAATGTGGAACAGTTAGTTCATGCGTTCATGACCTCAAGGCTAGATTACTGTAATGCTCTACTGGGTGGTTGCCCTGCACGCTTAATAAACAAACTCCAGCTGGTCCAAAACGCAGCCGCTCGAGTTCTTACCAGAACCAGGAAGTATGACCATATCAGCCCGGTTCTGTCAACACTGCATTGGCTCCCTATTAAACATTTTTTTTCTTACACTTGAAAGGTCTTACCCTGCGCATGCGATTCTTTATAGCATCATATTACCTTCATACAAACTCTCATCATGCATGTTCTACATGAAGAACTCAAACTACTTCCTGTTCCGTTCCTGCAGGACCACCGAACGCTTTGAGGTGATAATGAGTTTCTGCAGGTAACTGACACACACACACACACACACACACACACACACACACGAGTTTCTGCTGACGGACCTCAGTGAAGAGCGGCTGTTAAAGCAGTTTCTCTTCAGCTGCACAGATTAAAGCTGAAACCACTCAGTGTGTGTGTGTGTGTGTGTGTGTACCTCAGTAGGTATCAATCTCTGCTCTCTGCCTTCTCTGTTGATGTTCACGCCGCAAAATCTTCATATTTCCACAACAAGATCAACAGCGCCTCTAACACACGTTCACTGTTCAAGACATTCAATTCTCTCCTCTGTCCACCTCCACCACCACCCACCTCCTCTTTAACTGCTGATGATTTTGCTAACTTCTTCACTAACAAAACTACAACTATCAGCAGTCAGTTCTCAGCACAGGAACCCAGACTAACCTCTCCCACAGCCAATAACCTTCTCTCCTCCTTCACTCCACTAACCGAGGAAGAAGTATCTAAACTTCTCCTCTCCAGTCATCCTACCACCTGCCCTCTGGACCCCATCCCCTCACACCTTCTACAAGACATCTCTCCCACACTTCTACCAGCTCTCACACACATTATCAACTCATCCCTCCACACTGGCATTTTCCCTATAGCATTTAAGCAGGCTCGGGTAACTCCTCTGCTTAAAAAATCAACATTAAACACATCACTTCTAGAGAACTACAGACCTGTCTCTCTCCTACCATTCATTGCGAAAACACTTGAACGAGTTGCTTTTAACCAAGTATCATCCTTCCTGTCTCTGAACAACCAGCTGGACGTCAACCAATCTGGCTTCAAGAAAGGACATTCAACTGAGACTGCATTGCTGTCAGTCACAGAAGCCCTGCGGATCGCAAAAGCTGCTTCCAAATCATCAGTCCTCATTCTACTGGACCTGTCTGCTGCCTTCGACACTGTGAATCATCAGATCCTCTTGTCCGCCCTCTCATCACTGGGCATCACTGGAACCTCCCTCAACTGGTTTGAGTCCTATCTCACAGGTAGGTCTTTCAAGGTCACATGGAGAGGTGAGGTATCCAAAGCACATCAACTGACCACAGGCGTTCCTCAGGGTTCAGTTCTCGGACCGCTCCTCTTCTCCATTTACACCACATCACTGGGACCTATCATACAGGCACATGGTTTCTCTTACCATTGCTATGCTGATGACACCCAGCTCTACCTCTCATTTCAACCAGATGATCCCACAGTAGCTGTACGGATCTCAAGCTGTCTGGCGGACATCTCGGCATGGATGAAGGAACATCACCTGCAGCTCAACCTGGCAAAGACTGAGCTTCTCGTCCTCCCTGCCAATCCGTCTCTACAGCACGACCTCACTATCCAGGTAGATTCATCCTCAATCACCCCATCAAGGTCGGTCAGAAATCTTGGTGTAATCTTTGATGACCAGCTGACCTTCACAGACCACATTACAAAGACAGCTCGATCATGCAGGTTAGCACTGCACAACATCAGGAAGATCAGGCCTTTCCTAACTGAGCATGCAACACAACTTCTCATCCAGGCCCTGGTCATTTCTATGCTTGATTACTGCAATGCTCTTCTGGCTGGACTTCCATCATGTGCAACTAAACCTCTACAAATGATCCAGAATGCTGCAGCTCGTCTGGTCTTCAACGAGCCCAAAAGGGCCCACGTCACTCCTCTGCTCATCTCTCTGCACTGGCTACCACTCGCTGCTCGCATCAAGTTCAAGGCTTTGACGCTTGCTTACAGATTGACCACAGGTTCAGCTCCCTCCTACTTCCACTCACTACTACAAGTCTACATCCCTACCAGAAGCCCACGATCGGTCAATGAGCGACGGCTCGTGGTACCATCACAGCGGGGCACAAAATCACTCTCCAGAACATTCTCATTCACGGTTCCATGCTGGTGGAATGATCTCCCCACCCTCATCCGGAATGCAGAATCCCTGACAGCATTCAAAAGACAACTGAAAACTCATCTCTTCCGGGAGCACTTAACATAACAACAACAACAACAACAACAACAAAAACAACAACAACAACAAAAAAATAATTTCCTCTAAATCCTCGCTTGCCTGGCTTATGCTACTCCGAGCTATGTCTGAACTTTGTATTTTGAGCACTTCTTGCGTTGCTTTTGCCTCTTCACGATGACTCGCTTGGTTTAGTCCTCAGTTGTAAGTCGCTTTGGATAAAAGCGTCTGCTAAATGACTAAATGTAAATGTAAATGTGAGATTTAAACATGTCAGTCACTTCAGCGTCATGATGATGTCATTTTACACCGATACACACTATTGATCTGACTGGTGTGTGTTTAATGGCAGAAATCATTCTAATATGATTTGCTGCTCAAGAAACATTTTATTTTTCAGGATTCTTTGATGAATAGAAAGTTCAAAATAACAGCATTTATTTGAAATAGAATCTTTTGTGACATTATAAATGTCTTTACTGTCACTTTGGATCAATTTCACACTCATTCTCACACACACACACACATTCACACACTCTCACACACACACACGCACCGTAAACCATATTCTCAGAGTGAGTTTAGTAAAGACTGTACCTGGCACTGCGTTGAGTGTGTGTGTGTGTGTGTGTGTGTCTGGTTGAGTGTTGCTCATGCAGGTAAAGAAGGAAACGTCTCGGTCGACACAGTTTTCCGCGCTGGACGGGTTTAGATCGAACCAAACGCACCACAATCTCCTCCCTGGGCTTCAAGTCCTTAAAGTACATTCTCACTTACAGCTCCATCAATGCAGATGAATAATAATAATGTTTGAATATTTACAATATTCCGACAGATATTCCTCATTCTCCAATAGATTTGCTTATTTTATGCTCCACTTCTTCAGTTCTGAGTGTAAAAATGTCCCGCTTTCAAACAGAAGATGCACACGGACGCGACTCATCAGTTGCTCATTGCTCTGCTATGTGTGTGTGTGTGTGTGTGTGTGTGTGCGTGCCTGAGGGAAAAAACCAGCAATACCACATCACTCGCACCTAAACCTGCTCATCTGGGACACACCCGACTCATTCACACACACACACACACACGACATGCCATTCATAACTTCGATGAAAATAATCTTCAGCCTCTGACCCACATGTGACTTTTATAATCACTCTTCATGCAGTATTTATGAGCTGAAACTAACCGAGATCACATGCAATGTTTACCACTTTAAAAATTCATGTCACGCAGGAAAATTGAATACTAGTCAAAGTAATTAAAATGCCAAAAATATATGACCGAATGCCAAAAATATATGACCGAATTTACTTATTTATTTATTTAGTCAATGAAATGAATGTACTATATTTTAGTTTATAATTTATTTAATATTTTGTATTTTTAGGGGATTTTATGGTACTAAATTATATTTACGCTGAATTTATAATCCATTTATTCACTTTTTGAGCGTAGACATGAAAATTAAATTAAATTAAAAATTAAACTGTGGAGAATCTTGAACGCTTTAGAGCGACAGACTGAAGTTTGATCTCTTCTCAAACACGACACTCGGCAGATTATTGATGAAGTGAAAACAGTTTTAAAAAGTGAACTTAAAGTTACAGAATTTTACATATGACAAATGACCAATGCACAAAAATAATATATAAAATTTTTATATGAAATATTTATTTTCAAAATCACGTTTTACTCTAAAACTGCAAGAAAATCAAAGCCATAAATCTAAACTTTGTGAGGTTGATGTCTCAGTTCAGTGTTGTTCGGCTGCAGTTCCACACGCTTCCACTAGAGGAACTCTGACCGCGAGGAGCACAAGTGCCAAAACCTTTACCAAGTTTCGTACTTTTTTAATGAAGTAAAAAATTCACACAAAACAACAAAAGGGTTAATGCACAGATTACCTGAAATATTGATCAAACAAAAGCACATGGACACAGATGTCAATCATTAGTTTTAATATTTTTTCTCTTTACACGTTGACAGTATATGGACGAATCCAAACCCAGATCTTTAGAAGTTCTGCTCATCATTCGCATCTTCCTCATATTCACACACACATTCCTCTGTCGTAATGAATTAGTGATGCGAACACAACTCTGTCATCTCGCATTAAATCTGTCAATAACACACATAGAGAATCTCCTGGTCAGCCTAACAGGAAGCCGTATGACGCACACACACACACACACACACACACACACACACACACACACACTTCATTGTTTTGTTCATTCTCAGGCTGCTGCTTCTTTCCTCATAGTGAATGAATAATAAAGTGTGCATTAAACTCCAGGAGTGGTAAACACACACACACACACACACGGTTTGAGTGGCACACATGAACAAGCTCTCGGTTCTTCAGATGATGGAATGAAGGCGATCAGGCTTGTGTTTTCGCTTCAGGTTCTCGTGCCGGAAGAACGTCAGAGTATTTTTAAACCTGAAAAGTCCCCCTCCTTCCACATGTTGAGATCCATTGTTGTTTCACACACACACACACACACACACACACAATAATGTGACTTTAATAGAGCGAGAGAACAAAAGTGTGAACACTAAAGGTTCAGGCTGCCATTATAACAGTTACACAGTCACTAGATTACGGTCATATATTAAAGCTGCTTCATAGCTTACAGGCATTATGCTTTTAATGATACGAATATTAGACTATATCATTTATTTTTACAATCACAGGGTTCGTACAAGTTGCTTAAAGTGCTTGAATTTGACGTTTTGAAATGTAAGTCCTGGAAAACCCTTGAAAACGGCCGTATTTATGAAGAGGTGCTTGAATTATTGGAAGTCAACAGGCTATATTAGAAATTAGTGTTTAACTTTATTGATAAAACATCTGTTCACAGCCGTCTGATATTGATATAGAGCCAGTTCACATGGCTATGAGTGTGATGTTGCTCATATAATTATTCAAGTGTATGATACAGCTTTGAATTTTGTCAATTTGAAAGTTTTAGAATTTGACATAAGAATTTGAAAGATAATACAGATATTGTCTGATAAGTGAGATCTCTCCTTGAAAACCAAGAAAGTAGTGCTTGAAAGTCCTTGAATTTCATTTTACAGTGTGTGTACGAACCCTGCAATCAATCACAGCACCAAAAATTACTAATACATTTACACTAAACAATATTCTAATTAATATAACCAACCGATTTTGCACAATGCTGGTGTTGATTATTGCAACATTACACAAAAAAGCAATATCGCGCTCTGAGACATTAAACCACTACTTGTTGCTTGTTATTGCGAAGGCAATCTGTGACTCGACTGAGAGAGTTAGAAGCGTTTCTCCTGTGTAAAGCAGCACACACACACACACACACACACAGTCTGTCCATTCCTCACACTCACGGACGGGATCTTGCAGTCGGAAAGATTCTTACGGTTTGCAGAGTTCAATAGTTATGTAACGTGAGCTGAACTGCCCACCAGGTTTACTCCTAATGCCAGAAAATGCACTGTTGAATCCATACTCTTACTAAGAACATTTAGATATTATTACAGGGTTCGTACACACACTGTAAAATGAAAATACAGGACTTTCAAGCACTACTTTTTTTGGTTTTCCAGGACTATAATCAGAGATCTCACTTATCAGACTATCTTTATTATCTTTCAAATTCTAAAAAGGTAAATAGATAAACAAAAATAAACTAATAAAACAAAATGGTAAAAATAAAGTTTTCAAGGGTTTTCCAGGACTTAAACTTCAAACGTCAAATTCCAGCACTTTAAGCACCCTGTACGAACCCTGCAAACGTTATTTCTCTGAACATTCAAACGTGCCATTTCTTGAATGTAAAAAAATAAATAGTGACCACAAAGGGAACATTCCATTGTATCATTCTACAAATATACTGAGAATGTTACTTTTGAATGTTCTCTGAACGTTCTAAAATGTAAATTTTTTTAAACGTACCAGTAACATTTTTAAACGTACCAGTTGCATTTTTAAACGTACCAGTTGCATTTTCAAACGTACCAGTAACATTTTTAAACGTAACAGTTGCATTTTTAAACGTACCAGTAACATTTTTAAACGTACCAGTAACATTTTTAAACGTACCAGTAACATTTTTAAACGTAACAGTAACATTTTTAAACGTACCAGTAACATTTTTAAACGTACCAGTAACATTTTTAAACGTACCAGTAACATTTTTAAACGTAACAGTAACATTTTTAAACGTACCAGTAACATTTTTAAACGTAACAGTAACATTTTTAAACGTACCAGTTGCATTTTTAAACGTAACAGTAACATTTTTAAACGTACCAGTAACATTTTTAAACGTAACAGTAACATTTTTAAACGTACCAGTAACATTTTTAAACGTACCAGTAACATTTTTAAACGTACCAGTAACATTTTTAAACGTACCAGTAACATTTTTAAACGTAACAGTAACATTTTTAAACGTACCAGTAACATTTTTAAACGTACCAGTAACATTTTTAAACGTACCAGTAACATTTTTAAACGTAACAGTAACATTTTTAAACGTACCAGTAACATTTTTAAACGTAACAGTAACATTTTTAAACGTACCAGTTGCATTTTTAAACGTACCAGTAACATTTTTAAACGTACCAGTTGCATTTTTAAACGTACCAGTTGCATTTTTAAACGTACCAGTAACATTTTTAAACGTAACAGTTGCATTTTTAAACGTACCAGTAACATTTTTAAACGTACCAGTAACATTTTTAAACGTAACAGTAACATTTTTAAACGTACCAGTAACATTTTTAAACGTAACAGTAACATTTTTAAACGTACCAGTAACATTTTTAAACGTACCAGTAACATTTTTAAACGTACCAGTAACATTTTTAAACGTAACAGTAACATTTTTAAACGTACCAGTAACATTTTTAAACGTAACAGTAACATTTTTAAACGTACCAGTTGCATTTTTAAACGTACCAGTAACATTTTTAAACGTAACAGTTGCATTTTTAAACGTACCAGTAACATTTTTAAACGTACCAGTAACATTTTTAAACGTAACAGTAACATTTTTAAACGTACCAGTAACATTTTTAAACGTAACAGTAACATTTTTAAACGTACCAGTAACATTTTTAAACGTACCAGTAACATTTTTAAACGTACCAGTAACATTTTTAAACGTAACAGTAACATTTTTAAACGTACCAGTTGCATTTTTAAACGTACCAGTTGCATTTTTAAACGTACCAGTTGCATTTTTAAACGTAACAGTTGCATTTTCAAACGTACCAGTAACATTTTTAAACGTAACAGTTGCATGTTTAAACGTACCAGTAACATTTTTAAACGTAACAGTTGCATTTTTAAACGTACCAGTAACATTTTTAAACGTACCAGTAACATTTTTAAACGTACCAGTAACATTTTTAAACGTACCAGTAACATTTTTAAACGTAACAGTAACATTTTTAAACGTACCAGTAACATTTTTAAACGTACCAGTAACATTTTTAAACGTAACAGTAACATTTTTAAACGTAACAGTAACATTTTTAAACGTACCAGTTGCATTTTTAAACGTACCAGTTGCATTTTTAAACGTAACAGTTGCATTTTCAAACGTACCAGTAACATTTTTAAACGTAACAGTTGCATTTTTAAACGTAACAGTTGCATGTTTAAACGTACCAGTAACATTTTTAAACGTACCAGTAACATTTTTAAACGTAACAGTAACATTTTTAAACGTACCAGTAACATTTTTAAACGTACCAGTAACATTTTTAAACGTACCAGTAACATTTTTAAACGTAACAGTAACATTTTTAAACGTACCAGTAACATTTTTAAACGTAACAGTAACATTTTTAAACGTACCAGTTGCATTTTTAAACGTACCAGTAACATTTTTAAACGTAACAGTTGCATTTTTAAACGTACCAGTAACATTTTTAAACGTACCAGTAACATTTTTAAACGTAACAGTAACATTTTTAAACGTACCAGTAACATTTTTAAACGTAACAGTAACATTTTTAAACGTACCAGTAACATTTTTAAACGTACCAGTAACATTTTTAAACGTACCAGTAACATTTTTAAACGTAACAGTAACATTTTTAAACGTACCAGTAACATTTTTAAACGTAACAGTAACATTTTTAAACGTACCAGTTGCATTTTTAAACGTACCAGTAACATTTTTAAACGTAACAGTTGCATTTTTAAACGTACCAGTAACATTTTTAAACGTACCAGTAACATTTTTAAACGTAACAGTAACATTTTTAAACGTACCAGTAACATTTTTAAACGTAACAGTAACATTTTTAAACGTACCAGTAACATTTTTAAACGTACCAGTAACATTTTTAAACGTACCAGTAACATTTTTAAACGTAACAGTAACATTTTTAAACGTACCAGTTGCATTTTTAAACGTACCAGTTGCATTTTTAAACGTACCAGTTGCATTTTTAAACGTAACAGTTGCATTTTCAAACGTACCAGTAACATTTTTAAACGTAACAGTTGCATTTTTAAACGTACCAGTAACATTTTTAAACGTACCAGTAACATTTTTAAACGTACCAGTAACATTTTTAAACGTACCAGTAACATTTTTAAACGTAACAGTAACATTTTTAAACGTACCAGTAACATTTTTAAACGTACCAGTAACATTTTTAAACGTAACAGTAACATTTTTAAACGTAACAGTAACATTTTTAAACGTACCAGTTGCATTTTTAAACGTACCAGTTGCATTTTTAAACGTAACAGTTGCATTTTCAAACGTACCAGTAACATTTTTAAACGTAACAGTTGCATTTTTAAACGTAACAGTTGCATGTTTAAACGTACCAGTAACATTTTTAAACGTACCAGTAACATTTTTAAACGTAACAGTAACATTTTTAAACGTACCAGTAACATTTTTAAACGTAACAGTAACATTTTTAAACGTACCAGTAACATTTTTAAACGTACCAGTAACATTTTTAAACGTACCAGTAACATTTTTAAACGTACCAGTAACATTTTTAAACGTAACAGTAACATTTTTAAACGTAACAGTAACATTTTTAAACGTACCAGTAACATTTTTAAACGTAACAGTAACATTTTTAAACGTAACAGTAACATTTTTAAACGTACCAGTTGCATTTTTAAACGTACCAGTTGCATTTTTAAACGTAACAGTTGCATTTTCAAACGTACCAGTAACATTTTTAAACGTAACAGTTGCATTTTCAAACGTACCAGTAACATTTTTAAACGTAACAGTTGCATTTTTAAACGTAACAGTTGATTGTTTAAACGTACCAGTAACATTTTTAAACGTAACAGTAACATTTTTAAACGTACCAGTAACATTTTTAAACGTACCAGTAACATTTTTAAACGTACCAGTAACATTTTTAAACGTAACAGTAACATTTTTAAACGTAACAGTTGCATTTTCAAACGTACCAGTAACATTTTTAAACGTAACAGTTGCATTTTCAAACGTACCAGTAACATTTTTAAACGTAACAGTTGCATTTTTAAACGTAACAGTTGCATGTTTAAACGTAACAGTAACATTTTTAAACATAACAGTAACATTTTTAAACGCACCAGTAACATTTTTAAACGTACCAGTAACATTTTTAAACGTACCAGTAACATTTTTAAACGTAACAGTAACATTTTTAAACGTACCAGTTGCATTTTTAAACATACCAGTTGCATTTTTAAACGTAACAGTTGCATTTTCAAACGTACCAGTAACATTTTCAAACGTACCAGTAACATTTTTAAACGTAACAGTTGCATTTTTAAACGTAACAGTTGCATGTTTAAACGTACCAGTAACATTTTTAAACGTAACAGTAACATTTTTAAACGTACCAGTAACATTTTTAAACGTACCAGTAACATTTTTAAACGTAACAGTAACATTTTTAAATGTAACAGTTTCATTTTCATTTTTACGTAACAGTTGCATTTTTAAACGTAACAGTTGCATTTTTAAACGTACCAGTAACATTTTTAAACGTAACAGTTGCATTTTTAAATGTAACAGTAACATGCATTTTTAAACGTAACAGTTGCATTTTTAAAGGGGTCATATAATGCCATTTTTGTACAAGTTAATATGAATGTTTAGGGTCTAAATGAAAACTTTGTAATATACTTTTATTAAAAATTCTCATTAGTATTTAAAGAAAACACTAATTTTACCTGGTCAAAAACAGCTGTTTTCAGCACGCCGTTTCAGTGCATATGCCTTTAAATGATAATGAGCTGGGCTGACTCCGCCCCTCTGTTCTGTGGGCGTTTAGACACAACTCATGTGGAGTGTTGCCTTGACAACAGTTGAGGGTTTTTTCATGAGCAGCTTCTTAGCAAAACCAGCTCATACTGACCCTCGTCTATAAAGCAGTCTGGTGAGAAATGATTCGCGCAAACATGAGAGCATTGACGTTGCTCGTGGGGAATATTCCCTTCGAAAATAAACTCAGCCACTGCGTCTTCAGCGGTTCGGATTTAGGAACATTAAAATGACTGTGTTCGTTATTACACCCAAGAACAGAACACCACAATCGCTTAGACGCCATTCTGCTCCAGCGTATCAACACTAGCGGACTATGATGACCGCTCGCTCAGGGCGGGTCTGTGTTGAAACGCTGCTGTCAATCAACAATCGTGGGAGGGGCTTCCGAGCGTGTGACGTCACAGGCTCGAACAGCTCGATTTGAGGCAGGGGAAAACATATAAGGAGATTAAAACAAAAACACTGGATGGATTTTCATCATTATATGATGGTTGTGTACAGGCACTGCCAACACACATTTCAGTACAATCAACTTGTAAAAGTGCATGTACCATTATATGACCCCTTTAAATGTAACAGTTGCATTTTTAAAAATCACTGGACTAACTTTGAGAGAACATTGCCAGACAATTCTAAAAACGTTCCCTGTTTGCCGGGACTTTCCACAGTTTAACTTTCCAAAGTATTCAAACAAGAGCAGCTTCGGTTCAGACTCTCATGTGCAGATGTTAGTAACTCGACCACTTTAAGAACAGTGTGATATTCAGGAGAACTAGTAGACGTCCAATGACCCATTTTCACAGCAATGCAACAGAAGAACCATTTCAGGCTCTTTACAAACTTTTCAGTGGAATCTTAGAATCTCTATTTTCTCAGTATCAAGAATATTTTAATAACCTAAACAACTTGTTTCCTCTGTAAAGAAGCTGTTGTGGAATGGAAAGACTAAAGTTTCCAGTGTCGGGTCGGGTCCTACCTGCGTCCCGTCGGAGTGTGTGTTCTCCCCGCGGGAGTGTGTGTTTTCCCCGCGCGCAGGAGTCGGCCGGTGGCTTTCCCCCACGGCATCTGGTTCTTCAGCAGATACAGCTCGCGTCGAGCGCCTGTAATCTCCTCATGTAAACACACCAGAGCCAGAACGCTTCGCACAGGAACGTCTCCACATCCCAGCATCCTGATACAGGAAGAGCCGGAAACATGCGGATCACGGGAAACACGGGAACACACACTCACAAACTCAACCGCAAGAAGACTAAACCCCCTGATCTAGTCTATCAAAACCAGCTAACTAACCAGTTTCAGAATCAAACTCAACCGCAAGAAGACTCAACCACTAAACCCCTGATCTAGTCCATCAACGCCAGCTTTCAGACTAAAACCAGTTGTTTCAGACTCGAGCTCAGAGGACTGGGTCTCTCCGTCTGAAGCTGATGAATGATCTGACACACTCGTTCGCTCTGGATCATAATCTGATCGCTTGCTTTTGCACAATCACCTGGAAAACTGAGGTCTTAGTTTTGAGGGAATAGTTTGCAGGATTAATAGACTTGTGACAAACATCGACGTCAACTAACGGTTCAACTCTGATGTTGATACGCAACAGTCCAAAGGCCAACAATCCTGCGTTTCCACTGTGGAAAAAGCTTAAATATGGCCAAACAATACACTAGAATATAATTATGTAACATAATCAGCATTTTATTTTGGGGTCAGTGTGCATCTGACATTTATAATGTTACAAAAGATTCTATTTCAAATAAACGGTGTGTTTTTAAAACTTTCTATTCATCAAAGAATCCTGAAATATACAATGTATCACGGTTTCCACACCATTTCCAACACTGATAATAATCATAAATGTTTCTTGAGCATCAGATCCTCATATTAGAGTGATTTCTGAAGGATCATGTGACACTGAAGACTGGAGTAATGATGCTGAAAATACAGCTTTGATCACAGGAATAAATTACACTTTACTATTCATACTTTGCAGTCACGTGACTACCATGGATACCTGGCGGGCAACAAACGGGTATTTTCAACATAGAGTCCTGTAGTTCCAGGTCTTATGGGTCTTTCAGTAGCTATCACGTCTGTTAGCGAGCTAGCTGCATAAATATGGACTAGAAATAGGATTAACTCCAAGGTAGCTAAATTGTGTAAAGCAGACAAGGTTTTTTAAGATAATCGAGCAGTAATAATTCCTCCATAAATAATATCTAGCTCTACTGTTGGGTCATCTCTGGTTCTCATTGAAAACCATAGATATCACAAACCTCAAAACACCAACTTATGTTTAGTAAAACTGGCGACGTCCTGGCAAGATCCTTGATTAGTTTACTGGGTTTCGTTAGTGGAGAACGACGTTCTCGCCCGCCAGCCAGTGCTTGTGACGTCACGTGCAAAGTATGAATATATTCACATAAGTATGAATATATAATTATATATATATATATATATATTCATAAGTATGAATATATTTCACTGATTTTACTGTATTTTTGATCAAATAAACACAGGTGAGCAGAAGAGACTCTTTCAGAAACATTAAAACATCTTTCCGACCCCAAGCTTTTGACGGCTAGTGTATATCAACACAATACTTCACTAATACTTTCATTTTTATTTTCCCTCGACTGCTCGTCTTGTGAATATTTGAATCATGTTGTAGATGACCTGAAGATGGTGTGGTTTTGGTATCTGAGACTAAATACACTACTAAGAAGAAGCAAACCTAGTGTGTGTGTGTGTGTGTGTGTGTGTGTGTGTGAGAGTGTCAGTGTTTTTGTCAGTGCTGATGTGCTACAACAAAACACACACACACACCCTCACTCTCATGCTCACTCTCTCTCACACACACACACACACACACACATGCTCACTCTCTCTCTCTCACACACACACACACACACCCAAACACACCCAAACACACTCACACACATGCTCGCTCTCTCTCTCTCTCTCACACACACACAGACACACACACCCTCACTCTCATGCTCACTCTCTCTCACACACACACACACACACACTCTCTCTCTCTCTCTCACACACACACACACACACACCCAAACACACTCACACACATGCTCACTCTCTCTCTCTCTCTCTCTCTCACACACACAGACACACACACCCTCACTCTCATGCTCACTCTCTCTCTCACACACACACACACACTCACACACATGCTCACTCTCTCTCTCTCTCACACACACACACACACACACACACACACACACACACACCCCCAAACACACTCACACACATGCTTACTCTCTCTCTCTCTCTCTCTCACACACACACACACACACACACACACCCTCTCTCTCTCACTCACTCTCACACACACACACACACCTACACACAGTCTCTCTCTATCACACACACACACACACACACACACAGCAATGGTTTGAGAGACGATTTTATCCAAAAACACATACACTGCATTAAATAATAAAGATACACATTCTATAGATCGTGTATTCTCTGGTAATCAAGCGCATGGCCTTGGCGTTGCTAGTATCATGTTCACGTGCGATCACACTCACACACACACACACACACACACACTCACGCATCGGAGCATCATGCAGATTTTCTCCATCCGGACAAAGAGAATGTTGTGTTTGTAGCGCGCGCGCGCTCCCGCACCACACACGCGCCCATAGCAACAGGTCTACTTCCCATAGCAACCGGCAAAAGCGCTAGCATTACAAATACAAGACATTTATTTCGCAAATATAGCGACTGATTAATGACGAGTTAAACACAGACTGACAGCATTGACTGACCTGCGAGACGAGCTGCTCCGCGCCTCCGATGATGATGATGATGATGAGGATAACTGAGGATGTTGATAATAATAACTGAATCTTTAATAGCGCTGATGCTGCACACACACACACACACAAGCACGAGTCGCTATTGTCTGACAGACAGATGGAGCTGAGGAGGACCGCATCATCCCGTGACGTCACGGCGCGCGCGCCCGCATGTGTGTGTGTCGCGCGCCAGGTGGTTTGATCCTGACCTCTTTCGCTGCTAATCACAAGTTTATCAATAAAATGAGGTTATGATGTCAGGTTTCTAAACTTATAAATGACAAATATATTTATTGTTTATATTTTTTTAAATTATATTTTATATATTTATATTTATTTACACCCTTGGCAATTTTGTTATGTTATTGTTGTTCAAGCATTAATTAATTAATTAATTAATTAATAATTAAAACCTCTGCAAGATCCTCATGAAGAGTCATACAATAAATGCAATAAATGAGGCAAAACTCATACATTTAGAGATCGCAATAGACGTGAAGGACTATAATGCGTTAAGAGCTCGCTCAAGTACTGGAGCTAAACCATTTAGTGCTTTGTAAGTAATCAGCAATATTTTAAAATTTATACGATGTTTAATAGGCAGCCAATGCAGTGTTGACAGAACCGGGCTAATATGGTCATACTTCCTGGTTCTGGTAAGAACTCGAGCGGCTGCGTTTTGAACTAGCTGGAGTTTGTTTATTAAGCGTGCAGGGCAACCACCCAGTAGAGCATTACAAATTGTTCTGCATTTTTAATTGAGAGCATATGACGTAATTTATTTTTAAGATGGAAAATGCGGTTTTACAGATACTAGACACGTGACTTTCAAATGAAAGATTGGTATCAAAGAGCACACACACACACACACACACCCAGGTTCCTAACTGATGACGAAGACTTAACAGAGCAGCCATCAAGTGTTAGACAGTATTCTAGGTTATTACGTGAGGAAGTTTTTTGTCCAATAATTAGAATCTCTGTTTTTTTTCCAGAGTAAAGTAGTAGGAAATTACTAGTCATCCAATTTTGTATATCAGCTCTGCATTCCGTTAATTTTGTGAATTGGTAAGTTTTGTTAGGTTTTGAAGAAATATAGAGCTGAGTATCATAACAGCATAACAGTGAAAACTAATGCCATGCTTCCTAATAATATCTCCTAAGGGTAGCATGTACAGAGAGTGTGTGTGTGTGTGTGTGTGTGTAGCATGTACAGAGTGAACAGCAGCGGTCCTAGTACTGAGCCTTGTGGTACGCCATACTGAACTTGTGATCGATAAGACATCTCTTCATTTACTGCTACAAACTGATAACGGTCAGATAAGTGTGATTTAAACCATGCTAGTGCAATTCACTAATGCCAACATAATGTTTGAGTCTATTTAAAAGAATGTTGTGATCAATAGCATCAAATGCAGCACTAAGATCAAGTAACACTAATAGAGAGATTTTCCTCAGGGAGACTACAGTGCACTCCTGATGCGATACTGTAGTAGACGGGTGCATAGATATAATTTTACATAGTCATTACTGCTGCTGTGCTGCTTGGAAACTTCTGGGCTTGAAACTTTAGTTTTCGTCAGTGTAGCAATTTTTTCAAATAAATACCTCGGGTTTTGTTTATTTCCACATTTTAATTATTCAACTCTACATATGTTATTATGAGAGTGTGTGTGTGATGGGTAGGTTTAGGGGTTGGGTTAGTGTGTGTGTGTGTGCGTGTGTGATGGGAAGGTTTATGGGTCGGTGTGTTAATGTAAGCGGGATATCTAACAGGATTTCTCTGCCGCTATTGGCTGCGCTCCTGCACGTGATCAGAGCTTCAGTTCCACACGGACTCGAACTGATGATGCACTTCCGGTTATAACCGCGCGGCCCGGGTCTCGTGCCCGTTCACAGGAGCAGGTGAACGGAACGCTGGCAGGGTTATGTAAAGCGCAGCACAAAGGCTTCTGTGTAAACAAGGCTGTTTTTAACAAATCTCTGCTGGATCGGTTCAGCATGATATCATAAACTCATGGATGATCCTTAATCAGTAGCTGAGAAGAAATATTATACAATAGTTGATCCATGATGGACTGAGGAGGTTAAAGTTTAAACTGGACCAGCAGATAAACTTATGAACGAACGTTCTTCCAGTAACATTAATAAAACGTTCGTTCAACGTTATCTGGTCTTTAATAATGTTCTCAAAACGTTAGCACAAAAACATTATTTATACATCGTTTTTTCTGAAATCTTTCAGTTTGATGTTTAATGTAACATGTTTCAGGACTCTCAGAGAATATTCAAAGTAACGTTCACATATTCTTTGAAGAATGATCAATGGAATGTTCCCTTAACGTTCGCACAACTAAGAAAAAACGTTTTAAAATATTTTTTTTTATTATTTTGAACAATCAGAAATAACATTTTTAGAACTTATTGGGAAAAGTAGCAAAACATTCTTGGGACATGTTTTTGTCCGCTGAGAGAGATTTAATCTGAGGTATAAAAACAGGAACGCTTTTAGAGAGACTTTTAGAAGAACAGAGATTTCACACGGTTTTGGGTTTAAATAAAAGATGAAGTTAAAGTGTGTGTGTGTGTGTGTGTGTGTGTGAGAGAGAGAGAGAGAGAGAGAGAGAGAGAGAGAGAGAGAGAGAGAGAGAGAGAGAGAGAGAGAGAGATTGTGTGTGTGTGTGTGTGTGTGTAACACTGTGTGTGTAGTTTGATATTCATGCCTGAAGGTGGCGCCCTTGTTCTAAATATCCACATTTTCAAATGTAAAATGCAAATAAATTAAGCCCTGCTTTACTTTTTGTGAAGATGAT
>JARWKJ010000010.1:792185-799685 GCA_029959095.1 Rhinichthys osculus
GGGGAATTGATTGGATGGTTGTGGTTTGCTATTGGAGGATCTCATGTGAGTGACAGGTTATAGCCCCTCCCTCGCGCCAGTAAACACGTCACCAGAAAAGAGTTTCATATATTTTGGAACTGTCCTTATCACCCACACAATTATTCTGAATTGATTTTTGTAAGTTTATTAACTATAATGTGATTTGGTGCTTTAAATATGAATGTCGGTTTCTATAATAAGAACCTACTTTATAATTAAACTTTTAATGCAGCTTGACAAATTTAACATTCATCCTAAACAAATCAGTCAGCAAAAGCCCTACTTAGTTTCTAAAAATAAAAATCCAAGCTATTTCGTCTTTTAAAACCCTCATAAACCAGTGAGAGGGCACATAAATAATAAAAAAAGAATATTATTTATTAATAAACACTGCAATATTCCATACGAATGGTCAATTTTGATTTCATGGTGACTTTAAGAACAACATCAGCAGACAGACAGAAATGTCAAGAAGATGAGAGTAATTTCCTGTAGGATGTGAGTGAATTGAGCCGCTGTTTTTGGCCCCGCCCGGAAGGAGTGACTTCAGTCTAAGCTCGAGCTCCTTCACTTCACGCGCCACACATCAGCGCACTTTCCCGCGATATATACATTTGGAATATAACGGCTTTCGGCGCGCGGTAAGTAGGCACGTACACGTCACCATGGATTCTGCCGCTAGAACTTATTTCCGCGGGAATCTCTGCAGGAACTGTTGGAGAGAAAACAGCCCGAGCTCGAAGCCTCATCGGCGGGTATCGGAGTCAGACACGGGAGGGAGGAATGGAGGTCGTTCCAGTCTCGTTCCTCAGCAACTTTGTGAACGCTTGTGTTCGTTAAAAACGGCTCGTTTTGCTCGTGTACTTTGTCACTGCGGCATTCGCGCGCGATGCGGCTTTAGCGGTGTTTCTGTTCGACTGTGTTTGGTTTGAGTTGTTGGTCAAGTTGGCTCTCAGTCAGGGGGATGTTGTGTGTCTGTATGAGGATGAGCATTGTGATAATAATCAATAAATCGATATTTGTATAGATCTGAGAGCGCGTGCTGGTACAATGCGGGACCGTTATTTTCATCATCGATTCTGACGCGACGCTCGTCGCTGTTTTCTATTGTAACGTCGAACTGTGCTAAAATTATCGTTTTGTTTATCTTTTGTGAAAAGAATATTGTTAATCATGTGTTTGATGATATGGTGTGGTTTGTTCGCTACTACATCAGTAAAGTTAAATGTCAATCATAACATGACATCCTGTGTTTAGTTTCCACATAAAACATCTGTGGAATGTAAACAGAGTTAAAAAGTAGAGTCTCTGCGGTGTAAGGGTGGTAATACCATGGTATTTTTATATGAATGCTTAATATTACATTTAGACTTCAAAGAATACCATGGTACGACCGAGGTAAATGACCTCAAAACCGTGTTTTTTCCATAGAACATTTTTTCTCAGCGAAAGAGACTCTTTATGTCCTTCACCTCAGTTAAAATCATTCATGATTCATTATTTCTCAGAGAATATAATCTGAAGTGTGATTTTGACATTCAAACAAATGTAGGATTTACTTAGAATACATTTTCATCAGAAATCACTACTAAATTTGACTTATAATTACGTTAAAACACGTTGAATTAAACATGTAGTGAACATGCAAAATTTGAAGTAGAAAGACTAAAATAATAATCATGGAAACTACAGTTTTAAGGAGAAAATACTCATCAATGGTGTTGACGTGAATTTGCACATAGTTTGTTTTGAAGCATATTAAAAACTAAAATAATAATCTTGGTTAAAAAAAATGACAGTGCAGACAGAAGAAAGTCGTTTATCACCGTTTACATCAGCTGCAGTTTCCTTTAGCTCGTAATAAACATGCACAGATAACGGCTTCTGGTTTTTAATGGGTTGCTCTGCATTGTTTGACTTCTTTAAAATCGAATGCCTGTAGAGACCGATAACCTCGCTCAAGAACGTTCCTCTACTGAAGCCTGATGTTAAATTGAGATGTCAGATTAAACACCCGGTTGAAGACGCTGTCCTTTAAACAGCAAGACTTCAGTGGCATTTGAGCTTCTCTTTTGATCAGGTGCTTTTGTGAGAGTTTTTGTAACCTTTAAATGCTTTATGAAGAGTTCAGGTACATGTGTGTGTGATTGGATGCAGATCTACACCCTTCAGAGTGTGTTTCTGCCTGTCTGATCCGTTTACCTGCGGCGCTGTCTCGTATGCACACACACACACACACACTGGCAGCTGTCAGACGAACACATTTTATCTTCTCTGCTGCAGACGTCGCCCCCATTTTAAAGTCGGCATGAAAAGTAAATTCGTCCTGTCTGCTTTCCAAATGCATTAATCCTATTGGGAACGATTGGAGCTGCACTATTCGGGATAAATCGAGAAACACGATTTTTTTTTTGTTTCAAATCGAGATCATGATTCCATGGAAGCTTGTTTCCGCCACAGAATAAAAATAAAAAAGGTAATAGCGACATTTTTTTCTCACAATTACGAGTTTATATCTCAGAATTGCGTGATATAAAGTCGCAATTGCGAGTTATAAAGTCAGAACCGTGAGATATAAACTCGCAATTCTGAGGAAAAAAGTATTTTTTCTTTCCTTAGAATTTATAACTCGAGTATATAACTTATAATTGTGAGTTTAGGCCTATATCTCACAGTTCTGAGAAAAGATGTCAGAATTACGAGATATAAACTCGCAATTGCATGTTATAAATTTAGAATTGCGAGATCTAAACTCACAATTGCGAGAAATAGCCTAAACTCACAATTGGGAGGGAAAAAAGTCAGAATTGCAAGTTTATATCTTGCAATTCTGAGAAATAAAGTCAGAATTGCGAGATGTAAACTCGCAATTGTGAGAAATTCGCAATTATCGTTTTAAATTCTATGGTGGAAATAAGCTTCCATATGATTCTGAACAGAAAATAGACAACTAAACATAATAACATGTAATTTACTAGAGGTTCTGAGAAAATGTTAATAATTGCTGCAATCTATTTAAAATGTTTAATCAAGTTGTATGAATTATTTTAAAAAATCGGATTGAATGGATGATTCAATGACTCACTTATAAATACATTACTGGATGAATCAGTGTTTTTGAACGAATCTCTTGAATGAATGATTCAATGTCCCCTTTCACACTGTCTTAACTGGTAAATTACCAGTAACAGATCATATGTGATCAGGACCTTTTCAAAAATACCAGTAATTTGGTTCTGGCAATTTACGTGCCGTTTAAAGATCATTTTTTGGATCAGAATTTACCGATATTTTGCTGCTGGTGTGTGAATGGTCTCACCGATAAAAAGCCAGAAGCCGTTGCTTCTGTGAACAGCATATTTGTGTATTTACCGGTAAAGTAATCCTAAAAGTCATTTACTGTAATTTACCAGGATTTCTGTGTGAAAGGGGCTAATGACCAATACATTTTTAACAGTCACTTGTCGCCACCTACTGGTGTAACAAATCCTCTAATCATAACTCCTCCCCTAATCCTGACTCCTCCCCCAATCATAACTCCACCCCTAATTATAACCCCTCCCCTAATCATAACCCCTCCCCCACAACTAATCCTAAACCTACCAATACTAGATGGGTAATAATTAATATTCGTCTTGTTGAACACGCCTTTAGTTAGTTTCCCACTCGTTAGCTTGAAGTGTCCCGTGATGATCGCTCTGATGTTGTTGATGTTGTTAGCATGCATATGCGTGTCAGTGTTTTGATTTGGTGTCGGCGTCCGAGTTTGCGCTGATGAATAATTCCAGCGGCAGAAATGAGATTGTTACTCATGTAATATTAACAGCAGGATGGCTGGGTGAAGCAGACGCTGTCTTTATGAATAAATATGCTCCGCACACACACGGGGATTGACATCAAAAGCGGTTTTCTAAACCGATTCTCACAAACACCTGCAATCGCTGAGTTTAACACTGACCCAGGTTTGTGCTGCTTTAATCTGAGGACAGCCCTGTTTACACCGCGGTTTACAGATTAACGTGGGTGGATCGGATTAAGACTGTGTGTGTGTGTGTGTGTGTGCTTGTGGATGATGATGTAGGGTTGTTTTGCAATGCGACACATTTCAGTGATCGCCAAGACAAGTCAGCGTGCAAAAAATATCATTTCTTTATCATCTTATCTTAATAAACAGGGAAATAACAGATGCAGACTTCATCAGATATGAAGTCAATAGACTGACTGTGTAACTTTGATGTCACTCTTGTGTTACACAACAGCTGATTAGTTGCATTTGCATTGAACTACTCTAGTTTGCTTCACGAATCCTTCACGAATGTTTTCTCTTAATTGTTGTCTTTTCTAGGCAGACTTTGCTCACATCAGCACAGGGGCTTTTCCATTTTATGTGTCAAAAGGCTTGTCACACTCTAAAAAACACTGGGTTAAAAACAACCCAAGGCCTGGGTAAATATAGGACAGAACACATGTGGGGTTAATTTTACACAGCAAATTCAGTTGTTTATTTAACCCAGCACACTAGGTTGATTTATTTTTACTATAGTACTAGCTTTTTTTTTTCTTCTCTTCCTTTTTTACTTCAAACATGAATTATTGTTTACGGATTAACTTAAATCCTCTAAACTTAAAAAAAAAAAATACTCCCACAACCACTTGTTTGCATGATAATTTCTTTTATTACAGTATAGCATATTTTATATAGTTTTAAAATACATATTGCATACATTTAAGCTCATTTAACAAATATTAGTAGTAAAAATGATACATTTAGAAGTAATTCAAGAGTAATCGACCAGTCTCTGTTGTCAGCGTAACGGTTGCTTTGCATAAAATGAAATATACAGAACAATAATGCATTTATAGATAAAATAAAATGTACAATTTGATGGACCTGCACTGCTCTCTCTCCTTAATAGGTTGCAAAAAGCCTGCGATTAATAACTCAACCCCTGGGTTGTTACGTCTGACCCAGGATCTGGGTTGCATAAAAACGACCCAAACACTGGGTTGTTACGTCTGACCCATGATCTGGGTTGCATAAAAACTACCCAAACACTGCGTTGTTACGTCTGACCCAGAATCTGGGTTACATAAAAACTACCCAAACACTGGGTTGTTACGTCTGACCCAGAATCTGGGTTACATAAAAACTACCCAAACACTGGGTTGTTACGTCTGACCCATGATCTGGGTTGCATAAAAACTACCCAAACACTGGGTTGTTACGTCTGACCCAGAATCTGGGTTGCATAAAAACTACCCAAACACTGCATTGTTACGTCTGACCCAGAATCTGGGTTACATAAAAACTACCCAAACACTGGGTTGTTACGTCTGACCCAGGATCTGGGTTACATAAAAACTACCCAAACACTGCGTTGTTACGTCTGACCCAGAATCTGGGTTACATAAAAACTACCCAAACACTGGGTTGTTACGTCTGACCCAGAATCTGGGTTACACCAAAACTACCCAAACACTGGGTTGTTACGTCTGACCCAGAATCTGGGTTACACCAAAACTACCCAAACACTGGGTTGTTACGTCTGACCCAGAATCTGGGTTACATAAAAACTACCCAAACACTGGGTTGTTACGTCTGACCCAGGATCTGGGTTACATAAAAACTACCCAAACACTGGGTTGTAACGTCTGACCCAGGATCTGAGTTACATCAAAACTACCCAAAGACTGGGTTGTTACGTCTGACCCAGGATCTGGGTTGCATAAAAACTACCCAAACACTGGGTTGTAACGTCTGACCCAGGATCTGGGTTACATAAAAACTACCCAAACACTGGGTTGTAACGTCTGACCCAGGATCTGAGTTACATCAAAACTACCCAAAGACTGGGTTGTTACGTCTGACCCAGGATCTGGGTTGCATAAAAACTACCCAAACACTGGGTTGTAACGTCTGACCCAGGATCTGGGTTACATAAAAATTACCCAAACACTGGGTTGTAACGTCTGACCCAGAATCTGGGTTACACAAAAACTACCCAAACACTGTGTTGTTACGTCTGACCCAGAATCTGGGTAACGCAAAAACTACCCAAACATTGGGTTGTTAAGTCTGATTCAGGATCTGGGTTACACAAAAACTACCCAAACACTGGGTTGTTACGTCTGACCCAGAATCTGGGTTACATAAAAACTACCCCAGGGCTCCAGACTAACTTTTTGCCTTGGTTGCACTGGTGCGCCTAACCTTTTTATTTAGGTGCACCAGCACAAAATTTAGGTGCACTCAAATTGTTCCTCGTCTCGCGTCGCCTTTAAAGCCACAATTTCAAGGTCACCTTTTTATCACGCTCCATATATTCATATATATTATGTAAATGCTTTTAAACAAGAATAAGGTGTAGTTTTTTATTTTATTTGAAGCACAATTATACTGTATATAAAAATATAAATCTTTAAAAAAAAATGTTTAAAGTGCTGTTCTTACATTGTTCAAGTTAGGGCAGGGTATTGACACAGATTTCACAATTCGATTCATTATTGATTATCTTGGATATCAGGTACAATACATGGCAAATTTTCTCAAGAAAAACAAATCTCAACTAATGCTGTAAACTGGGAGTCAGTTGTAGCCTATAGGCTTCATTAGCCTACTATAATATTCAAGGTAAAAATTACCTGATTTGTACACAAACACCTAAATTACACTTTTTTTATATATAATAATAAAGTTACATAAAATATAAACATTTAAATGGTGGCTGCAAAAAAACTTACCACTTGATTTTTTTCAAACAACATGCATTAAATATTGAAAAACATACAAAAATTTAATGAATATGTAATATGGTGCATATATTAGGCACAATGCTCCTCTAGAGTTAATTTTTCTAGCTAGCTAACGAGTTTATGGGCACTGGATGTTTTTTCTGAGGTAAATGTGACGTTACATGACATTGTTTACAAGCGTTTTACTGACGTCTTTCCACGGTTGAAACACTGATTGAGCGATTCCATGTGAAAGATACGGATTTCGATAAGATGTAGGCCTACTCTATCTTTTAACACACTTTCAGATGCTCGTTCATGTTTATTTCGCGCTGTAACTGGTATTATTAAGGCGGAAGAGAAGATCATGTGCGCGCCGCGCTGCTGCTTCTCTTGAGCTGAGCGATCTCACGCCACAGCGTCAATACACTATTTATGTTTTTGAATTTCGTAAGAAAATGGACCTAATTTGAAATCTGAGACTTTGTTTCATATCAATAGTAACAAAGCACAAAGATTATTGCGATTTATTGGATGGGATGCTCGCTACAATGGTCCATTCATTCATCAACTGAAAACAGCATAGCCCAACCGGTTCGTAAAAATCAATGAGAATCGATTAAAATCGAGAAATCAATATTTTTTACCTAGTTCAAGTAGCCTACAGTTTTAAAAGTTTCTTCGTCGTCTGTTTTCCTGCGTTTATTTAGCTGATGCTGCTGATTGCCGTAACTGATTCTCTGGTGC
>JARWKJ010000010.1:807185-817185 GCA_029959095.1 Rhinichthys osculus
AGGGAGTTACGTCCGGTTAAAGGCGCATGTTTTTCGGCTTATATCTCAGTCAATCTTTGATCAATATTCCCAAGACTCTAATCGTTCCTAGTGCTGGACGGGGCCTTTCGAACGAGCCCACCCCCGAGGTCCAACTCGCCCGGCTCCCCGAGTTACAGCCGTTCGAAATCGGGGGTCCCAGTGAAGGCGATCCGGTAGGGGGCGTCCCCGAGGCCCGCCACTCGAGCGTTCGGGTTCCCCTGGGACCTCCTCCCCCGAATTTGAGCTCTCTGGGTCTTTGCGTTCCAGAGATACGAGCGATTTTCTTCTGAGATCGTGACGTCACCGGCGTCCGCAATTTTGCAGCGCGCCCGATGGTTTTCTGCTAATATCTCCGCGAAAACACCACCAAAAACTATGGAACGTATATGGTTCTTTTCAGCTCGACTAGATGGTCCCAACGAGCTCGGTGCTCGCCGAATCCGTCTAGTATTCGCCGAGATATTTGCGTAATAGACGGTATTGTCTATGAGTTCGAGCACGAGCGCTCTTGTAAAATTTGGTTGCAATCTGAAACATCACCACTAGAGGCCGCTAAAAGTTACGTAGAGCACCTTTAAGTATAATCGTACAATTTTAGTTGGTTGCGAATATAAAAGAATATGATATCGTAACGATATCGTTCGAATCACTTTCAGAGCGATTTTGTTTTCTTGCTGATAAACGTATAAACATTAACAGCCAATCAGAATCAATCCTGCTTTAAGAGCTCGAGGATTTAAAGCGACAGACGACAAAACAACAATTTAATTCCCTTTTTATGACTGGATTCCATCTGTGTTTTTAGCATTTCAAACATTGCGCTTTACACAATCATAATTCATGATTGAGGATCATATTTGCGCGTGTTTGCATGGAATTTAATGTTTTATTTCTGTGCTGTGATTTATCTTCACACACACACACACACACACACACACACACACTCAGATCCGCCCCGGGTTTTGCGTCGGACCGCAGGAACAATCGTCTGTCTGTGGACGGTCTGGCCTGCTCAGATCTTTCAGAAATAAATGCACAATCTTTCTCCTAAATGAGCGGCTTCAGTGATGTGTGTGTGTGTGTGTGTGTGTGTGTGTGTGTGTGTGTGTGTGAGGAACAGCTGCGGTCACAACGGCCTGAAATAGACAAAACAAACACACACGCCTTTCCCGTTTTCCACTGGACTCACTGCTTTTATTCTCTCCCTACATTTTGTTTTCTAGATTCTGTTTTAAAAATTTAACGCAGACTTTAGCTTCACAAGAGGGTTTGTGAGTTTCTGCAAAGCTGATCATTAATTTATAAAAATTAAAATAAATATTTTTCGAAACAGTCAAAACACTGAAATATTTTATTTGTTGACCTGCATGTCAAATGAACATCAGAGAACCATGGAAAACTGTTGAAATATTAACTATTATTAAATATTAATATTATAAAATAATTTAGCTGACAAAAAAAATCTATTTTTTAATTAAATTCTGTTTTTTAACCCTTTTTTTCTTCTTTTTAAATGGATCATGAGTTCAATTAATAAAGATGTGGCCTGAAAAAAATGAATAATTGAAATTGATTTTAAATATTTTATATACAGATATATTTATATTTTATAGAATAGATATTTTACACTCTCAGATGATCATAATCTGTGCATTAGCGTCTCCTGGTTTGTTCGTATCATAGTTTTGTGGACATGCTTTCGTTCTTGGTTCAGTGAATACGCTCATGAAATCTGAGGCTGATGTGATCAATAACTGATGTTTTAATCTAATTGGGCTTATTAATTATTCATAGAGGCCTTCACTACATCTGACGGATAATAATCCACCGTGTCTCTGTGCCTGCTCATCATTACAGATGAGTGACGGGTGTCCGTGACTCTCACCGGTCAGGTGATCACTTCTGATCTGATGACATCACGCCGGCACGACCTCTGACCTCGCCGTTCTACCGAAGCTTGTGTGTTTCTTTCCACTTTCTGTGTGTCTTTCTAATTCTATAGCTGGCCTGATTTGGCTGATAACTGGGGAAAATCTGACCCAGAAAGAGCCTGAACTAACACTGACAATCACACACACACACACACACACTCTCTCTCTGTCCTTGAAGGTTGTTGTATTCAGGCTGGATTTCTTGTCCTAGTTGGACTGCACTTCGTATTCAAGCAGAAACTGACGAATCCTTTGATTTGTCCGTGTAAAGCCGAGTCCACACCGCCCGATAATGTCAGTAGTCGGGTCTGTAGAGTCAGTAGTCGGGTCTGTAGAGTCAGTAGTCGGGTCTGTAGTCGAGTCAGAGTCAGTAGTCGGGTCAGTAGTCGAGTCAGCAGTCGGTTCAGTAGTCGAGTCAGCAGTCGGGTCAGTAGTCGAGTCAGCAGTCGGGTCACTGTCGAGTCAGCAGTCGGGTCAGTAGTCGGGTCAGTAGTCGAGTCAGCAGTCGGGTCAGTAGTCGGGTCACTGTCGGGTCAGTAGTTGACTCAGTAGTCGGGTCACTGTCGGGTCAGTAGTCGAGTCAGCAGTCGGGTCAGTAGTCGAGTCAGTAGTCGGGTCACTGTCGGGTCAGTAGTCGAGTCAGCAGTCGGGTAGTCGAGTCAGCAGTCGGGTCAGTAGTCGAGTCAGCAGTCGGGTCAGTAGTCGAGTCAGTAGTCGGGTCACTGTCGGGTCAGTAGTCAAGTCAGCAGTCGAGTAGTCGGGTCAGTAGTCGAGTCAGCAGTCGGGTCAGTAGTCGAGTCAGTAGTCGGGTCACTGTCGGGTCAGTAGTCGAGTCAGCAGTCGGGTAGTCGAGTCAGCAGTCGGGTCAGCAGTCGGGTCAGTAGTCGGGTCAGTGCCGGTTCAGTAGTCGTCAGTAGTCGGGTCACTGTCGGGTCAGTAGTCGAGTCAGCAGTCAGGTCAGTAGTCGAGTCAGCAGTCGGGTCAGTAGTCGAGTCAGTAGTCGGGTCAGTAGTCGGGTCACTGTCGGGTCAGTAGTCGAGTCAGTAGTCGGGTCACTGTCGGGTCAGGAGAGTCAGTAGTCGGGTCAGCAGTCGGGTCAGTAGAGTCAGTAGTCGGGTCAGCAGTCGGGTCAGTAGAGTCAGTAGTCGAGTCAGCAGTCGGGTCAGTAGTCGGGTCAGTAGTCGGGTCACTGTCGGGTCAGCAGTCGAGTCAGTAGTCGGGTCACTGTCGGGTCAGTAGTCGGGTCAGCAGTCGAGTCAGCAGTCGGGTCAGTAGAGTCAGTAGTCGAGTCAGCAGTCGGGTCAGTAGTCGGGTCAGTAGTCGGGTCACTGTCGGGTCAGCAGTCGAGTCAGTAGTCGGGTCACTGTCGGGTCAGTAGTCGGGTCAGCAGTCGAGTCAGCAGTCGGGTCAGCAGTCGGGTCAGTAGTCGAGTCAGTAGCCGGGTCAGTAGTCGAGTCAGCAGTCGGGTCAGCAGTCGGGTCAGTAGTCGAGTCAGTAGTCGGGTCAGTAGTCGAGTCAGTTGTCGGGTCAGTAGTCGAGTCAGTAGTCGAGTCAGTAGTTGGGTCACTGTCAGGTCAGTAGTTGAGTCAGTAGTCGGGTCACTGTCGGGTCAGTAGTCGGGTCAGTAGTCGGTTCAGTAGTCGAGTCAGTAGTCGAGTCAGTAGTCGGGTCAGTAGTTGAGTCAGTAGTCGGGTCAGTAGTCGAGTCAGTAGTCGAGTCAGTAGTCGGGTCACTGTCGGGTCAGTAGTCGGGTCAGCAGTCGAGTCAGCAGTCGGGTCAGTAGTCGAGTCAGTAGAGTCAGTAGTCGAGTCAGCAGTCGGGTCAGTAGTCGGGTCACTGTCGGGTCAGCAGTCAAGTCAGTAGTCGAGTCAGTAGTCGGGTCACTGTCGGGTCAGTAGTCGGGTCAGCAGTCGAGTCAACAGTCGGGTCAGCAGTCGGGTCAGTAGTCGAGTCAGTAGTCGGGTCATTAGCCGGGTCAGTAGTCGAGTCAGCAGTCGGGTCAGCAGTCGAGTCAGTAGTCGGGTCAGTAGTAGAGTCAGTAGTCGGGTCAGTAGTCGGGTCAGTAGTCGAGTCAGTAGTCGGGTCAGTAGTAGAGTCAGTAGTCGAGTCAGTAGTTGGGTCACTGTCAGGTCAGTAGTTGAGTCAGTAGTCGGGTCACTGTCGGGTCAGTAGTCGGGTCAGTAGTCGGGTCAGTAGTCGAGTCAGTAGTCGAGTCACTGTCGGGTCGAGTCAGTAGTCGGGTCAGTAGTCGAGTCAGTAGTCGGGTCAGTAGTTGGGTCAGTAGTAGAGTCATTTGTCGGGTCAGTAGTCGAGTCAGTAGTCGGGTCACTGTCAGGTCAGTAGTCGAGTCAGCAGTCGGGTCAGTAGTCAGGTCAGTAGTCGGTCTGTAGAGTCAGTAGTCGGGTCTGTAGAGTCAGTAGTCGGGTCTGTAGTCGAGTCAGAGTCAGTAGTCGGGTCAGTAGTCGAGTCAGCAGTCGGTTCAGTAGTCGAGTCAGCAGTCGGGTCAGTAGTCGAGTCAGCAGTCGGGTCACTGTCGAGTCAGCAGTCGGGTCAGTAGTCGGGTCACTGTCGGGTCAGTAGTTGACTCAGTAGTCGGGTCACTGTCGGGTCAGTAGTTGACTCAGTAGTCGGGTCACTGTCGGGTCAGTAGTCGAGTCAGCAGTCGGGTCAGTAGTCGAGTCAGTAGTCGGGTCACTGTCGGGTCAGTAGTCGAGTCAGCAGTCGGGTAGTCGAGTCAGCAGTCGGGTCAGTAGTCGAGTCAGCAGTCGGGTCAGTAGTCGAGTCAGTAGTCGGGTCACTGTCGGGTCAGTAGTCAAGTCAGCAGTCGAGTAGTCGGGTCAGTAGTCGAGTCAGCAGTCGGGTCAGTAGTCGAGTCAGTAGTCGGGTCACTGTCGGGTCAGTAGTCGAGTCAGCAGTCGGGTAGTCGAGTCAGCAGTCGGGTCAGCAGTCGGGTCAGTAGTCGGGTCAGTGCCGGTTCAGTAGTCGTCAGTAGTCGGGTCACTGTCGGGTCAGTAGTCGAGTCAGCAGTCAGGTCAGTAGTCGAGTCAGCAGTCGGGTCAGTAGTCGAGTCAGTAGTCGGGTCAGTAGTCGGGTCACTGTCGGGTCAGTAGTCGAGTCAGTAGTCGGGTCACTGTCGGGTCAGGAGAGTCAGTAGTCGGGTCAGCAGTCGGGTCAGTAGAGTCAGTAGTCGGGTCAGCAGTCGGGTCAGTAGAGTCAGTAGTCGAGTCAGCAGTCGGGTCAGTAGTCGGGTCAGTAGTCGGGTCACTGTCGGGTCAGCAGTCGAGTCAGTAGTCGGGTCACTGTCGGGTCAGTAGTCGGGTCAGCAGTCGAGTCAGCAGTCGGGTCAGTAGAGTCAGTAGTCGAGTCAGCAGTCGGGTCAGTAGTCGGGTCAGTAGTCGGGTCACTGTCGGGTCAGCAGTCGAGTCAGTAGTCGGGTCACTGTCGGGTCAGTAGTCGGGTCAGCAGTCGAGTCAGCAGTCGGGTCAGCAGTCGGGTCAGTAGTCGAGTCAGTAGCCGGGTCAGTAGTCGAGTCAGCAGTCGGGTCAGCAGTCGGGTCAGTAGTCGAGTCAGTAGTCGGGTCAGTAGTCGAGTCAGTTGTCGGGTCAGTAGTCGAGTCAGTAGTCGAGTCAGTAGTTGGGTCACTGTCAGGTCAGTAGTTGAGTCAGTAGTCGGGTCACTGTCGGGTCAGTAGTCGGGTCAGTAGTCGGTTCAGTAGTCGAGTCAGTAGTCGAGTCAGTAGTCGGGTCAGTAGTTGAGTCAGTAGTCGGGTCAGTAGTCGAGTCAGTAGTCGAGTCAGTAGTCGGGTCACTGTCGGGTCAGTAGTCGGGTCAGCAGTCGAGTCAGCAGTCGGGTCAGTAGTCGAGTCAGTAGAGTCAGTAGTCGAGTCAGCAGTCGGGTCAGTAGTCGGGTCACTGTCGGGTCAGCAGTCAAGTCAGTAGTCGGGTCACTGTCGGGTCAGTAGTCGGGTCAGCAGTCGAGTCAACAGTCGGGTCAGCAGTCGGGTCAGTAGTCGAGTCAGTAGTCGGGTCATTAGCCGGGTCAGTAGTCGAGTCAGCAGTCGGGTCAGCAGTCGAGTCAGTAGTCGGGTCAGTAGTAGAGTCAGTAGTCGGGTCAGTAGTCGGGTCAGTAGTCGAGTCAGTAGTCGGGTCAGTAGTAGAGTCAGTAGTCGAGTCAGTAGTTGGGTCACTGTCAGGTCAGTAGTTGAGTCAGTAGTCGGGTCACTGTCGGGTCAGTAGTCGGGTCAGTAGTCGGGTCAGTAGTCGAGTCAGTAGTCGAGTCACTGTCGGGTCGAGTCAGTAGTCGGGTCAGTAGTCGAGTCAGTAGTCGGGTCAGTAGTTGGGTCAGTAGTAGAGTCATTTGTCGGGTCAGTAGTCGAGTCAGTAGTCGGGTCACTGTCAGGTCAGTAGTCGAGTCAGCAGTCGGGTCAGTAGTCAGGTCAGTAGTCGGTCTGTAGAGTCAGTAGTCGGGTCTGTAGAGTCAGTAGTCTGGTCTGTAGTTGAGTTACTGTCGGGTCAGTAGAGTCAGTAGTCGGGTCAGTAGTCGAGTCAGCAGTCGGTTCAGTAGTCGAGTCAGCAGTCGGGTAGTCGAGTCAGCAGTCGGGTCAGTAGTCGGGTCACTGTCGGGTCAGTAGTCGAGTCAGCAGTCAGGTCAGTAGTCGGGTCATTGTCTGGTCAGTAGTCGAGTCAGCAGTCGGGTCAGTAGTCGAGTCAGTAGTCGGGTCAGTAGTCGGGTCACTGTCGGGTCAGTAGTTGAGTCAGTAGTCGGGTCACTGTCGGGTCAGTAGTCGAGTCAGCAGTCGGGTCAGTAGTCGAGTCAGCAGTCGGGTCAGTAGTCGAGTCAGTAGTCGGGTCACTGTCGGGTCAGTAGTCGAGTCAGTAGTCGGGTCACTGTCGGGTCAGGAGAGTCAGTAGTCGGGTCAGCAGTCGGGTCAGTAGATTCAGTAGTCGGGTCACTGTCGGGTCAGGAGAGTCAGTAGTCGGGTCAGCAGTCGGGTCAGTAGAGTCAGTAGTCGGGTCAGCAGTCGGGTCAGTAGAGTCAGCAGTCGGGTCAGTAGTCGGGTCAGTAGTCGGGTCACTGTCGGGTCAGCAGTCGAGTCAGTAGTCGAGTCAGTAGTCGGGTCACTGTCGGGTCAGTAGTCGGGTCAGCAGTCGAGTCAGCAGTCGGGTCAGCAGTCGGGTCACTGTCGGGTCAGTAGTCGAGTCAGCAGTCGAGTCAGTAGTCGGGTCAGCAGTCGAGTCAGCAGTCGAGTCAGCAGTCGGGTCAGCAGTCGGGTCACTGTCGGGTCAGTAGTTGAGTCAGCAGTCGGGTCAGCAGTCGGGTCAGCAGTCGGGTCAGTAGTCGAGTCAGTAGTCGGGTCAGTAGTCGAGTCAGCAGTCGGGTCACTGTCGGGTCAGTAGTTGAGTCAGTAGTCGGGTCACTGTCGGATCAGTAGTCGAGTCAGCAGTCGGGTCAGTAGTCGGGTCACTGTCGGGTCAGTAGTCGGGTCACTGTCAGGTCAGGAGAGTCAGTAGTCGGGTCAGCAGTCGGGTCAGTAGAGTCAGCAGTCGGGTCAGTAGAGTCAGTAGTCGAGTCAGCAGTCGGGTCAGTAGTCGGGTCAGTAGTCGGGTCACTGTCGGGTCAGCAGTCGAGTCAGTGGTCGAGTCAGTAGTCGGGTCACTGTCGGGTCAGTAGTCGGGTCAGCAGTCGAGTCAGCAGTCGGGTCAGCTGTCGGGTCAGTAGTCGAGTCAGTAGTCGGGTCAGTAGCCGGGTCAGTAGTCGAGTCAGCAGTCGGGTCAGCAGTCGAGTCAGTAGTCGGGTCAGTAGTAGAGTCAGTAGTCGGGTCAGTAGTAGAGTCAGTAGTCGAGTCAGTAGTTGGGTCACTGTCAGGTCAGTAGTTGAGTCAGTAGTCGGGTCACTGTCGGGTCAGTAGTCGGGTCAGTAGTCGAGTCAGTAGTCGAGTCAGTAGTCGGGTCAGTAGTCGAGTCAGTAGTCGGGTCAGTAGTCGGGTCAGAAGTTGAGTCAGTAGTCGGGTCAGTAGTCGGGTCAGTAGTCGGGTCAGTAGTCGAGTCAGTACTTGGGTCACTGTCGGGTCAGTAGTTGAGTCAGTAGTCGGGTCACTGTCGGGTCAGTAGTCGAGTCAGTAGTCGGGTCACTGTCGGGTCAGTAGTCGAGTCAGTAGTCGGGTCACTGTCGGGTCAGTAGTCGAGTCAGTAGTCGGGTCACTGTCGGGTCGAGTCAGTAGTCGGGTCAGTAGTCGAGTCAGTAGTCGGGTCAGTAGTTGGGTCAATAGTAGAGTCATTTGTCGGGTCAGTAGTCGAGTCAGTAGTCGGGTCAGTAGTCGAGTCAGCAGTCGGGTCAGTAGTCGAGTCAGCAGTCGAGTCGAGTCAGCAGTCGGGTCAGTAGTCGAGTCAGCAGTCGGGTCAGTAGTCGGGTCAATGTCAGGTCAGTAGTTGAGTCAGTAGTCGGGTCACTGTCAGGTCAGTAGTCGGGTCACTGTCGGGTCAGTAGTCGAGTCAATAATCGGGTCAGTAGTCGGTTCAGCAGTCGAGTCAATAGTCGGGTTATAACTGATGTCACCGATTTGCCTGTGATTTCGGACTTTTGTCGGCGAGCGAAAATCAAGCCTAAAATCATTCAGTGGGAACTCGGCATAACTATCAACAATAACCGGTGGCCGCATGACTCTCAGTGACTCTCATGAATCTCAGTGATTTCCTTCATATTATGTGCAAAATTAGGCTGGGTTTATTTTTATTTGAATCAATTCTAATTCTGATGAACCGAAACTGATCCTTAAACCCCAGAATGGATCTTTTAGAGGCTGTTTTCAGTGGATGAATGAACAGAACTCCACTACACACTCTCTGTCGCTCCTCCATCCCATAATCACAATAATCCGGGATACTTCTGATATGAAACAAAGTCCCAGTAAATGTGTGTGTGTGTGTGTGTGTGTGTCAGATGAAGCGATCATCTCCTCCTCTTCACTACTAGTTACAGCAGCAAATAAACATCAGTGAACATCAGAAGGAAAGTTGAAAGATTCAGAACAACTTCCTGAAATTAATCATGTCTCATAATCCATCAATCAGTGTTTCAGCCGTCAGTCAAACAGCGGAGAACAATAACTCTCATTCCTCTCAGAGAACACACTCAACAGAGACATCACTCTAGAGGAGCGCTTCCATACATACATACACTACATTACACATATTCATTATATTTACACAATCTGTTCTTCAATATTTCATGTATGTTTGAAAAAATTCATCAAGAAAACTAGTTTTATGACAGCCAGCGTTTAAATTGGAGTACAAACATAAAAGTTAGTTTTATAAAAACAGTCTTAAGTGCATTGTAATGTGCCATTTAAATGTTAATTTAACAAGTAATTTTTTTTTCTTTAAGAACAATGTACATGTACGATACCTGATATATCCAAATGAATCTATATCTAATCTAACTGAATCGAATCGCAAGTTTGTGAATCAAAATCGAATCGAATCGCAAGTTTGTGAATCAAAATCGAATCGTGAAAGTTGTGTCGATGTGCACTAGTGCATAAATGTCTCTCGTGTCACGACACTTTATCTGCTCATATAGTCATTTCAAATCAATATTTCATGTGTTCAAGTGCTCTATTAGCAGGATAATGTATCACACAATTAACCCATTCAGGGTCACTTTATGACCTTGGGTTTGTTTCGGGATGACTGTACATTATCCCTCACACACACAGTTCTTCAAGGCCGCTCATGTGTTTGTGTGTGTGTGTGTGTGTGTGTGTGTGTGTGTGTGTGTGTGTGTTTTATGGCAGTGCCGGTGTGTTTCGTGTGACTCTATAAGGAGCTCAGGGTCACATGTGTGCTATGAAGAGGTCAGGGGTCAAAACTAAGTTTAAATCCTCACTCAAGCACAGCAAATGATTCTGGAGTCGTGAATCTTTGAGTTCACAGCGAATCAATTGGATTTGATTTGATTCAAAAGCTTATTCGGTTCAGTAATGCATCTTAGACAAATATAAGAAAACAAAACTAAATACTGACATCCAAAATCACTTCATTCCTCAA
>JARWKJ010000010.1:822185-824685 GCA_029959095.1 Rhinichthys osculus
ACTCTCCATCACACACTCTTACACTCTCCATCACACACTCTCCATCACACACTCTCCATCACACAGTCTTACACTCTTCATCACACACTCTCCATCACACACTCTTCATCACACACTCTTACACTCTTCATCACACACTCTTACACTCTCCATCACACACACTCTTCATCACACACTCTTCATCACACACTCTCCATCACACACTCTTCATCACACACTCTCGATCACACACTCTCCATCACACACTCTTACACTCTCCATCACACACTCTCCATCACACACTCTCCATCACACACTCTTACACTCTCCATCACACACTCTCCATCACACACTCTCCATCACACACTCTCCATCACACACTCTTACACTCTCCATCACACACTCTCCATCACACACTCTTCATCACACACTCTTACACTCTTAATCACACACTCTTACACTCTCCATCACACACTCTTCATCACACACTCTCCATCACACACTCTTCATCACACACTCTCCATCACACACTCTTCATCACACACTCTCCATCACACACTCTTCATCACACACTCTCCATCACACACTCTCCATCACACACTCTTCATCACACACTCTCCATCACACACTCTTCATCACACACACTCTCCATCACACACTCTTCATCACACACTCTTCATCACACACTCTCCATCTCCATCAATGCTAATCAAACCAGCGATTAGGCTAACTGAGTAACCCATGCCGACTCTAGGTGTGTGAAGTGTGTGTGTGTGTGTGTGTGTGTGTGTGTGTGTGTGTGGGATATGACGAAAACGAAAAAACGCACACGAGACTTTCGGACTCAGTGTGCAAGGGCCTTAATGCTGGATCTGTGTGTTCCTCAGGTTCAGGATGACGGGTGGAGGCTTGGCAGGGAGAGGCTCCAGTCCCTGCTAGATCCCTCATCTTCCTCATCCTCGTCTTCATCATCATGGCCAGTCACCTGGAGCTGCTGACGGAGCTGCAGAATCTGGATAAGGTGCCGAGTCTGGAGCGCCTCCGGGCCGCACAGAAGCGCCGCACGCAGCAGCTGAAGCGATGGGCCGTGTACGAGAAGGACATGCAGAACAAGAAGCGGCGGAACGACAAGCGGCGCGCACACGGCAGCGCGCAGGAGAGCCGCCGGAGGGTGTCGTTCGCCGCGAGCGTCGCGCTGCTGGAGGCGTCGGCGAGGAACGACCCCGGCGAAGGTGAGGCGCTTCAGTTCACCGCCGATATATTCAAACACGCATGAAATGTTGTAGTGCAGATTATGTACAAATGCTGTTTACTGGGGAGTTCATGCAGACTACGCTTCAGAAGGATAAGGTGTGTAGATACACATGAAGGGCACTCAAGTACAATCTTGATACACTTTACATACATGTATTGCTACAGAACGTACAAAATTACCACGTGTAACTGCAGGCTTTTCCAGACCGTAGTAACATATTTAAGTACTTGTTACATTGTGTCGTTCTCCGCTGTTTGACTGACGGCTGAAACACTGATTGATGGATTATGAGACATGATTGATTTCAGGAAGTTGTTCTGAATCTTTCAACTTTCCTTCTGATGTTCACTGATGTTTATTTGCTGCTGTAACTAGTAGTGAAGAGGAGGAGATGATCGCTTCATCTGACACACACACACACACACACACACTCTCTATCACACACACACACACACACACACTCTCACACACGCACTGGCTGAATTTACTGATGAAACTGACAGGATTTTAAAGTTGAGACTTTGTTTCGCATCAGAAGTATCCCGGATGATTGTGATTATGGGATGGAGGAGCGACAGAGAGTGTGTAGTGGAGTTCTGTTCATTCATCCACTGAAAACAGCCTCTAAAAGATCCATTCTGGGGTTTAAGGATCAGTTTCGGTTCATCAGAATTAGAATTAAGTAAAATTGCTCTAATGGATGAAAATATTGAACAGAAAGTTCATCAACCATCTGAGTTTATTTTTAAAGTCCCCCTGTGGTGAAAATCCAGTTTTTAATGTTGTTTATGTGTCTGTGTGGTGTTATTAATATGCTTTAAGACACACCATGTGTAAGTTCATAAGTCGACAGCATTGCTGAGTATTTTCTGCTTAAAACTGCAGTGAACCAAAGACAGTCTCAAAAACACGGTTTGAAATCGCTGGTGTTTCTGACGTCACAAACGACCTTGTAACCAATCAGATCAACGTGTGATCGTCAACCAGTGGATCTCTGAGTGAGTGAGTGGAGGCGGGGCTCATCTGCATATTCATAGAGCCGCGCATACTAAATGAGGCGAGGGTGTCGAGTTACATTCAAGATATTTTAAGGCATGAAGATCTTTTTTTAAAGGAAAAAATTTTTAAATATGTAATTTTGGTGATCAAAGATGAGCTTTAAGGGATTAAAGGAGAACTCCGGCGCAAAATGAACCTCGGGTGTAATAACACATTGGTACAGACTAAATCGTTCCCTGAGATTTGTTTTCATGATAATCGAATGAA
>JARWKJ010000010.1:829685-834685 GCA_029959095.1 Rhinichthys osculus
GTGTGTGTGTGTGTGTGTTTGTGTGTGTGTGTGTGTGTGAGCACGTGTGTGTGTGTGTGTGTGTGTGAGCATGTGTGTGTGTGTTTGAGCACGTGTGTGTGTGTGTTTGAGCACGTGTGTGTGTGTGTGTGTGTGTGTGTGTGTCTGTGTGTTTGAGCGTGTGTGTGTGTTTGAGCATGTGTGTGTGTGTGTGTCTGTGTGTTTGAGCGTGTGTGTGTGTGTTTGAGCGTGTGTGTGTGTGTGTGTGTGTGTGTGTGTTTGAGCACGTGTGTGTGTGTGTGTTTGAGCATGTGTGTGTGTGTGTGTGTGTGTGTGTTTGAGCACGTGTGTGTGTTTGAGCGTGTGTGTGTTTGAGCACGTGTGTGTGTGTGTGTGTGTGTGTGTTTGAGCATGTGTGTGTGTGTGTGTGTGTGTGTGTGTGTGTGTGTGTGTGTTTGAGCATGTGTGTGTGTGTCTGTGTGTTTGAGCGTGTGTGTGTGTGTTTGAGCATGTGTGTGTGTGTGTGTCTGTGTGTTTGAGCGTGTGTGTGTTTGAGCATGTGTGTGTGTGTGTGTCTGTGTGTTTGAGCGTGTGTGTGTGTGTGTTTGAGCATGTGTGTGTGTGTGTGTCTGTGTGTTTGAGCGTGTGTGTGTGTGTTTGAGCATGTGTGTGTGTGTGTGTGTGTGTTTGAGCACGTGTGTGTGTGTGTGTGTCTGTGTTTAAGCGTGTGTGTGTGTGTGTTTGAGCATGTGTGTGTGTGTTTGAGCACGTATGTGTGTTTGAGCGTGTGTGTGTGTGTGTTTGAGCACGTGTGTGTGTGTGTGTGTGTGTGTGTGTGTGTGTGTGTGTGTGTGTTTGAGCGTGTGTGTGTGTTTGAGCGTGTGTGTGTGTTTGAGCACGTGTGTGTGTGTGTGTATGTGTGTGTGTGTGTGTGTGTGCGTGTGATCAGGGATGTGGATTTTGGGAGTGGGATTAAATGTTTGGGATTCTTCAGTAATTGCTCGTTCCGGCTCCACCAGAGATCACATGATAACAGTCTCATTATGATTATGATTATGATTATGATGGCAGCAGTGATTCCCATGGGTTCGAGTGCGTCACATTCCTGTACTAGAGTACTCTAATATCATCCGTATTTATCAAATAGTTATTTCTCCTGGAAATTCATATTCATATTGTTCTATAATATTATATATAATAACTTGTACTGGTATATAATATAGATATATTATATATAATAACTTGTACTGGTATATAATATAGATATATTATATATAATAAAATTGTTTATATTTGTCATTAATATATTATATATTATTTTAAAATGGTAAATATTGTTCTATAATATATATATTATAACATTAAAAATGATTTATATTGGTCTAGCATAGTATATAATATAAAGATGTGCCTTGTTTTGGATGAACATTCAAATTTCATTTGATTATTTTGCTTTTGGACACTAAAATTAAAGATAATATTATTAAAATAGTCAAACTAATATGATAATGCAGATCAATTCTGAACTCTCTGATTCTGCATTATGAATGATGGGATGAGTTACATTCGCTCATATCTGTGAGTTCTTCCTCGTCTCCACTTGTCGTGCCCTACTCTGTTTCTTCATATCTCTCATGTGCATCACGTTATTTATAGAAATATAAGTGTTTTATTAACACATCTCATGTAATAAATATTTGGGAGGATCTGATCAGTGATTCCCTCTGAAGGATGATGGCCCCTCTGTAGTGCACTAGATCTTCATGATCACTGTGCTCTAGTGTTCTAGTGTCGTTCACCTGTGATGTCGCGTTGTGATGTCATGTGATGTGATGTCATGTGTTGTGATGTCATGTGTTGTGATGTCATGTGTTGTGATGTGATGTCGTGTTGTGATGTCATGTCATGTTGTGATGTCATGCATGTCGTGCTGTGATGTCATGTGTTGTGATGTCATGTTGTGATATCATCTGTTGTGATGTTATGTCATGTGATGTGATGTTGTCATGTGATGTAATGTCATGTGATGTTGTCATGTGATGTCATATGATGTCATGTCATGTGATGTCATATAATGTCATGTGATGTCATGTTATGTTATGTCATGTGATGTAATGTCATGTTATGTCATGTGATGTAATGTCATGTGATGTCATGTTATGGCATGTGATGTCATGTGATGTAATGTCATGTGATGTTATGTCATGTGATATTATGTCATGTGATGTTATGTCATGTGATGTTATGTCATGTGATGTTATGTTATGTGATGTTATGTCATGTGATGTCATGTGATGTGATGTTATGTCATGTGATGTTATGTCATGTGATGTAATGTCATGTTATGTCATGTGATGTAATGTCATGTGATGTTATGTCATGTGATGTAATGTCATGTGATGTAATGTCATGTGATGTAATGTCATGTGATGTCATGTGATGTAATGTCATGTCATGTTATGTCATGTGATGTTATGTCATGTGATGTAATGTTATGTAATGTGATGTGATGTAATGTCATGTTGTGTCATGTGATGTCATGTGATGTGATGTAATGTCATGTTGTGTCATGTTGTGTCATGTTATGTGATGTCATGTTGTGTCATGTTATGTCATGTGATGTCATGTGATGTCATGTGATGTCATGTGATGTCATGTGATGTCATGTGATGTGAGAGGACAGAACGTCTCTTCGGCTCTGAGACACTTTTACCGTTTGAAGAGCTCAACAGAGCGGGTCGGTCGACACACTTTACAGCTTTTAACACACTTCATGAATTATAAATGAAGCTCCAGACTGCAGACGAGTGTGAAGGAGGGAAGAGGAATGTTTATTCCTTTAATCCGTTTATGGACGGTTTGCAGAGGAGTTTCCCGCTGTTTGGAAAGTGTCGTTAGAAGAGGGTCATTAACAGAACGTCTTTTACACTCCGTTTGTGAAAACAAACCAAATGCTGCTTACAGTCGCTGTGTTTTTAAATTTGGAATATAAAGCAGCGTTTCTTTCCTATGAAAGCTTATTTCCGCCACACAATAAAACATTTAAAAAGATAAATGCGACTCTTTTTATCATAATTGCAAGTTTACATCTCGCAACTCTGACTTTATAACTCACAATTGCAACTTTATACCATGCAATTCTGATATAAAAAGTCTGAATTGTGAGATAAAAAGTCGCAAATTACCTCGTTTTATTTTTCATTCTGTGGCAGAAACAAGCTTCCAAAATATTTCTGTTCAAGATAACAATATCTTAAATTTATGAAAGCTTGTTTCCGCCACTTTGCGACTTTTCATCCCACATTTCTCACTTGTTTTCTCGCAATTGAAAGTTTTATCACAGTTCTGAGAATAGAAGTGCGTGGCAGAAACAAGCTTCTCTAGAAATGGGAGCAAAATATCAGTATATTTTTGTCTTGTTTTCCTGCACAAACATTCATAGGAAACCTTTTTAAGTCTGTTTGTAATGGCATTGTTTTTAATGGATGTGTTTCTGCTAGTTATCGCTGTGGGCGAGTTTATCGGTATCTAGAGTCAGTATCGCACCACACATCATGTTCGCTGGGTTACATGGTTATGACATGAGCAGAAAGATCAGATATGAGGGTTTGTAAGTTACAGTCGAACCAAATATCATTCAGACTCCAGATATCATTTTTAATATTGTTTCACTAGTGTGATCAGGACACTGTGTGAAACATTAATGTGAGTGAGGATCGCAAAATAGAGTAAACTGTGACATATTACACCCAAATATTCTTCATAGAGTGTCTACCAGTGACATTAATAACAATTTGGGACCAAATATTATCCGGCCACTTTGAGCTGATCATGTTTTCATGTTTTCTGCTAATGCTCTTTTTACACACACACTGAACAACATGAAGCATTGCTTGGTCACTGGTTGAGCTAAACTGGTATTATCTAATTGTGTAGTTAAATTTAACAGCTATTCAACATAATTCATGTGTGAGAGTCTAACAGAAGGACGGACAAAACCAGTCAAATATCCACTGAGTTCTGCTCATATTTATCACCATTTTCTAAACTATAGCGAATAAACTGATAATGTGAGAGATGTTGGAGTGTCTGAGTAATGCTGGTTCGACTGTATTCTGCCAGTGTCAGATTCCCTCACTGATCCTTTAATTCATATCAGACGCTTTCGTGATGAGCATTAATCTGAATATCTGCTATCATAATCATCATCATCATCAGTGTAATGAAGCTCAGTTACTGACAGCTTATTACACCAGTGAACCAACAGTGTTTTACTCGTTATCAACCCGACTGCTGCTTAATTATGTCCTACAATTAATATACTTCTTTTTATTTAATAACACATTAAATATTAATTTGTAATGCAGCTATTGAAGCATTTCGCCACGAAGATCTGAATTATTAAAGTCAACGGTCAGTAATAAAATCAAAGTAACAAATTCAAATAAAATGCATGTAACAAAACGAAGCGAAACCATTCACTTTAATATTTAAATAATGTAACGACACATTGCCATGGTATATGCTTCTCTAATATGGGTTATTAATCACATGACATGCATGTAAACAAATTCAATATTTCATGTTTTCAGTGCGTGTTTTATTTATTTTAATTTGTATGGCTTATTGAATTATTAGCGCTCAATACACAGTTTTCTGGATTTTTTTAATTCATTGTATAGGTTGTAATTTTTACATTAAACATGCAAAAGTTCTGATATTATCTTTTTCATTTTAACATGACGTTCTATATCCACTTTATTTAGTACATTTAAATTACATTGCAGATAAACGCTGAAAGTGTCGGACATTGACGTGGCTGTTGTGTAGATTAAATTATCAATAATTTTTGCTTATTGACTCGAGCAAATAAACATTTCTCATTATCATGATCTCTCTCACTGCACATCTCAGTTATTATAGTGAAAGTCCCCCTGTAGTCGATCATTAATCCCTTAAAGCTCATCTCTGATCACCAAAATGACATATTTAAATGTTTAAAATATCTTGAATGTAACCCG
>JARWKJ010000010.1:839685-857185 GCA_029959095.1 Rhinichthys osculus
TCATGAGAATAAATCAGTTTGAATAAGGAAAGCGATATCTTTGTCATCGCATCCTTTCAGTGGTTAAAGTTCCACAGTCACTGCATCCGCTGCACTTTATTTGTACCGGTTTGTTTTATTACCGTATTTTCCGCATTATAAGGCGCACTTAAAAGCCTTTAATTTTCTCAAAAAACGACAGTGCGCCTTATAATGCGGAGCGCCTTATATATGGATGGGGAACACACGTTCACCCAGACGGGGAGACAGCGCCGGCCGACTTCATCATCATCATCATCACATTTATATTTATTTAGCGCTTTTCTGGACACTCAAAGCGCTTCACATAGAAGGGGGAATCTCCTCAACCACCACCAGTGTGCAGCTCCACCTGGATGAGGCGACGGCAGCCATATTGCGCCAGAACGCTCACCACACACCAGCTACTGGTGGAGAGGAGACAGAGTGATGAAGCCAATCAGTGTATATATATATGGGGATGATTAGGAGGCCATGATGGACAGAGGCCACTGGGCAAATTTGGCCAGGACACCGGGGTTACACCCCTACTCTTTCGAAAGACATCCTGGGATTTTTAATGACCAGAGAGAGTCAGTACCTCGGTTTAACGTCTCATCTGAAGGACGGTGCTCTTTGATAGTATAGTGTCCCCGTCACTATACTGGGGCGTTAGGACCCACACAGACCACAGGGTGAGCACCCCCTGCTGGCCTCACTAACACCTCTTCCAGCAGCAACCTGGTTTTCTCAGAAGGTCTCCCATCCAGGTACCAGCCCTGCTTAGCTTTAGTGGGCAACCAGTCTTGGGCTACAGGGTGATATGGCTGCTGGCCATTATCTGACTTACGCCACTATCTGCCAATGGATCGTGGATGCCTGGGCTGATATATCAGTCTCAACTGTGATCCGAGCTTTCACGAAGGCAGGAATAATCTCTTTATTCAGCTAGCTCACATACCCGTATTTACTTTCTGTTTTCGGCCGAAGTCCACGGTAGTTGATTGTCGAGTTCGCGCGCGCGCGATCAAACCTCCTCCGTGTGTTCAACATCTGATTCGGACGAACTATCCATTTGAGCTGATATTCTCAAACACCACAGCACCGTCATCGGCTGACAGCTGACAGTCTGAGTCTCCACTGTTGCTGAGTTACCAATGATCGCGCGCGCACTCGACATCGCCTACTGTGGACATCGACCGAAAACAGGAAGAAAATACGGGTATGTGAGCTGGCTGAATAAACATCATTTTTATTCATATCTTTCACATTTACTGGAGTCAGATTCACCGAGTTCACTCCATAGACTGTAAAAAAGGTTCACTCATGGCTGTGCACTTGTAATGACACATTAAGGTTGTTAAGAGGCTAAAAGCAGGTTTAAAACTTTTCCCGTTTAAGTCAACAGGGGGCAAATTTTAAAAAGAGGATAACACGGTGTAGGCAACACCGGTTTTTGTCGTTGTTATCTGTTCTGACAGCACTCCAAATTTACAACAAATGAGCTCAATGTTAAAATTGACCGGAGTTTTCCTTTGACGTTTGAACAACGTTACCATGGGAGTGAACGGAGTTGTCAGAACGCTTAATAAAGTTTGACTTTATCTGACTGTTTTGTTGACATTTGTTGACATCTAGTGGATGCATAACGCAAACCCAGTCAAACGTTTGACTGCAGTATCTTATGCGCCTTATAATCCGGTGCGCCCTATATATGAAAAATGTTCTAAAATAGGTCATTCATTGAAGGTGCGCCTTATAATCCGGTGCGCCGTATAGTGCGGAAAATACGGTAGTTTATTTTTGTATAATAATACAGATATTGTCTGATAAGTGAGATCTCTCCTTGAAACCAAAAAGTAGTGCTTGAAAAGTCCTGTAATTTTGTTTGACAGTGTGTGTACGAACCCTGTAAGAATCAGAGATCTGTGTGTTTTATAGTTCAACATTTATTCCAGTTGCAGATCTCATTAAATGATGAGATGAGATTTGGAAATACTCGGTTTTTCGTTTTTGGAAACAACATCATTATAATTCATCATCCAAACGCAGTCCATCTAATCCAGTTCTGAGGAACTGAGCGAATGTAATTTACAGAAAGATGTAGATTTATTCATCTTGATGTTGTTTGAATGTTCTGCGAGTTTTATTGTGATGTTTGAGTTCGTTATTTCCCAGTATTTGATGATTCTCAAGGCCTCCACCAATCACAGTCTTTAATGAGTTCAGCTCCTCCCACTCTGTTTGATTGACAGTCAGATCAGCCCCTCCCACACTCTGTTTGATTGACAGTCAGATCAGCCCCTCCCACACTCTGTTTGATTGACAGTCCGATCAGCTCCTCCCACTCTGTTTGATTGACAGTCAGATCAGCTCCTCCCACTCTGTTTGATTGACAGTCAGATCAGCTCCTCCCACTCTGTTTGATTGACAGTCAGATCAGCTCCTCCCACTCTATTAGATTGACAGTCAGATCAGCTCCTCCCACTCTATTAGATTGACAGTCAGATCAGCCCCTCCCACACTCTGTTTGATTGACAGTCCGATCAGCCCCTCCCACACTCTGTTTGATTGACAGTCCGATCAGCCCCTCCCACACTCTGTTTGATTGACAGTCCGATCAGCCCCTCCCACTCTGTTTGATTGACAGTCAGATAAGCTCCTCCCACTCTGTTTGATTGACAGTCAGATCAGCTCCTCCCACTCTGTTTGATTGACAGTCAGATCAGCTCCTCCCACTCTGTTTGATTGACAGTCAGATCAGCTCCTCCCACTCTATTAGATTGACAGTCAGATCAGCCCCTCCCACTCTATTAGATTGACAGTCAGATCAGCCCCTCCCACTCTGTTTGATTGACAGTCAGATCAGCTCCTCCCACTCTATTAGATTGACAGTCAGATCAGCCCCTCCCACACTCTGTTTGATTGACAGCTGTGTTGTCCATGACAGGCATCACGCAGGAGATGATCAACGAGACGAGAGCATCGGTGGAGAAGAGGATGCTGGGAGATATTCAGATCCTCCTTCAGGACGGAGCTGACGTCAACCATCACGACTCCCAGGGGGCCACGCTGGTACACACACACTCACTCACACACACACACACACATATGCACTCACACAAACATAAGCCCCTTTCACACAGCGCGTTGATCCCGGGAAATTGCCAGAGTGCCTTCTGTGTGAACGCAAACACGACCCGGGACTGATGCCGGGATCGATGCCGGGTTGGGGACCGAGTAACATTGCCGTGTTCAGACCCGGAACGCGCGCTGTGAGAACAAAAGCCGTAACCAATGCTGTGTCGTAATGATGACGCTGAAGTGAAGTGAAAGCAGGCTAGTGAAACGGCACGTAATGCGCTAGTTTATGATCGAATCAGAGAAAAAAATGCACAAGCGTGGTTTCTCCAGAGAGAAATGGCAGCTCATAAGCAAACTATACACGTATACATGTCACATCGATGTCACGTGTCTTTCCGGAACTTACACGGGTTGTGTGTGAACGCGCTCTCTGATTCCGGCAAATCACTGGCAGTGTGAATGAAGCAAAATCAAACGAACCCGGGTCAAATCCCGGGTCGCTTTATCCGTGTATTTTCCGGAATCTCTGTGTGAAAGGGGCTTTACATTCAATTAAAAGTTTGCTTTATTGGCATTACTGTAAATAATACAATATTGGCAAAGCTTGGAATACACAAAATAATAATAAAAACATCAAAATAATGGAAGAAAATATTATAACATAACTTAAATTTAAATAAACAGTGTAAAAAATTAGAACATTAGAACATACTCACACACACACTAGAGGCTGCACACGTGCACACACACACACACTCACACACTAGAGCCTGCACACGTGCACACACACACACACACACTCACACACTAGAGGCTGCACACGTGCACACACACACACACACTCAAACACTAGAGCCTGCACACGTGCACACACACACACACTCACACACACACACTAGAGGCTGCACACGTGCACACACACAATCACACATACTCACACACACACACTTTCTCTCTCACACACACAGGAACATTGAATCAGCAGCACATAAAACATCCCTTCTCTCGCTCTGTGTGTGTGTGTGTGTGTGTGTGTGTGTGTGTGTGATGCTGAGTGGAGAAAACACATGAGATAAACTAGAATGAACATCAAAACCCGCTGATCTGGTGATTTGAGGAGAGACGGAAGCACTTCCTGTTTGCATAAACACTCTCAAACATCTCGTTATGAGAGACTGAAGTTCAAGAGATATTAAAGATGATCTTGCAAATGATTAAACTTACTTTTACCATCAATACAAAACACATAAAACAGAAAGTAAGATGTATGTGTAATTATGTGTGTGTGTGTGAGCGAGTGAGGGGCAGGTTTAGTGTAAGGAAAGAGAATATACAGTTTGTACAGTATAAAAACCATTACGTCTATGGAAAGTCCCCATTTAGATAGCTAAGTAACGTGTGTGTGTGTGTGTGTGTGTGTGTGTGTTCAGCTACACATCGCGGCTGCCAACGGTTACGCTCAGGTCACAGAGATGCTGTTAGAAGGAGGAGCGAGAACAGACGTGAGGGATTCTGACGGATGGACGCCGATACACGCCGCCGCGTGCTGGGGACAGGTCAGGGGCCAGGAATATGATCCGCAATTATCATTTTAGAAATATGATTATGAAACTCATTTGTGAAATATAATTGTATGAATTCATCATTTTTGAAGTATGATTATGAATGTATTTTTTAAAAATATGATTATGAATTTATCATTTTTGAAATATGATTATGAATTTATAATTTTTGAAATATGATTATGAATTTAACATTTTTTTAATATGATTATGAAATGATTATTTTTGTCTAAAAAATAAACTAGCTATAAACTGAAATCAGTAGTTATGTCATAGGTGCCATTAGGCATCATCATAATGTTCCGTATGAAAGATGAATATTAATTTCCATAATTAGGTCCATGTGGCCGAGCTGCTGGTCTCTCATGGTGCCGATCTGAACGCCAAGACGTACATGGAGGAGACGCCCATAGGTACAACTCTGATGATCTGCAATATCACATCATAATCAATAAACCACACAAATGTTCATGATAGAAAGCGTCTCATTACACCAGATCCATAAATACACAAACAATATCACAATCAATAATGATGCGCACAGATACATCATTTAGAATAAATACTGCAATATTCCAATAAAAACAAGTCAATTTTGATTTCATAATCACTTTAAAGCTTCTACTAAGAAAAATAGTTCATTACCGATCTATCAACTATATGAACACTGGACAAATATTAAATTTTTTATCATTATTAATGTGCCTGGTCTTCCTCCGTTCTCAGCTTTTACTGGTTCGTTGTTCTGAGGGAATGTTTTAGTTTTCTGCCTCAGTTATGACAGTTTATGTCGCCATAACATTAATATTGTCCTCTAAGGCCTTTTTTATTACAGTCAGTAGTCATGGCGACTGTTTTAGGTTACAAGACGACACCAAGTTAACTCAGTTAAAGCTGTAATATTATTATAATGTAAATCCGCTGTTTTCTGTGTGAATATATAGTTTACTATAATTTATTCCTGTGATCAAAGCTGAATTTATTTGATCACAAATACTATAAAAATCACAAAATATTATTCTAATGTAAATCCGCTGTTTTCTATGTGAATATACACTCACCGGCCACTTTATTAGGTACCCCATGCTAGTAACGGGTTGGACCCCCTTTTGCCTTCAGAACTGCCTCAATTCTTCGTGGCATAGATTCAACAAGGTGCTGGAAGCATTCCTCAGGGAGTTTGGTCCATATTGACATGATGGCATCACACAGTTGCCGCAGATTTGTCGGCTGCACATCCATGATGCGAATCTCCCGTTCCACCACATCCCAAAGATGCTCTATTGGGTTGAGATCTGGTGACTGTGGAGGCCATTTTAGTACAGTGAACTCATTGTCATGTTCAAGAAACCAATTTAAAATGATTAGAGCTTTGTGACATGGTGGAAGTAGCCATCAGAGGATGGGTACATGGTGGCCATAAAGGGATGGACATGGTCAGAAACAATGCTCAGGTAGGCCGTGGCATTTAAACGATGCCCAATTGGCACTAAGGGGCCTAAAGTGTGCCAAGAAAACATCCCCCACACCATTACACCACCACCACCAGCCTGCACAGTGGTAACAAGGCATGATGGTTCCATGTTCTCATTCTGTTTACGCCACATTCTGACTCTACCATCTGAATGTCTCAACAGAAATCGAGACTCATCAGACCAGGCAACATTTTTCCAGTCTTCAACTGTTCAATTTTGGTGAGCTCTTGCAAATTGTAGCCTCTTTTTCCTATTTGTAGTGGAGATGAGTGGTACCCGGTGGAGTCTTCTGCTGTTGTAGCCCATCCGCCTCAAGGTTGTGCGTGTTGTGGCTTCACAAATGCTTTGCTGCATACCTCGGTTGTAACGAGTGGTTATTTCAGTCACTGTTGCCCTTCTATCAGCTCGAACCAGTCTGGCCATTCTCCTCTGACCTCTGGCATCAACAAGGCATTTCCGCCCACAGAACTGCCGCTCACTGGATGTTTTTTCTTTTTCGGACCATTCTCTGTAAACCCTAGAGATGGTTGTGCGTGAAAATCCCAGTAGATTAGCAGTTTCTGAAATACTCAGACCAGCCCTTCTGGCACCAACAATCATGCCACGTTCAGAGTCACTCAAATCAACTTTCTTCCCCATACTGATGCTCGGTTTGAACTGCGGGAGATTGTCTTGACCATGTCTACATGCCTAAATGCACTGAGTTGCCGCCATGTGATTGGCTGCTTAGAAATTAAGTGTTAACGAGCAGTTGGACAGGTGTACCTAATAAAGTGGCCGGTGAGTGTACAGTAAAGTGTAATTTATTCCTGGGATCAAAGCTGTATTTTCAGCATCATTACTCCAGTTTTCAGTGTCACATGATCCTTCAGAAATCACTCTAATATGAGGATCTGATGCTCAAGAAACATTTATGATTATTATCAGTGTTGGAAACAGAGAAGAATTAGACTAATATAAGCAATTACTTCATCTAACGAGCACTGGTGTGAGAATAATGACACTGTCTGTTTAAGAGAGTCTTCTCACATCTTTAATGTTGCCTCTCGTTTCAGAATTCCAGAGAACATTCAAATGTAAATCCCAAAACCCTTCAGGAATGGAATGTTCCCTCAACGTTCGCACGGTCAAAACATCATTAAAACATTCAAAAACTGGATGTTTTGAATGATCGGAGAAATAACATTTTCATAAACTTAATGGGAATATTAGCAAAACAACAACAAGAGCATTCTGGGAAGGTTCTCTCAAAAATATAAACAAACGTTCTTCTAGTAACACTGATAGAAAGTCCGTTCAAAATTGTCTGGTTATTAATAAAAAGTCGTCCTGTAGTCGATCACTTTATCTCTTAAAGCTCAACTTTGATCACCAAAATTACATATTTAAGCGTTTTTTCCTTGAAAATGTTTTTTTCATGTGTTAAAATATCTTGAATGTAACTCGACACCCTCGCCTCATTTAGTATGCGCGGCTCTATGAATATGCAAATGAGCCCCGCCTCCACTCACTCACTCAGCTCAGAGATCCACTGGTTGACGATCACACGTTGATCTGATTGGTTACAAGGTCGTTTGTGACGTCAGAAACACCAGCGATTTCAGATATCTGCTTTTCTAACAGGATAAATTCATGAATATGTCAGTCAAGTGTGTGTGTGTGTGTGTGTGTGTGCAGATCTGTGTGAGGATGAGGAGTTCAGGAATCATTTGCTGGAGTTGAAGCACAAGCATGACATCATCATGAAGTCTCAGCTGAAGCACAAGACGTCTCTGTGTCGTCGCACCAGCAGCGCCGGCAGCCGAGGGTAATGCTAATGCTAATGCTAATAATAATGATACGTTTATGTTCTACAAACTCAAGGTCACTTTATATTATGATACAAATACAGAACAGTGTCTGTGTCCCCCTGCTGGACACTCGCAGATCTGCAGCTCACTCCACCACAACACCAGATCCAGATCCAGCTTTACTCGAGCGCTGTCAGGATGGCTGAAAAGATCAATTCCACTTTCTTTCTTAAATATTAGCAAAATTCGAGTCAACATTTGAAGTGGATCAAAAAAGTTCATCAAAGTTGTCCTGAGACAAGAACGGGTCTTCTTCTAAATTCATGTATAACTTTGATGATGGGTTTTGATCCACTTCAGATGTTGACGACTGTATATTCCAATTCTAAAGGCAATGCTTAATGTCACAGGACAGAAGGACGGTACGGTCTCCTGTGTCCACAAGAGGGCGCCGGCGAGCGCAATATAAACCAATCAAGCATCGCATCTTTTATTGAAATGAAATGACATTCACTTTTGAAACAATTGTTCTTAAATAAAATATAATGTCCTTAAAGGGATAGTTCACTTTTGAAATTAATTTTTGGTAGTTTTAGCTTACCTCAAGGGCATCCAAGATGGAGGTGTCTTTGTTTCCGCAGTATTTTCAATTGTGATATTTTTAGGTCAAAGCGTTCTTGTCTGTCAGTCATATAATGCAGGTCTATGGTCACCACCTCAAAGAGCAGCACAGAGAAGTCCAGATTAAACATGATTTAATGACTAGTAAATGTAAGTACACATTGATGGCCTAAGACACGAAACGAGCGGTTTGTGTGAGAAAACCAACAGTATTTATATCGTTTTTACCTCTTGTAAACACAGCCACGTCCAAGTGATCTGAGGGCGCCGGCGCGTCGGTCTGGAAGTGATCTCTCGTCCGTCACTCATTGTTTACACAGAGATTTCGGAAGTGTTACCTTTCACTGTGAAGATCTAAACATATTTAGATATACAGGGAATCGCAACGGAAGACGATTTCGATATATCAACAGATAACGTTGAATTTTTTTGGGTTTTTTGGAAGAGATCACTGCCAGCGCTTGTGCAGAGCGCAAAGTGTGTGTGTGCCCTCAGATCACTTGGACGTGGCTGTGGTTACAAGAGGTAAAACGATATAAATACTGTTCGGTTTCTCACACAAACCGCTCGTTTCGTGTCTTAGGCCATCAATGTGTACTTACATTTACGAGTCATTAAATCATGTTTAATTTGGACTTCTCTGTGCTGCTCTTTGAGGTGGTGACCATAGACCTGCATTATATGACTGACAGACAAGAACGGTTTGACCTAAAAATATCAAAATTGAAACTACTGCGGAAACAAAGACACCTACATCTTGGATGCCCTTGAGGTAAGCTTAAACACACCAAAAATTAATTTAAAAGTGAACTATCCCTTTAAGGTGCATGCAAGGAAAATTAGGCTTCAATAGTGCATAAAACTGTGTAAGTGCATCAGTAACCTGAGAAAACACACTTACACACACACACAGCGTAAGTACACAGGGCCGGCCCGAGGCATAAGCGAACTAAGCGGCTGCTTCGAGTCGAAAAACCGGAAAAAATTTTTTTTGACTTAAACAAGTGACAAAAATGAATGAATGAATATGAATGAATGAATAATTCGAGACAAGATAATTCTGATTACATGATCATCAATATACCTGCCTACAACTGCTGCTGTGTCTGCCAGCGTAAGTCATGCGCATAATCTAGACACCCTAACAAAAAAGGACGTATCCATCTGGTGCCGAAAATAGAAATAAAAAGGCCAGAGGAGGAGAAAAAAAGAGCTAGATAAAACTATATTTGCATGATTATTTACGGTATGTTTTGTGCAGACCATTCCTATCTACGGCAAGCCCCGAGGGGAAAAATACATTGCATAACGCACATACAACGAGCGCCAGTAGGCTACATCATTACCGGTATTATAAGCCGCGTTTCCACCGCAATTACCAGGAACTATTTGTCCCAGGAACTTTTTTCATAGGAACTTTTTTTGCCCCAGAACGGTTGCTCACTGCGTTTACACTGTGGACTAAAGTACCGGGAAGATTAGTCTGGTGACGTTGAACTGCGTGCGACTGCTCCTCCCAGTCTGCGCGTACTTGTTTTCAGTGTTGCCAACTTAGCGCCTTTGTCGCTATTTTTAGCGACTTTTCAGACCCCTTTAGCGACATTTTTTCAAAAAAGCGACTAGCGACAATTTTAGCGACTTTTTGGACAAACCCCAGTAACCTCCAAATGTTGTCAGTACTGTCCTGCGAGCGCGAGGTCTTGCTTTCTCCCTGTCGTCACTCTCTCTCGCTGCGTCTCCCCTGTTCAGTGAATGGCTGAGAGGAGCGCACGGCGGCTGACAGACGCGAATGAGCAGTGTTTTTCCACGGACTTATCACTTATCTGCTTCTCTTTTAGTTTGACCATTTAAATTTAATTTCTTTTATTGTGCTTATTACTTGTAACACTATCACAGAGCTTAGTTCATCCGGTTCCCTAACTCTCTCAATTCAGATAATGTTCCACATAGGCCTATACAAAATGTAATCATTCACTATATTATAGCTACTCGTTCAATTGTCTGATAACAACAAAAATAGGAAATGAGAACAGCTTTATTTGACATTCGGCTATATTATATTGAATAGAGCATTAATTTAGAGAGAAAACGCACTAGGCTGACAGAACGCAAGTACGGCGCGATGACGTCATTAATATGCTAATTGACGTATGACGTAATCTAGAGACATTTAGCGACTTTTAGGGAAGGCCTTAGCTACTTTCCTTTGAAAAAAGTTGGCAACACTGCTTGTTTTGAGTTTTAAGTATTGAGGAGATTCAAGCTGTGCTGCTTTTGTGTGCGATCTATTGGTTTACTAACGAGGTAATTAACAAAACGGCAGAAAAGAGACGAACACTAATACCAAAGCGTATTCATTTCAGAAAGCTCGTAATACTAGATATAAAAGTAGACAACGTTTGTTGTCAGCTATAGCGGACATGACCGTGAGATGGATGGGACGAACGCGCGCCATCCGGCAGAGAGAACAAGGTAAAATAACCAATCAGCATGTTCAGCGCACAAGTCCCACCCCGAAAGTTCCTGAACTCTGAAAAAGTACTACCTCGCCAGCAGGGACTTTCTGGGGGGGAAATTTTTTCCCGGAACTTCATTTAGACCCTGGTTCCTGCGGTGTAAACACACGGAGTACCACCCCAAAGTTCCTAGTTCCTGGGGAAAGTTCCTGCGGTGGAAACGTGGCTATAGTAACAGACTTTGTTGGATTCTGTCATGTACAATCCAACCAAGTCTGTTACAATAATAAAAAAAAAACCTTACAATGTATTGAGACAGTTGAGAAAAAATAATATTTTTACAGTTTTCAACAATAATTGTCATTGTTGAACCCTTGCTCTTATTATGTTGATTTCTCAGTTTTGTCATTATTTTAGCAAATAAATTATTTGATATGTTTTGAGACAGTTTGTTTGAAGAAGTTTCAAAGAGTTAGTAAAAGAGTAAAGTAAAAGTTACAACTTTTTTATTTAAGTATAGGCTATTTTTTATTAAGTAGGCCTATTTATTTTGTATTAATTTAATACATAACCTCACTGTATTCATTTATAATGTATCATTATTGCGTGACATTTGTGTCAATAATCGTCAAGCACATGTGACTCCTTGTAGTGGGAGGGGGCCCCCAAATCAAATTCTGCTTAGGGCCCCCAAAAGGCTCGGGCCGGCTCTGGAAGTACATGAACACACACCAGCACACTGGCATTCAGAAACACACACTTCTACTCTCTACATGTACATCTCGTTCGTCACACACACCAGACGCTCTTGATCTGAGCGAGTGCGGAGCGCTTTCTGTTCACAGTGTTTCAGCTGATGAACACACACTCTCATACACACACACACACACACACTCAGCTCTGACCGATGTGCAGGTTTGGTCAAGTGTGTCGTTGCACGAGAGGGTTTTCATCAGCTTTTCCCGCCATTTTTCAAATGAACTGTATACCGGATATGCTAACAAAAACACACCGTTGTCACGGTTACGTCATCATCGTGCCTCGACACGCCTAACATTCAGATGCACCGTTTTTGCAGTTTTTTTTTAAATTTGATGAATATTAGAAATTTGAATTGTTATTTGACAGCCCTACTTCACAGTAATAAGCAGAACCAATGATGCAAACGTCATCAGATACGAGACAAATTCTGCCTGATTCAGATCAAGTTATGTTTCATCTGATCGTGTCAGATCCATAATATTACTGAGTATGAAGTGTCTTATGAACACAAGCCAATAAACACTGCTCTGAGTGTGAGCTCTCACACGTGGATATAATGTGTTTGCAGGAAAGTGGTTCGGAGGGCGAGTCTGTCGGACCGACACAATCTCTGCCGGAAGGAGTATCAGACCGAGGCCATCGTGTGGAGAGGAGGACGAGAGGAGGAGCGCGAGCGAGAGTCGGATCAGGAGAACAGCCGAACGGTGAGCAAACACAACCAGTTACGGCTTTAGAGCCTCGGATCAGGAAAAAACAAACAAACAAAATATATATATTTATATATACACACTCACCTAAAGGATTATTAGGAACACCTGTTCAATTTCTCATTAATGCAATTATCTAATCCACCAATCACATGGCAGTTGCTTCAATGCATTTAGGGGTGTGGTCCTGGTCAAGACAATCTCCTGAACTCCAAACTGAATGTCAAAATGGGAAAGAAAGGTGATTTAAGCAGTTTTGAGCGTGGCATGGTTGTTGGTGCCAGACGGGCCGGTCTGAGTATTTCACAATCTGCTCAGTTACTGGGATTTTCACGCACAACCATTTCTAGGGTTTACAAAGAATGGTGTGAAAAGGGAAAAACATCCAGTATGCGGCAGTCCTGTGGGCGAAAATGCCTTGTTGATGCTAGAGGTCAGAGGAGAATGGGCCGACTGATTCAAGCTGATAGAAGAGCAACTTTGACTGAAATAACCACTCGTTACAACCGAGGTATGCAGCAAAGCATTTGTGAAGCCACAACACGCACAACCTTGAGGCGGATGGGCTACAACAGCAGAAGACCCCACCGGGTACCACTCATCTCCACTACAAATAGGAAAAAGAGGCTACAATTTGCAAGAGCTCACCAAAATTGAACAGTTGAAGACTGGAAAAATGTTGCCTGGTCTGATGAGTCTCGATTTCTGTTGAGACATTCAGATGGTAGAGTTAGAATTTGGCGTAAACCGAATGAGAACATGGACCCATCATGCCTTGTTACCACTGTGCAGGCTGGTGGTGGTGGTGTAATGGTGTGGGGGATGTTTTCTTGGCACACTTTAGGCCCCTTAGTGCCAATTGGGCATCGTTTAAATGCCACGGCCTTTGTTTCAGAACATTGTTTCTGACCAAGTCCATCCCATTATGGCCACCATGTACCCATCCTCTGATGGCTACTTCCAGCAGGATAATGCACCATGTCATAAAGCTCGAATCATTTCAAATTGGTTTCTTGAACATGACAATGAGTTCACTGTACTAAAATGGCCCCCACAGTCACCAGATCTCAACCCAATAGAGCATCTTTGGGATGTGGTGGAACGGGAGCTTCGTGCCCTGGATGTGCATCCCACAAATCTCCATCAACTGCAAGATGCTATCCTATCAATATGGGCCAACATTTCTAAAGAATGCTTTCAGCACCTTGTTGAATCAATGCCACGTAGAATTAAGGCAGTTCTGAAGGCGAAAGGGGGTCAAACACAGTATTAGTATGGTGTTCCTGATAATCCTTTAGGTGAGTATATATACACTCACCGGCCACTTTATTAGGTACCCCATGCTAGTAACGGGTTGGACCCCCTTTTGCCTTCAGAACTGCCTCAATTCTTCTTGGCATAGATTCAACAAGGTGCTGGAAGCATTCCTCAGGGAGTTTGGTCCATATTGACATGATGGCATCACACAGTTGCCGCAGATTTGTCGGCTGCACATCCATGATGCGAATCTCCCGTTCCACCACATCCCAAAGATGCTCTATTGGGTTGAGATCTGGTGACTGTGGAGGCCATTTTAGTACAGTGAACTCATTGTCATGTTCAAGAAACCAATTTGAAATGATTAGAGCTTTGTGACATGGTGGAAGTAGCCATCAGAGGATGGGTACATGGTGGCCATAATGGGATGGACTTGGTCAGAAACAATGTTCTGAAACAAAGGCCGTGGCATTTAAACGATGCCCAATTGGCACTAAGGGGCCTAAAGTGTGCCAAAAAAACATCCCCCACACCATTACACCACCACCACCAGCCTGCACAGTGGTAACAAGGCATGATGGGTCCATGTTCTCATTCTGTTTACGCCAAATTCTGACTCTACCATCTGAATGTCTCAACAGAAATCGAGACTCATAAGACCAGGAAACATTTTTCAGTCTTCAACTGTTCAATTTTGGTGAGCTCTTGCAAATTGTAGCCTCTTTTTCCTATTTGTAGTGGAGATGAGTGGTACCCGGTGGAGTCTTCTGCTGTTGTAGCCCATCCGCCTCAAGGTTGTTCGTGTTGTGGCTTCACAAATGCTTTGCTGCATACCTCGGTTGTAACGAGTGGTTATTTCAGTCACTGTTGCCCTTCTATCAGCTCGAACCAGTCTGGCCATTCTCCTCTGACCTCTGGCATCAACAAGGCATTTCCGCCCACAGAACTGCCGCTCACTGGATGTTTTTTCTTTTTCGGACCATTCTCTGTAAACCCTAGAGATGGTTGTGCGTGAAAATCCCAGTAGATTAGCAGTTTCTGAAATACTCAGACCAGCCCTTCTGGCACCAACAATCATGCCACGTTCAAAGTCACTCAAATCAACTTTCTTCCCCATACTGATGCTCGGTTTGAACTGCAGGAGATTGTCTTGACCATGTCTACATGCCTAAATGCACTGAGTTGCCGCCATGTGATTGGCTGCTTAGAAATTAAGTGTTAACGAGCAGTTGGACAGGTGTACCTAATAAAGTGGCCGGTGAGTGTATATGTGAAACTGGAAAAATTAGAATATGGTGCAAAAGTTCATTTATTTCAGTAATTCAACTTAAAAGGTGAAACTAATATATTATATAGACTCATTACATGCAAATTGGGATATTTCAAGCTTTTATTTGTTATAATTTTGATGATGGATGGTAGTGATTAGTGATGCGCGGGGCGAGCTGTAAAAATAGATACAGTGGTGCGGAGCGGACCAAATAATTTCATAAAAGCGGGACCCGCGGGTTAGAAAAAAAGCCGACCCGCGCATCACTAGTAGTGATACGTGGAAGCTATAAAAAATTTATTCTGTATTATGAATACTTTAAAGGGATACATTACCGACGGAAAATGTAAAGTTGCGATTTTCTAGGCTGATATGGCTAGGAACTATAGACCAATTTCCAGCCGACGTCACAGTTACGTCACGGCGCTAGCTGGTGGCAGAACAAAGTGAAAACTGGAGGCGGCAAATACAAACCAGCACAGATTCGGCTACAAAATAAGGATCTTAAATTATTCTTCTTATTATTAAATGTCATCTTGTTGTGTTGTTGGGTGCAAGAATCAATGAAACATTAATATGCTTTATCTGCAATTTTTTATTTCTAGAAAATATTCACCTCATTAAAATTGCACCGTAATGTCACTCTTTACATTGTCGTCTTCTCGGCGCTGGCTCGGCAGAACTGCGAATCGTACCACACAAGTCTTGTACTTGACCATTCAGCACATAGTTATAGGCATCTAAAGATTTATATGCCCTCTGTTTCTCTATCAGGTAGGTGTAGAAGTCAGGACACTCAACCGGAGGTAGCGTTAACGTTAATCCTGTCAGATCGTCCAGCGTGTAGGCTACAGTACGGGTCGGCCAATCTGGTTCTGTCCGTTAAAATTAACTTTTGCAAATAACAATCGCGGTCCTGGACAGTGAGCGACCTTGCACATTAAGATAAAATCGGATTTTCTCCAGTCATTGTTAAAAACAAGCTAACAAAACTTGCAGACTTTACGTTAGTGAAGCGGCCAGAGGGATCGTTCTGCCACCACCTAAGCTCCGCCCACATAAAAACGTCACCATGTTTACCAACTGAAAATTGGTCTATACTCTCATATGACGCTGATATGACGCAGCGCCTGAAAATAGTTCCGTTGTGTTGGCGGAAGGTGGCCTATTTTCAGGCGCTGCGTCATATCATTACGCCTGCTGCTCTCATGGTACGGCAGTGAAGTTTCTTGATTATTACGCAGGAATGAGAGTATAGTTCCTAGCCATATCAGCCTAGAAAATCGCAACTTTACATTTTCCGTCGGTCTTAGTGCACGATGTAACTACACAAGAGTCAAGTTTTAAATAGGAAAAATATCGAAACTCTTTGGTCATTTTTTTTTTAGAAATGCTAATGGTCTTGTCCACTCCAATGATGTATGCTAAGCTATGCTAAAAGTGGTACCGCCAGAACCGGAGATCGGCTGAATGAATTCAAAAACGGTAGAACTGAACAGTTTAACTCTGGGGGAGTTGTAAAATGAGCCTATTTCCAAAAAAAAGTGGAGTATCCCTTTAATCACTGATGATCTTTACAGCGGAAGTGAATCAATCAAAACTAACTTTATCTGGACGATAACTTTATTCTAGAGCTGCTGTAAAGCCTAAACACTGTTACTGTAATCTCCTGTTATCACTGTAAAGCTGCTGTGGAACTCTATATTGTTAAAGCGCTGTATAAATGAAGGCCACCTGACTAGTGTGTGTGTGTGTGTGTGTGTGTGTGTAACGCAGGCTGATGACGGCTCGCGCGCGCCGGGGATCCTGAAGGACGGCGGACGACAGAACGGTTGCGTTCCCGCTCCAGCGCCGCCCGCTTCTAACGGCGACCCCGTGACCCCTGACCCCACGACCTCCACTGAGGAGTCCAAGCCTAAAGAGCGCGCGCAAACGCTGTCCGAACTCAAAAAGCAGCGCTCAGCCGCTAAGCTCCTCCCACACCCTGTCCTCAACGGTCACATGGGCAACGGATCCACCAATCCCGAGGACCCGCGCATGCCACAGGTCTCGTCCAATGGCAGCGCGGTTTACTTCACGCCGGCCAGCGGAGACCCGCCCCTCCTGAGATTCAAGCAGCCAATCGAAGACGAGGATCCGAAGAGTCACGGCTGCTGCTGCGTCTCGTAGATCCGGCCAATCGCATGATCCCAAGCGTCTGATTGGCCGATCGAGGCCTGATTCATCCAGACTTTTGCTCTGCAGGTTTTCCGATTTAGTTCTCTTTCTCAGAGTAAAACAGAGGTGAACGTGATCCTGCACATGACGGATCACGGTGGGAGGGTTTATGGGTAATTGTTTATTTCATATCATCAGTTCTGGCATGTTAATGTGGTGTCTGTCCAGTTCAATCATGAAACTGACAGCAGAAATAGCCAATGAGGTTCCAGTGCCACTCTTGTAGCCCCTCCCACTCCTCAACCCTCACCTGCCAATCACAGGATCCCTTGCGTCTGATTGGCCGATGGAGGCCTGATTCA
>JARWKJ010000010.1:864685-877185 GCA_029959095.1 Rhinichthys osculus
AACCTTTCACTGGATCTCAAAGAGCAAAAGGACAGTTTCTACACGACAATATTTCACTGTAAAAAAAACATCTAGATCGTTCCTGCGCGTGAGAATATATTAATGCGCACCGTTCCGTTCGTTTAGAAAGTGCATTATTCCCCAATAATTCTCGGTGTTGTTTTAAGCAGCTCGTGTTGTCGGATGAAGGCGGGTCTTCACGAACTGATCCGCGATCAGCTGAGGCGTCACAGTCCGCACGCTCGGATCATATTTAGCGTTATTCCCGTGGATGTCGAACGATGTTTCACTGTCGGAGGAACGTTTCGGCAGCGTCTTTGTTCCTGCAGCGGGTAAACTTCTCCGGAACGCTTCAACTTCACGCGAGCGGCTCCCATGCGATGCGATGCTGGCGATTAAACGCTAGCAAAGCCAATGTTTTATTATTCAATCCATGTTCACGTGAGACTCCGTTCGGAACATCGTCGGGTTTAGTTGTTGCACGCGCGCGAATGGCGGCGTTTGTTTCGAACGCGACGCCGCGACGAGAATACAGCGACATCTTGAAATCACCCAATGAACTCGAGTCGTTTTTATCGGTCCGTTCTTCGGCTGCTGTCATGGTGATGCAAACGAGACGATCGACCACGACGCCCGAGAAAACGCGAGATGAACGCGCCGCTGATATTCAAACGGTACGTCAGAGTTACGAAACCGACTGTTAAATATAATTTATTTATTGTGCATTAATGTTTACAGGTGGATTCGGCAGGTTATAGTGGTTATCGTGTGTGCAGAACTCTTGTGTTGTTTCTGTTCACACGCTCTTTGTTCCGTTCTTAGTGTTTAAACTAGTGAACGGTGTGTTTTGCAGTGTGTTTGTGTTTGTTGTTCTGTCACGTGGTTACACGCTGGTCATCAGAGTTTATGCTCTTTGTTGTCGTTTTTTACTTCCTCTGTCTTGATACAGAAACTCTCCCTCGAAGTTACTCTGTTTACTGTGGTAACGTTACACTGATGCTAGTGTGTGTGTGTGTGTGTGTGTCCTCTGTAGCCTATCGTGCATGTCTCTGTTCATGTAACATCAAAGATTACCCGAGTATGATTATGGCTTTCATGCGGTGTTTATCTGTCATATGGATCCGAGTCTGTCATCATGTTTCAGTAGCTCCGCATAACCAGCTGATGTAGTGGATATTCATCTTTCACTTTCACTGGAATGTCAAACTAGAAGGAAGATCATTCCAGGTGAAGTTGCTATTCTTGTTTGTGTGTGTGTGTGTGTGTCAGAGAGAGAGAGAGAGAGAGAGAGAGAGAGAGAGAGAGAGAGAGAGAGAGAGAGAGAGAGAGAGAGAGAGAGAGAGAGAGAGAGAGAGAGAGAGAGAGAGAGAGAGAGAGAGAGAGAGAGAGAGAGAGAGAGAGAGAGAGAGAGAGAGAGGAGAGAGAGAGAGAGAGAATGTAATGCAGTCTCCTTTTTCATCAAGTAAATATTGAGCTTGTGCATCATTCTCAATTTTGAAGTTGGGACAAATTATTTCAAAGTCTCTCTCTCTCTCTCTCTCTCTCCTCTCTCTCTCTCTCTCTCTCTCTCTCTCTCTCTCTCTCTCTCTGTGTGTGTGTTTGTGACTGTAGGTCTCACTTATACTCTGATCTCTCAGGCCTTGACTGTTATTTGTTTTTATTATTTGCTGGGGTCAGCGGAGCGTCTGGCGTGTGTCCACAGGTTTTGTTGGATTAGTGTGTGTGTGTGTGTGTGTGTGTGTGTGTGTGTGTTGTAGAGTCACACACGACCTTCACACGTCATCTGTTCCCTCCCTCTGGCTTTAGCTAAACTATTTTTATCAATTCTAATGCAGCATTCATTGCTAGAAAATAACAAGACCGGGTTGCAAACTTCACACACACACACACACACACACACACACACACACACACACACTGACACAGACACATACATACATACATACATATACACAGACACACACACATATATATATATATACACGCGCACACAGACACATACATGCACACACACACACTCACACACACACACTCACACTATGTGTCTGTGTGTATTTGCGTGTGTATATACTGTATATGTGTCTGTGTGTATTTGCGTGTGTATATACTGTATATGTGTCTGTGTGTGTGTGTATAATATATATATATATACAGACACACACACATACACATATATACACACACTCACACACAGACACACATGTGTGTAACGTCTCTCTCAGCTCCTCCGGATGAATGTGTGTAGATTATGCTGTGCGTCTGTTTTTTTCGTCAAACAGTCTTATCTTACACAACACACCATTGTGTCTGTTTGAACGTTGGCATGTTGCCCTACACACACACACACACCCTCACGCACGGCTGCTGTCTCTATGGAAATGAAAAGCCTGTATTCTTTGTGAATGTTGGAGGTTGAATGAGGGCAGATTTTCGGCTCGGCACAAGAACTGGTGTCACATGCGGATGAACAAACAAGTTTTGATTGGCGTTTTCAGTGTGTTGATGTTCGTATTCTGAACCTCGTCAGTCTGTGTGTTTTATATCTCACACACACATCACATCTACTGGACTATTGGACCTAAAATTAGATCTTACATTCCATCTGATGTTTATTTCTGAATCCTCGCTCACGGCGTTCTCAGCAGAACTTCAGTGATTGGCTCCTGAAGCAGTCACTCGAGAGCTTCTGTGCTCTGATTGGCTGAGGACTGGTGCTAAGCCCCTCCCACGAGGCCTTTTGGCAGCTTTCACATTAAATCTTTGAATCCATTAGTATTTCGCTAAACTACAGTCACGTGTGTGTCTGAGTGAGTGAATGACCTTTTTCTACAGCGCTTGATGTCTAATAACGATTGTTTCAAAGCAGCTTCACAGTTATGAACAGGAACAGAGCAGAATCAGTGATGCGAACTACATCATATATGATATCAGACAAATTCTGCTGTAAAACCATTATTATTTTTTTGTGTTTTGTATCAATATTGTTTCGGTTTTTTTTGTATTTTGCATCAGTTTTTTAAATATATTTTTTAGAATTTTGTTGTCAGTATTTTTGAGTATTGTGTATCAGTATTAGGTTTTTTGTGTCAGTATTTTTTTGTTTTTTGTATTTTGTATCAGTATTTTTTGTTATTCTGTATCAATATATATATTTTTTTAAATTGTATCTGTATTTTTTGTTTTTTTTTGTATCAGTATTAGTTTTTGTATCAGTATTTTTTGGTATATATTTGTTTTTTGTTTTTTCATCTGTATATTTTTATTATTTTGTATCATTATATTCTTTTTTTTGTGTGTTGTATCAGTATTTGTGAGTATTTTGTATCAGTATTTTTTTTAGTATTTTGTACCAGTATTAATTTTTTTATCAGAATATTTTGGTATATATTTTTTGTGTTTTTTTAACTGTATATTTTTTGTATTTTGTATCATTATATTATTGTTTTGTATTGAATCCGTATTTTTGAGTATTTTGTGTCAGTTGTTTGTGATATTTTTCAGTATTTTGTACAAGTATTAGTTTTTAGTATCACTATTTTTTGGTATATATATATGTTTTTGTGTTTTTTTTAACTGTATTTTTTTAGTATTTTGTATCATTATATTCCTTTTTTGTATTGAATCAGTATTTTATTTTTGTATTTTGTATCAGTATTAGTTTTTTATCAGTATTTTTTGGTATATTTTTTGTTTTTTTAACTAAATTTTTAGTATTTTGTATAATTATATTCTTTTTGTTGTATTGAATCAGTATTTTTGAGTATTTTGTGTCAGTATTTTGTGATATTTTTCAGTATTTTGTACAAGTATTAGTTTTTTGTATCACTATTTTTTGGTATATATATGTTGTTGTGTTTTTTTAACTGTATATTTTTAGTATTTTGTATCATTATATTCTTTTTTGTATTGAATCAGTATTTTTGAGTATTTTGTGTCAGTATTTTGTGATATTTGTCAGTATTTTGTACAAGTATTAGTTTTTTGTATCACTATTTTTTGGTATATATATATATATGTTTTTGTGTTTTTGTAACTGTATATTTTTTAGTATTTTGTATCATTATATTAATTTTTTGTATTGAATCAGTATTTTTTAGTATTTTGTGTCAGTATTTTGTGATATTTTTCAGTATTTTGTACAAGTATTAGTTTTTTGTATCACTATTTTTTGGTATATATGTTTTTGTTTTTTTAACTGTATTTTTATTATTTTGTATCATTTATATTCTTTTTTTGTATTGAATCAGTATTTTGTGTCAGTATTTAGTGATATTTTTCAGTATTTTGTATCAGTGTTTTTTTGTATCAGTATTAGTTTTTTGTATCAGTATTTTTTTGGTATATATATTTAGTTTTTTCATCTGTATATTTTTATTATTTTGTATCATTATATTCTTTTTTTTGTATTGTATCAGTATATGTGAGTATTTTGTATCAGTATTAGTTTTTTATCAGTATTTTTTGGTATATATTTTTTGGTTATTTAACTGTATATTTTTAGTATTTTGTATCATTATATTATCTTTTTGTATTGAATCAGTATTTTGTGTCAGTATTTTGTGATATTTTTCAGTATTCTGTCCCAGTATTAGTTTTTTTTTGTATCACTATTTTTTGGTATGTTTTTTTTAACTGTATATTTTTTGTATTTTGTATCATTATATTATTGTTTTGTATTGAATCAGTATTTTTAAATATTTTGTGTCAGTTGTTTGTGATATTTTTCAGTATTTTGTACAAGTATTAGTTTTTAGTATCACTATTTTTTGGTATATATATATGTTTTTGTGTTTTTTTTTAACTGTATTTTTTTAGTATTTTGTATCATTATATTCCTTTTTTGTATTGAATCAGTATTTTATTTTTGTATTTTGTATCAGTATTAGTTTTTTATCAGTATTTTTTGGTATATTTTTTGTTTTTTTAACTAAATTTTTAGTATTTTGTATAATTATATTCTTTTTGTTGTATTGAATCAGTATCTTTGAGTATTTTGTGTCAGTATTTTGTGATATTTTTCAGTATTTTGTACAAGTATTAGTTTTTTGTATCACTATTTTTTGGTATATATATGTTGTTGTGTTTTTTTAACTGTATATTTTTAGTATTTTGTATCATTATATTCTTTTTTGTATTGAATCAGTATTTTTGAGTATTTTGTGTCAGTATTTTGTGATATTTGTCAGTATTTTGTACAAGTATTAGTTTTTTGTATCACTATTTTTTGGTATATATATATATATGTTTTTGTGTTTTTGTAACTGTATATTTTTTAGTATTTTGTATCATTATATTAATTTTTTGTATTGAATCAGTATTTTTTAGTATTTTGTGTCAGTATTTTGTGATATTTTTCAGTATTTTGTACAAGTATTAGTTTTTTGTATCACTATTTTTTGGTATATATGTTTTTGTTTTTTTAACTGTATTTTTATTATTTTGTATCATTTATATTCTTTTTTTGTATTGAATCAGTATTTTGTGTCAGTATTTAGTGATATTTTTCAGTATTTTGTATCAGTGTTTTTTTGTATCAGTATTAGTTTTTTGTATCAGTATTTTTTTGGTATATATATTTAGTTTTTTCATCTGTATATTTTTATTATTTTGTATCATTATATTCTTTTTTTTGTATTGTATCAGTATATGTGAGTATTTTGTATCAGTATTAGTTTTTTATCAGTATTTTTTGGTATATATTTTTTGGTTATTTAACTGTATATTTTTAGTATTTTGTATCATTATATTATCTTTTTGTATTGAATCAGTATTTTGTGTCAGTATTTTGTGATATTTTTCAGTATTCTGTCCCAGTATTAGTTTTTTTTTGTATCACTATTTTTTGGTATGTTTTTTTAACTGTATATTTTTTGTATTTTGTATCATTATATTATTGTTTTGTATTGAATCCGTATTTTTGAGTATTTTGTGTCAGTTGTTTGTGATATTTTTCAGTATTTTGTACAAGTATTAGTTTTTAGTATCACTATTTTTTGGTATATATATATGTTTTTGTGTTTTTTTTAACTGTATTTTTTTAGTATTTTGTATCATTATATTCCTTTTTTGTATTGAATCAGTATTTTATTTTTGTATTTTGTATCAGTATTAGTTTTTTATCAGTATTTTTTGGTATATTTTTTGTTTTTTTAACTAAATTTTTAGTATTTTGTATAATTATATTCTTTTTGTTGTATTGAATCAGTATTTTTGAGTATTTTGTGTCAGTATTTTGTGATATTTTTCAGTATTTTGTACAAGTATTAGTTTTTTGTATCACTATTTTTTGGTATATATATGTTGTTGTGTTTTTTTAACTGTATATTTTTAGTATTTTGTATCATTATATTCTTTTTTGTATTGAATCAGTATTTTTGAGTATTTTGTGTCAGTATTTTGTGATATTTGTCAGTATTTTGTACAAGTATTAGTTTTTTGTATCACTATTTTTTGGTATATATATATATGTTTTTGTGTTTTTGTAACTGTATATTTTTTAGTATTTTGTATCATTATATTAATTTTTTGTATTGAATCAGTATTTTTTAGTATTTTGTGTCAGTATTTTGTGATATTTTTCAGTATTTTGTACAAGTATTAGTTTTTTGTATCACTATTTTTTGGTATATATGTTTTTGTTTTTTTTAACTGTATTTTTATTATTTTGTATCATTTATATTCTTTTTTTGTATTGAATCAGTATTTTGTGTCAGTATTTAGTGATATTTTTCAGTATTTTGTATCAGTGTTTTTTTGTATCAGTATTAGTTTTTTGTATCAGTATTTTTTTGGTATATATATTTAGTTTTTTCATCTGTATATTTTTATTATTTTGTATCATTATATTCTTTTTTTTGTATTGTATCAGTATATGTGAGTATTTTGTATCAGTATTAGTTTTTTATCAGTATTTTTTGGTATATATTTTTTGGTTATTTAACTGTATATTTTTAGTATTTTGTATCATTATATTATCTTTTTGTATTGAATCAGTATTTTGTGTCAGTATTTTGTGATATATTTCAGTATTCTGTCCCAGTATTAGTTTTTTTTTGTATCACTATTTTTTGGTATGTTTTTTTAACTGTATATTTTTTGTATTTTGTATCATTATATTATTGTTTTGTATTGAATCCGTATTTTTGAGTATTTTGTGTCAGTTGTTTGTGATATTTTTCAGTATTTTGTACAAGTATTAGTTTTTAGTATCACTATTTTTTGGTATATATATATGTTTTTGTGTTTTTTTTAACTGTATTTTTTTAGTATTTTGTATCATTATATTCCTTTTTTGTATTGAATCAGTATTTTATTTTTGTATTTTGTATCAGTATTAGTTTTTTATCAGTATTTTTTGGTATATTTTTTGTTTTTTTAACTAAATTTTTAGTATTTTGTATAATTATATTCTTTTTGTTATATTGAATCAGTATTTTTGAGTATTTTGTGTCAGTATTTTGTGATATTTTTCAGTATTTTGTACAAGTATTAGTTTTTTGTATCACTATTTTTTGGTATATATATGTTGTTGTGTTTTTTTAACTGTATATTTTTAGTATTTTGTATCATTATATTCTTTTTTGTATTGAATCAGTATTTTTGAGTATTTTGTGTCAGTATTTTGTGATATTTGTCAGTATTTTGTACAAGTATTAGTTTTTTGTATCACTATTTTTTGGTATATATATATATATGTTTTTGTGTTTTTGTAACTGTATATTTTTTAGTATTTTGTATCATTATATTAATTTTTTGTATTGAATCAGTATTTTTTAGTATTTTGTGTCAGTATTTTGTGATATTTTTCAGTATTTTGTACAAGTATTAGTTTTTTGTATCACTATTTTTTGGTATATATGTTTTTGTTTTTTTAACTGTATTTTTATTATTTTGTATCATTTATATTCTTTTTTTGTATTGAATCAGTATTTTGTGTCAGTATTTAGTGATATTTTTCAGTATTTTGTATCAGTGTTTTTTTGTATCAGTATTAGTTTTTTGTATCAGTATTTTTTTGGTATATATATTTAGTTTTTTCATCTGTATATTTTTATTATTTTGTATCATTATATTCTTTTTTTTGTATTGTATCAGTATATGTGAGTATTTTGTATCAGTATTAGTTTTTTATCAGTATTTTTTGGTATATATTTTTTGGTTATTTAACTGTATATTTTTAGTATTTTGTATCATTATATTATCTTTTTGTATTGAATCAGTATTTTGTGTCAGTATTTTGTGATATTTTTCAGTATTCTGTCCCAGTATTAGTTTTTTTTTGTATCACTATTTTTTGGTATGTTTTTTTAACTGTATATTTTTTGTATTTTGTATCATTATATTATTGTTTTGTATTGAATCCGTATTTTTGAGTATTTTGTGTCAGTTGTTTGTGATATTTTTCAGTATTTTGTACAAGTATTAGTTTTTAGTATCACTATTTTTTGGTATATATATATGTTTTTGTGTTTTTTTTAACTGTATTTTTTTAGTATTTTGTATCATTATATTCCTTTTTTGTATTGAATCAGTATTTTATTTTTGTATTTTGTATCAGTATTAGTTTTTTATCAGTATTTTTTGGTATATTTTTTGTTTTTTTAACTAAATTTTTAGTATTTTGTATAATTATATTCTTTTTGTTGTATTGAATCAGTATTTTTGAGTATTTTGTGTCAGTATTTTGTGATATTTTTCAGTATTTTGTACAAGTATTAGTTTTTTGTATCACTATTTTTTGGTATATATATGTTGTTGTGTTTTTTTAACTGTATATTTTTAGTATTTTGTATCATTATATTCTTTTTTGTATTGAATCAGTATTTTTGAGTATTTTGTGTCAGTATTTTGTGATATTTGTCAGTATTTTGTACAAGTATTAGTTTTTTGTATCACTATTTTTTGGTATATATATATATATGTTTTTGTGTTTTTGTAACTGTATATTTTTTAGTATTTTGTATCATTATATTAATTTTTTGTATTGAATCAGTATTTTTTAGTATTTTGTGTCAGTATTTTGTGATATTTTTCAGTATTTTGTACAAGTATTAGTTTTTTGTATCACTATTTTTTGGTATATATGTTTTTGTTTTTTTAACTGTATTTTTATTATTTTGTATCATTTATATTCTTTTTTTGTATTGAATCAGTATTTTGTGTCAGTATTTAGTGATATTTTTCAGTATTTTGTATCAGTGTTTTTTTGTATCAGTATTAGTTTTTTGTATCAGTATTTTTTTGGTATATATATTTAGTTTTTTCATCTGTATATTTTTATTATTTTGTATCATTATATTCTTTTTTTTGTATTGTATCAGTATATGTGAGTATTTTGTATCAGTATTAGTTTTTTATCAGTATTTTTTGGTATATATTTTTTGGTTATTTAACTGTATATTTTTAGTATTTTGTATCATTATATTATCTTTTTGTATTGAATCAGTATTTTGTGTCAGTATTTTGTGATATTTTTCAGTATTCTGTCCCAGTATTAGTTTTTTTTTGTATCACTATTTTTTGGTATGTTTTTTTAACTGTATATTTTTTGTATTTTGTATCATTATATTATTGTTTTGTATTGAATCCGTATTTTTGAGTATTTTGTGTCAGTTGTTTGTGATATTTTTCAGTATTTTGTACAAGTATTAGTTTTTAGTATCACTATTTTTTGGTATATATATATGTTTTTGTGTTTTTTTTAACTGTATTTTTTTAGTATTTTGTATCATTATATTCCTTTTTTGTATTGAATCAGTATTTTATTTTTGTATTTTGTATCAGTATTAGTTTTTTATCAGTATTTTTTGGTATATTTTTTGTTTTCTTAACTAAATTTTTAGTATTTTGTATAATTATATTCTTTTTGTTATATTGAATCAGTATTTTTGAGTATTTTGTGTCAGTATTTTTTGATATTTTTCAGTATTTTGTACAAGTATTAGTTTTTTTGTATCACTATTTTTTGGTATATATATGTTGTTGTGTTTTTTTAACTGTATATTTTTAGTATTTTGTATCATTATATTCTTTTTTGTATTGAATCAGTATTTTTGAGTATTTTGTGTCAGTATTTTGTGATATTTGTCAGTATTTTGTACAAGTATTAGTTTTTTGTATCACTATTTTTTGGTATATATATATGTTTTTGTGTTTTTTTAACTATTTTTTTTAGTATTTTGTATCATTATATTCCTTTTTTGTATTGAATCAGTATTTTATTTTTGTATTTTGTATCAGTATTAGTTTTTTATCAGTATTTTTTGGTATATTTTTAGTTTTTTAACTAAATTTTTAGTATTTTGTATAATTATATTCTTTTTTGTATTGAATCAGTATTTTTGAGTATTTTGTGTCAGTATTTTGTGATATTTTTCAGTATTTTGTACAAGTATTAGTTTTTTTGTATCACTATTTTTTGGTATATATATGTTGTTGTGTTTTTTTAACTGTATATTTTTAGTATTTTGTATCATTATATTCTTTTTTTGTATTGAATCAGTATTTTTGAATATTTTGTGTCAGTATTTTGTGATATTTGTCAGTATTTTGTACAAGTATTAGTTTTCTTGCATCACTATTTTTTGGTATATATATGTTGTTGTGTTTTTTTAACTGTATATTTTTTAGTATTTTGTATCATTATATTCCTTTTTTGTATTGAATCAGTATTTTATTTTTGTATTTTGTATCAGTATTAGTTTTTTATCAGTATTTTTTGGTATATATTTTTTGTTTTTTTAACTAAATTTTTTGTATTTTGTATAATTATATTCTTTTTTGTATTGAATCAGTATTTTTGAGTATTTTGTGTCAGTATTTTGTGATATTTTTCAGTATTTTGTACAAGTATTAGTTTTTTTGTATCACTATTTTTTGGTATATATATGTTTTTGTGTTTTTTTTAACGGTGTTTTTTTAGTATTTTGTATCATTATATTGTTTTTTTGTATTGAATCAGTATTTTGTGTCAGTATTTAGTGATATTTTTCAGTATTTTGTACCAGTGTTTGTCTGTCTGCTTGTGGTTTTCAGCGGTCAGATCTGTTAAATCTCTCCTGTTGAAATGTTCCGTCAGGATCAGGTGTCGCCCGTGTCCCGCGCTGAAGGTCAAGGGTCAGACGGGAAGCTCAGTCGGACACAGCAGCTCAGGAAGGTGTTTAAGGAGTACGGTGCCGTCGGCGTCTCCTTCCACATCGGGATCTCCCTCATGTCTCTGGGAATATTCTACCTCTCCGTGTCCAGGTGAGATTCAGGCCTTTAACCAAAAACTGCAGTGTTCATTTCACCAAACTACAGTCGTGAGTGAATGACCTTTATTTCTACAGCGCTTTATGTCTAATAACGATTGTTTCAAAGCAGCTTCACAGTTATGAACAGGAACAGAGCAGAATCAGTGATGCAAACTACATCATATATGATATCAGACAAATTCAAATTCTGCTGTAAAGACATTATTCATTTTGTGTCAGTATTTTTTTAGTGTTTTGTATCAGTATTTTTGGATTATTTTGTATACTTTTTCAGAATTAAAAAAAAATACTGATACAAAATTCTGAACAAGATACCAAAAAATACAGATACAAAATACACAAAAATACAGATACAGTATACAGTGTCAGTATTTTGTATCAATATTTTTTGAGGATATTTTTTAGTATTTTGTATCTGTATTTTTTGGTATCTTTTTCGGTGTTTTGTATCAGTATTTTTTTTATTTTATTTTTTATTTTGTATGAGCATCTTTTAATAATTTGTATCAATATTTTTATTTTGTATCTGTATTTTTTGTGCGTTTTGTATCAGTATTTTTTTCCTGTATTTTTTGTATTTTGTATCTATTTTTTGTGCACATTTTTCAGTATTTTTTAAAATGTTTTTTTTTAGTATTTTGTATCTCTTTTTTGTTATTCTGTATCAATATTTTTTGTATTTTATATCAGTATTTTGTATCAGTATTTTTTGTTTTTTTAGTATTTTGTATAATTTTTTTGGTATTTTCTATCGGTATTTTGTATCAATATTTTTTATTTGTATCAGTAATTATATAATTTTGTGTCACTATTTTTTGGTGTTTTTAGTGTTCAGTACCAATATTTTTTTAATTTAATTTTGTATTGTGTCAGTATTTTGTGTTAGCATTTTGGTATTTTTAGGATTTTGTATCAGTGTTTTTATTATTTTGTATCATTATTTTTTGTAATGTCAGTATTTTGGGGGGGGGGGTTTCAGTATTTTTTGGTATATATTTCTTTCTATTTTGTTTCATTTCTTGTATTTTATATCAGGGTTTTCGGGTATTTTTTTTTGTATTTTGTATCTTATTTTTTGTAGTTTTTTATATCAGTATTTTTTGTATCAGTGTATTTAGTTTTGTTTTTTTGTATTTTGTATCAGTATTTTGTTATTCTTTTAGTATTTTGTATCAGTATTCGTATTTAAGTATTTTTGTATACATATTTTTTATGAGTATTTCTTTTTGTAAATTGTGCAAATTGGCC
>JARWKJ010000010.1:892185-949685 GCA_029959095.1 Rhinichthys osculus
AAGAGTCTGATCTAGACAAACCAGCCGACATTTATAACTAAATACACATTTATATACTTTTAACCACTAATGCTGGTCTTGCACGAGCTGTGATGCGACACACATTACATCATCAGGGTGAAAGGTCAAGCGTGTTCCGGCTCAGAAATGTAAAGTAGGGCGAAAAACTCCATCGCATTTTCTCCTCCAACTTCAAAATCGTCCGACATCATTGTTTTACCTTTTATTTTTTTGTAAATGGCGTTTGACTCTTTGCGTGTTCGCTCTGTAAACACTGGGTCGGTTCTTCCGCCTACGTCCCGCTTGACCTTTCAACCTGATGATGTAATGTGTGTCGCATCATAGCTCGTGCAAGACCAGCATTAGTGGTTAAAAGTATATAAATGTGTATTTTGTTATAAATGTCGGCTGGTTTGCCTAGGAAAAACTCAGTGCAGTTTACCCCAGCGGAAAATATGTGTTTGTTGGAGGAGTAACAGTTACAAGGACATTTTACTTGGGAAATTTAGCAGAGAATGTAGTAAATGTAGTAGTAGAATGTAGTAAAAAGAAGAAATGTTTAATTTGGAAAAAGATTGCTACGACTGTTGAGCGGAGCGTTAAAGACGTACAGAAAAGATACAAAAACATTGTAGAAGTAGGGGTAACACTTTACTTGAAGGGGTGTACATAAGACTGACATGACACCTTCATGACCATGACATGACATATGTCATGAATATGAAGTAGGGTTTTATGCATGTTTATGACAACTGTCATTAAGTGTCATTCGCTCAATTTAAAAAAATTGAATGCAAATATGACATTGTTTGAGATGTCTTTGTTATGACACCTTGACATAAACCAATACATCATAACCTGTCAGTGACTTTGTCATAACAACTTGACATTAAATTAAGTTAAACTGTCATGTGGTTGGTTTTGACATTGGCTCTCATAAGGCCATCATAACTGTGTCATGAATATTTTTCGTGACCTCAACTACAGTGGTACACATTGAATTTGTCATTAAAATGTTATAATGGCCTCATGACAGCCAATGTCAAAACCAACCACCTGACAGTTTAATGTAATGTTAACCCATAAAGCTAAGTGGTTTCTTAAGTTCGATAATTAATCTGCTATGTCATGTTTATGACAGGTTGTGTTGTCTTGGTAATGTCAAGTTGTTATGACAAAGTCACTGACAGGTTATGATGTATTGGTTTATGTCAAGGTGTCATAACAAAAACATCTCAAACAATGTCATATTTGCATTAAAAATGTCATAATTGAGCGAATGACACTTAATGACAGTTGTCATAAACATGCATAAACCTCCTTTCATATTCATAACATGTGTCATGTCATGATTATGAAGGTGTCATGTTAGTCTTATGCACACCCCTTCAAGTAAAGTGTTACCGAAGTGGGTTACTGCGGTCCCTAAAAACACTTTCCCTTCTCATATCTCTCCATAACGCCGCCAGCAAACCACAAATTATGAGCCATTTTCCCTTTTCTTTCGGCTGTTTGTAATGTAACTGATTGTTGCTGCTGATTGCCAAGGTAACAGAGCCTTAGACCTAAGTTAAAGTGCCTCTATTCATCATTAAAGTGCATCTATTTATTAATAAAGTGCATCTGTCCATCATAAAAGTGGATCTATTCATCATAAAAGTGGATCTATCCATCATAAAAGTGCATCTGTCCATCATTAAAGTGCATCTGTCCATCATAAAAGTGCATCTGTCCATCATAAAAGTGCATCTGTCCATCATAAAAGTGCATCTATCCATCATAAAAGTGCATCAATCCATCATAAAAGTGCATCTATCCATCATAAAAGTGCATCAATCCATCATAAAAGTGCATCTATCCATCATAAAAGTGCATCTGTCCATCATAAAAGTGCATCTATCCATCATAAAAGTGCATCTGTCCGTCATAAAAGTGCATCTGTCCATCATAAAAGTGCATCTATCCATCATAAAAGTGCATCTGTCCGTCATAAAAGTGCATCTGTCCATCATAAAAGTGCATCTATCCATCATAAAAGTGCATCTATCCATCATAAAAGTGCATCTGTCCATCATAAAAGTGCATCTATCCATCATAAAAGTGCATCTGTCCATCATAAAAGTGCATCTATCCATCATAAAAGTGCATCTGTCCATCATAAAAGTGCATCTGTCCATCATAAAAGTGCATCAATCCATCATAAAAGTGCATCTGTCCATCATAAAAGTGCATCTGTCCGTCATAAAAGTGCATCTGTCCATCATAAAAGTGCATCTATCCATCATAAAAGTGCATCTATCCATCATAAAAGTGCATCTGTCCATCATAAAAGTGCATCTATCCATCATAAAAGTGCATCTATCCATCATAAAAGTGCATCTGTCCATCATAAAAGTGCATCTATCCATCATAAAAGTGCATCTATCCATCATAAAAGTGCATCTGTCCATCATAAAAGTGCATCAATCCATCATAAAAGTGCATCTATCCATCATAAAAGTGCATCTGTCCATCATAAAAGTGCATCTATCCATCATAAAAGTGCATCTATCCATCATAAAAGTGCATCTGTCCATCATAAAAGTGCATCTATCCATCATAAAAGTGCATCTATCCATCATAAAAGTGCATCTGTCCGTCATAAAAGTGCATCTGTCCATCATAAAAGTGCATCTATCCATCATAAAAGTGCATCTATCCATCATAAAAGTGCATCTGTCCGTCATAAAAGTGCATCTGTCCATCATAAAAGTGCATCTATCCATCATAAAAGTGCATCTATCCATCATAAAAGTGCATCTGTCCATCATAAAAGTGCATCTATCCATCATAAAAGTGCATCTATCCATCATAAAAGTGCATCTATCCATCATAAAAGTGCATCTATCCATCATAAAAGTGCATCTATCCATCATAAAAGTGCATCTGTCCATCATAAAAGTGCCTCTATCCATCATAAAAGTGCATCTATCCATCATAAAAGTGCATCTATCCATCACAAAAGTGCATCTGTCCATCATAAAAGTGCATCTATCCATCATAAAAGTACATCTATCCATCATAAAAGTGCATCTGTCCGTCATAAAAGTGCGTCTGTCCGTCATAAAAGTGCATCTGTCCATCATAAAAAGGCATCTATCCATCATAAAAGTGCATCTATCCATCATAAAAGTGCATCTATCCATCATAAAAGTGCATCTATCCATCATAAGTGCATCTGTCTAATACTATAAACCGGTCTAAAATAGCTTTGTGTAACCGGCCCCGGGTTTAGATTCTCCTGTGGTCTGTAGGTGGCGCTCACACTCCTCTTCACACTGTAACTGCCAGCTCACACACTCCTCAAACACTCCGCAACGCAAACAGACACACAATTTCTTTCAATTAGCAGGAGTCGGGCAGCTCAATAAATTTCAGTTTGTCGTGAGAGACGCGAGAGCGCTGTAGTTCGACTCGCCGCAAATGAAGAGTAATGTGAGAGTGAGCTTTACCACTTCAGCCTGCTAACCAGACACACACAGATGACCCTCTCACACACACACACACACAGACCGTGAGAGTTCATCGAGACGAGAATAAACGAGATCGTCTCAGAAGACGACGACAGAAGAGTCCAGATGAGGGAAGGCCTGAGTCTCTTCATAATGATAAGATATTGAGCGTTTCTCCTCGAATGAAAGACATCTGTCACGGATCGGGGGTCTTTCCTCTCTAGAGGAGCGTAATATCAATAATATTAACTTCAGCACATCATAAACCCGCGGCTTAGACACTGCGGCCACACGCAGATCTTCTAGTACTGGGAGAAAGTGCTGGGAATCGATTTTGCAATGAAAAATATGGATCGGCGGATCATTGCGATTTGCCTGGGAAACCCTTTAAAGAGGATCCTGTCAGAGAAGATCCACCGACACAGACTCCGATTAACCCACGGAAAAGATGAAGAAGCCGTGAAGATGATCTCAAAACCTCAGATAGGCAGAGAAGAAGCAGAGATGAAGATGATGAAGATGACGAAGATGATGAAGATGATCTCAAAACCTCAGATGAGCAGAGCAGAAGTAGAGATGAAGATGATGAAGATGATCTCAAAACCTCAGATAGGCAGAGCAGAAGTAGAGATGAAGATGATGAAGATGATGAAGATGATCTCAAAACCTCAGATGAGCAGAGCAGAAGTAGAGATGAAGATGATGAAGATGATCTCAAAACCTCAGATGAGCAGAGCAGAAGCAGAGATGATGATGAAGATGATGAAGATGATCTCAAAACCTCAGATGAGCAGAGCAGAAGCAGAGATGAAGATGATGAAGATGATGAAGATGATGAAGATCTCAAAACCTCAGATGAGCAGAGCAGAAGCAGAGATGAAGATGATGATGAAGATGATGAAGATGATCTCAAAACCTCAGATGAGCAGAGCAGAAGCAGAGATGAAGATGATGAAGATGATGAAGATGATGAAGATGATGAAGATGATCTCAAAACCTCAGATGAGCAGAGCAGAAGCAGAGATGAAGATGATGAAGATGATCTCAAAACCTCAGATGAGCAGAGCAGAAGCAGAGATGAAGATGATGAAGATGATGAAGATGATGAAGATCTCAAAACCTCAGATGAGCAGAGCAGAAGCAGAGATGAAAATGAAGATGATGATGAAGATGAAGATGATGAAGATCTCAAAACCTCAGATGAGAAGAACAAAAGCAGTGATGAAGATGATGAAGATCTCAAAACCTCAGATGAGCAGAGCAGAAGCAGAGATGAAGAAGATGATGAAGATGATCTCAAAACCTCAGATGAGCAGAGCAGAAGTAGAGATGAAGATGATGAAGATGATCTCAAAACCTCAGATGAGCAGAGCAGAAGCAGAGATGAAGAAGATGATGAAGATGATCTCAAAACCTCAGATGAGCAGAGCAGAAGTAGAGATGAAGATGATAAGGATGATCTCAAAACCTCAGATGAGCAGAGCAGAAGCAGAGATGAAGATGATGATGATGATGAAGATGATCTCAAAACCTCAGATGAGCAGAGCAGAAGCAGAGATGAAGATGATGAAGATGATCTCAAAACCTCAGATGAGCAGAGCAGAAGCAGAGATGAAGATGATGAAGATGATCTCAAAACCTCAGATGAGCAGAAGCAGAGATGAAGATGATGAAGATGATGAAGATCTCAAAACCTCAGATGAGCAGAAGCAGAGATGAAGATGATGAAGATGATGAAGATCTCAAAACCTCAGATGAGCAGAAGCAGAGATGATGATGAAGATGATGAAGATGATGAAGATGATGAAGATGATGAAGATCTCAAAACCTCAGATGAGAAGAACAAAAGCCGAGATGAAGATGATGAAGATGATGAAGATGATCTCAAAACCTCAGATGAGCAGAGCAGAAGCAGAGAGGAAGATGATGAAGATGAAGATGATGATGCACTTTTATGATGGATAGATGCACTTTTATGATGGACAGATGCACTTTTATGATAGATAGATGCACTTTTATGATGGACAGATGCACTTTTATGATGGATAGATGCACTTTTATGATGGATAGATGCACTTTTATGATGGACATATGCACTTTAATGATGGATAGATGCACTTTTATGATAGATAGATGCACTTTTATGATGGATAGAAGCACTTTTATGATGGATAGATGCACTTTTATGATGGATAGAAGCACTTTTATGATGGACAGATGCACTTTTATGATGGATAGATGCACTTTTATGATAGATAGAAGCACTTTTATGATGGACAGATGCACTTTTATGATGGATAGATGCACTTTTATGATGGATAGATGCACTTTTATGATGGATAGATGCACTTTTATGATGGATAGATGCACTTTTATGATGGATAGATGCACTTTTATGATGGACAGATGCACTTTTATGATGGATAGATGCTCTTTTATGATGGACAGATGCACTTTTATGATGGACAGATGCACTTTTATGATGGATAGATGCACTTTTATCATGGATAGATGCACTTTTATGATGGATAGATGCACTTTTATCATGGATAGATGCACTTTTATGATGGATAGATGCACTTTTATCATGGATAGATGCACTTTTATGATGGATAGATGCACTTTTATGATGATAGATGCACTTTTATGATGGATAGATGCACTTTTATGATGGACAGATTAACTTTTATGATGGATAGATGCACTTTTATGATGGATAGATGCACTTTTATGATGGATAGATGCACTTTTATGATGGACAGATGCACTTTTATGATGGACAGATGCACTTTTATGATGGATAGATGCACTTTTATGATGGACAGATACACTTTTATGATGGACAGATGCACTTTTATGATAGATAGATGCACTTTTATCATGGATAGATATTATTATGGACTTCAAAACAGAAATAACCATTCACTGCCATTATAAAGCTTGGAGGTGGAGCTAGGGTGACTTGAGCGTGAGAAAATCATGGGCTAATTTTCATTTTTGGGTGAACTATCCGATTAAGAAAATGATATGAACAGTTATGAAGAGTATGATTTTACAGGAATTAGTTGTATTTTAGTTTTTTTAGCATTTCTCTGTTTCCCTGCATGTGCATAGATGAACATGAGCGGCCCGTCTGATTAAAACAGAAGAGCTGCATGAAAATACAGCAAAAAAAAAAAAAGAAAAGAGAGAGAAAGAGACGAGCAAACGTATACCTGTATGATGTTCCCTGCAGGCGTCAGAGAGACCCGTCACGACTGAACCAACAAACACAACATCACTCACAGAGAGACAGAGAGAGAGAGAGAGAGAGAGAGAGAGAGAGAGAGAGAGAGAGAGAGAGAGAGAGAGAGAGAGCGAGAGAGAGAGAGAGAGAGAGAGAGAGAGAGAGAGAGAGAGAGAGAGAGAGAGAGAGAGAGACAGATAGAGAGAGAGAGAGAGAGAGAGAGAGAGAGAGACAGATAGAGAGAGAGACAGAGAGAGAGAGAGAGAGAGAGAGAGAGAGAGAGAGAGAGAGAGAGAGAGAGAGAGAGAGAGAGAGAGAGAGAGAGAGAGAGAGAAATAATTCAGTTTGTAATGACTTCTCCGCACAACACCTTCATGTAATTCCATTATGGATTTTGCCATAAAGTGATAAATTCATTATTCCGGTGGACAGTAAAAAGCAGCAATAACATCCTCTAATATGCACATTATTCATCGCATTACTCCGAGCACTGATTTCTCCTGGTTTCCTCTTTCGGAGTGTGATGGGAACGGGATGCATTGTTCTAAAAACTGAATTAGCAACGGCGTCCCGTCACTTTAGCGCAGCGGCTAATGCGAACTCGCGGCGCTGAGGCTTTTTGCCATCATCTATTTAAAAGGGTTTTCCTGAAAGACATTGGCTCGGGTTTATGACACGACACGAGTGAGAGATCTGGAGGATCATGTGTTGAAGACACTCACGAATCAGATTCAAGAGTTCAGAACAGGTCAAATTTACATGGGATATTATTTGTTTTACTGCATTTCTTTCAGTATTAAATATTGTGTATCATATTAGATTTTTTTCTGAAAAAATTAAATATATAAAATTTAGTGTTTGAGCTGAAGCTTGTGTTGGTGTGTGTGTGTGAGCTGAAGCTTTTGTTGGTGTGTGTGTGTGAGTGTGAAACTCACAGAACTGTTGATTCTTCAGTCTCAGAGTCACAGATGCTTCAGTTCTTCACAGCTGTACATCAGCCGTCCGCTGCTTCTCCGTCTGTCTCCTGCATTTCAAATAATTCATTAACAATTTAATTCTTAAGAAAAACATCTTTTTCTGCAAATGAGATCAGATGTGGTGTTCTTTTAAATTACCTCTGAAAGCATCAGCCTGTGATGAGAAACACATTCTGACTCACGCTGGACAAACTTTCACAGCATCTCCTTTCCTCTTGCTTACCTTCACAAATGAATCTGTAGAACCAGACAGACACGTCTCTCACACACACACACACACACACACACACACACACACACACACACACACACACACACTCCGTGTATTACTCACCTGTTCAAACATTTATTGCCACATAGTGTGAAGTGTAATGCTAACACACTTGAGCATTGATGAGGTGATGTGTGAGGTCATGTGACACTTGAAGGAAAGATTTCACACTGTTGAAGTTACAGAACAGAAATTCTTTCAGGTCTTAGAGAAGGTGGAACGTTCTGGCAAGGTTTTCTCAAAGCAATGATCAAACGTTCTTTCAGTAACACAGTAACGTTCATTCAAAGTTATCTGGACTTTAATAATGTTCTCTAAACATCAGCACAAAAACATTATTTATACATCGTTCATTGAGCGTTTTTTCCTAAAATGTTTCAGTTGCATGTTCGTCTAACGTTTTTTAAATGTAACTACTTTCGTAACGATCAGAGAACATTCAAAAGTAACGATCAGAGAACATTCAAAAGTAACGTTCAGAGAACATTCAAAAGTAACGATCAGAGAACATTCTAAAGTAACTATCAGAGAACATTCAAAAGTAACGATCAGAGAACATTCAAAAGTAACGATCAGAGAACATTCAAAAGTAACGATCAGAGAACATTCAAAAGTAACGATCAGAGAACATTCTAAAGTAACGATCAGAGAACATTCAAAAGTAACGATCAGAGAACATTCAAAAGTAGCGATCAGAGAACATTCTAAAGTAACGATCAGAGAACATTCAAAAGTAACGATCAGAGAACATTCAAAAGTAACGATCAGAGAACATTCTAAAGTAACGATCAGAGAACATTCAAAAGTAACGATCAGAGAACATTCAAAAGTAGCGATCAGAGAACATTCTAAAGTAACGATCAGAGAACATTCAAAAGTAACGATCAGAGAACATTCAAAAGTAACGATCAGAGAACATTCTAAAGTAACGATCAGAGAACATTCAAAAGTAACGATCAGAGAACATTCAAAAGTAGCGATCAGAGAACATTCTAAAGTAACGATCAGAGAACATTCAAAAGTAACGATCAGAGAACATTCAAAAGTAACGATCAGAGAACATTCTAAAGTAACGATCAGAGAACATTCTAAAGTAACGATCAGAGAACATTCTAAAGTAACGATCAGAGAACATTCAAAAGTAACGTTCAGAGAACATTCAAAAGTAACGATCAGAGAACATTCAAAAGTAACGATCAGAGAACATTCTAAAGTAACGATCAGAGAACATTGTAAAGTAACGATCAGAGAACATTCTAAAGTAACGATCAGAGAACATTCAAAAGTAACGATCAGAGAACATTCAAAAGTAACGATCAGAGAACATTCTAAAGTAACGATCAGAGAACATTCTAAAGTAACGATCAGAGAACATTCTAAAGTAACGATCAGAGAACATTCTAAAGTAACGATCAGAGAACATTCTAAAGTAGCGATCAGAGAACATTCTAAAGTAACGATCAGAGAACATTCAAAAGTAACGATCAGAGAACATTCAAAAGTAACGATCAGAGAACATTCAAAAGTAACGATCAGAGAACATTCTAAAGTAACGATCAGAGAACATTCAAAAGTAACGATCCGAGAACATTCAAAAGTAACGATCAGAGAACATTCAAAAGTAACGATCAGAGAACATTCAAAAGTAACGATCAGAGAACATTCAAAAGTAACGATCAGAGAACATTCAAAAGTAACGATCAGAGAACATTCAAAAGTAACGATCAAAGAACATTCAAAAGTAACGATCAGAGAACATTGCAAAGTAACGATCAGAGAACATTCAAAAGTAACAATCAGAGAACATTCTAAAGTAACGATCAGAGAACATTCTAAAGTAACGATCAGAGAACATTCTAAAGTAACGATCAGAGAACATTCTAAAGTAACGATCAGAGAACATTCTAAAGTAGCGATCAGAGAACATTCTAAAGTAACGATCAGAGAACATTCAAAAGTAACGATCAGAGAACATTCAAAAGTAACGATCAGAGAACATTCAAAAGTAACGATCAGAGAACATTCTAAAGTAACGATCAGAGAACATTCAAAAGTAACGTTCAGAGAACATTCAAAAGTAACGATCAGAGAACATTCTAAAGTAACGATCAGAGAACATTCTAAAGTAACGATCAGAGAACATTCTAAAGTAACGATCAGAGAACATTCTAAAGTAACGATCAGAGAACATTCTAAAGTAACGATCAGAGAACATTCAAAAGTAACGATCAGAGAACATTCTAAAGTAACGATCAGAGAACATTCAAAAGTAACGTCAGAGAACATTCTAAAGTAACGATCAGAGAACATTCTAAAGTAACGATCAGAGAACATTCTAAAGTAACGATCAGAGAACATTCTAAAGTAACGATCAGAGAACATTCAAAAGTAACGTCAGAGAACATTCTAAAGTAACGATCAGAGAACATTCTAAAGTAACGATCAGAGAACATTCAAAAGTAACGTTAAGAGAACATTCAAAAGTAACGTTCAGAGAACATTCAAAAGTAACGTCAGAGAACATTCTAAAGTAACGATCAGAGAACATTCTAAAGTAACGATCAGAGAACATTCTAAAGTAACGATCAGAGAACATTCTAAAGTAACGATCAGAGAACATTCTAAAGTAACGATCAGAGAACATTCTAAAGTAACGATCAGAGAACATTCTAAAGTAACGATCAGAAAACATTCAAAAGTAACGTTCAGAGAACATTCAAAAGTAACGATCAGAGAACATTCTAAAGTAACGATCAGAGAACATTCAAAAGTAACGATCAGAGAACATTCTAAAGTAACGATCAGAGAACATTCAAAATGTTCAGAGAATGTGTTACTATTTTAACGTGTCATATTTGACACATATATTCACATTGATATTTCTGCATGGAGAATAACTAGAAACAGCAGCATCAGGCTCACACACACACACACTCTCTCACACGCCGCGCGCACACACTCTCTCTCTCTCTCTCTCTCTCTCTCTCTCTCTATCTCTCTCTCTCTCACACACAAACAAACCTGTCATTCTTCAGTAAACATCGATACATTTCTCAGAAAAGTCATTTCTTCAAGTCGCCTCCATTTCAACAATGGAAACTTGCCGCTCGATAAAAAAAGAATGTTCCTTAAAAGTGTTCCTTCGCTTCCATAAAAGAGGTAAAACTACAGTGATGCGTTAAAGGAAGAGTTTACATCGACACGAGAACACACACAGTCTTCTAATGGAATGATTTAAATAGCAGCTTTCAGTGTCATTAGAGTTGACGTCAGATTATGGGTTATGAGTCGACTGAAAGCTTTTTACCGTCAATCGTTCTGTGTGACTATTCCCTGAGGTCAGAGGTCAAAGGTCAAGGCAGACTGTCAGCTGGCAGCCACACACACGACACCAGACGCTGGTTCCTTCTGTTCCCAAGACCTTGCGATGACATTATCACACTTACTGTACATCAGCTGAATATTCCATTTCAAATAAATGCAGTTTCTATTTACTAAAGAATCCTGAAAAATAAAATGCATCACAGTTTCCACAAAAATATGAAACTGTGTTCAACACTGATAATAATCATAAATGTTTCTTGAGCATCAGATCCTCATATTAGAGTGATTTCTGAAGGATCATGTGACACTGAAGACTGGAGTAATGATGCTGAAAATACAGCTTTGATCACAGGAATAAATTACACTTTACTATATATTCACATAGAGAACAGATGATATACATTATAATAATATTTTGTGATTTTTACTGTATTTTTAATTAAATAAATTCAGCCTTGATCACAGGAATAAATTACACTTTACTATATATTCACATAGAAAACAGCGGATTTACATTATAATAATATTTTGTGATTTTTACTGTATTTTTAATTAAATAAATTCAGCTTTGATCACAGGAATAAATTACACTTTACTATATATTCACATAGAAAACAGCTAATTTATATTGTAAAAATATTTCAAAAATTTTACTGTATTTTTGATCAATACAAGACTTTTTTCAAAAACATAAAAAAAACGTACCCGACTTTTATATACAGAAGTGTTCATTCTTGATTGAACATGTCAATGATTTTGCGTTACAACCAAAAAAAAAAAAAGATCAACTGATTTCATTTATTCAAAATTAATTTACACTTTATTTTGATGGTCCACCTTAGACATTCGACTAACTCTCATTAGATTATTAGGAGACTGTTCGGGTCAGAATAAGTCATGTACTTGCAAAGTTACTTGAGGAGCATTAAATAAGAGTGATCAGATATTAGGACGGTCACTAATACTGTAATAACAGCAAACACTGAGAGCTGATGAACACACAGCACAAGCTGTCATTCTCTCCGTCTCAGAGGTTTAACAGTGTTAATTGGATCACAGTAACATCCATCCCTCACGGCACTGACTGACCCGCTTACACACACACACACACACACACACACTCGTTTACTGCGTTTACTGTCGCTGGAGCTCGAGGACAACATGTTCAGAACAATTTACCGGCACGCAAAGAAACATCCAGGGGTGAGTCCACCTTTGCCTGGTTTATAACACACTTCATATATGTATAATATTATCAATCTGACTCTATTGACACTAGATTAAATAGAAAATCAGATCAGAACAAAACTTTTTTTCAATTGATTTTCCTGTTTGTTTCCGTGAAACCCTTTTGAAACATAATTCTACAGGTGAAACTGGGAAAATTAGAATATGGTGCAAAAGTTCAGTAATTCAACTTAAAATATGAAACTAATATATTATATAGACTCATTACATGCAAAGTGAGATATTTCAAGCCTTTATTTGTTATAATTGTGATGATTATGGCTTACAGCTTATGAAAACCCCAAATTCAAAATTAGAATATTGTGAAAAGGTTTTCATAAGCTGTAATCCATAATCATCAAAATTATAACAAATAAAGGCTTGAAATATCTCACTTTGCATGTAATGAGTCTATATAATATATTAGTTTCACCTTTTAAGTTGAATGACTGAACTTTTGCACCATATTCTAATTTTCCCAGTTTCACTATAAAGCGCTGTAGAAATAAACGTTTAAAGCGATATAGTCCTCTATTGTAATCCTGCATCACTGTAATAGTTCTTCTGAGAACGGAAAGGGCTTTTATTGACCTTCCAATTAATAGTTTTACTGTAGAAACTTCACTACAGTGAGCGATTTACTTCACCGCATACAAAAATAAAGGATAAAGCCAAACGAACAGAACAGACATCGCTTTCTGTCCTGAACAACAGCTCCATTAGTGCGAAGAGTGTGTGATGACCCAGATTCCCAGGTTTGGCGGGTTACCAGAACTAAAGGAACGACTGTTACGCAAACGCCAGTAACAGATCTTAAGAGTGATAAGATTATTATCTATTTACTGCTGCGTCTTCAAGTCGAGTCTCCTTCATTTATACAGCGCTTTAACAATATAGAGTTTCACAGCAGCTTTACAGTGATAACAGGAGATTACAGTAACAGTGTTTAGGCTTTACAGCAGCTCTAGAGTAAAGTTATTGTCCAGATAAAGTTAGTTTTGATTGATTCACTTCCGTTGTAAAGATCATCAGTGATTACCTTATGGGGCTGCTAACACGACACACTGTAAAAAATAAACCGTAATTTTTACGGTAAAAAACTGGCAACTGTGATTGCCAGAACTTTACCGTCAAAAATACGGTAGCAACGTTATTGGTTTTACAGACTTAACTTAAATTTTACAGTAATAAACCGTATTTTATAATCTGATATAATGTTAATTTACCGTCTTATTGAAGTATTAATATCTGTTTTAAACCATTGTAAAACACTGACAACCACCAATCTCAGCAGTGATGAGAGTCACATGATCAATAAAAGCTCATCACAAGCAGGTCTTCCACAAGAGAATTAATACTATTATAGAAGCTGCACAGTGTAATTCACACTAACACTAAACACCATCATGGTAACATGTTGAAATTTTAAAAAATGCAGTAAACATTAATTTAACAACATTAAATATAACATGAAACCCTAATGTACATAACTGATTAGAAAAAGAAAACTATGAAGAAAGTTATTTTAACAAAAATACATCAAATGTGAAGTGTCATGCAGGGAATTGTGGGAATGTCAATTTACGGTTTTTCACTGTAAATTATACAATGAGTTGCTCTTTTTCACTTTCAAAAACTGTAAATTTAACGGTATTGTACAGTAAAATTACATTAAATGTACTATTAGATCTATCACAGTTATTTACCGTATATAGTAAGGAAACGGTCTTTTACCGTTGAAATCACGATCATTTTTTACAGTGCACCGCTCTACAGAACACAGAAACTATTAATGTGTTCTGGCCAATCATTCACACACAACAGCGTTTGAGTTCGAGAACACACACTTTGAGTTCGAGAACACACACTCTGAGCTCGAGAACACACACTCTGAGCTCGAGAACACACACTCTGAGCTCGAGAACACACACTCTTGAGTTCGAGAACACACACTCTGAGTTCGTTTGAATATATTGAATATATATGTGTCTTTCTTTACACATTGACATCGCCAAATTACTCGTCCGGACTTAAAAATTCATAATACAGAATTTTTAGTCGTTTCGCGCGTATCCATGCGAACTGGAATAACTTTGATAACAATTAAAGAAAAGAAAAATCTTCACCGGTAACACTTTACTTGAAGGGGTGTGCATAAGACTGACATGACCCCCTTATAATCATTACATGACACATGAATATGAAGGATGCATGTTTATGACAACTGTTAAGAAGACACAGCAAATGAACGCGCTCTACATCAATAAGCGCGATCTCCGGCCAATAAGAGCGCTCTCCACTGCATGACGTCAGCCAGTGTGTGCCTGCTGAAGAGAGATTAGCATTAAGTTTCCTGAGGCTGAAACAACAGCAAAACTTCTCCACAGAGTGGACATTCCTTTTAGTGAGTCATTGAAAATACACCACACATCTATAAATGTCCACTATATGAGACTTTTGAACAATAAATGCCCGTGGTCTGACTGTGCTGTCATGTCTGAATAATTTCATTCAATTCTGGAAACTGAATCCTGACTCAGATGTCCTGAACGACACACCAGTGCGAACACGCACCCACCTGAACTAGTGCATATAGAATAAACCCCTTTTTCACATTGGTCCTTCGAGCCGGATAAGAATGTTCTGCTAGGCTCAAGGGTTCCGCTGTAAAGGCTCTCTCGATGAGATAGCTCTTATTTGGTTGAGAGGGTGTTGAGATCCTGAAGGAAACTGCTGTGCCATGGAGTGTTGTTATGTCCTGCCTTATAGCCCTTAAGGCTAAGTCTTCTGACTTCCCTGTGAGACCTAGTCTTTGAGCTGCAGATGACAGAAGTATTGTGCGCTCTGAACCGTCATCGAGCACGGCATATGTGTCTAAGCTCCTACCTTTGTGTTGCAAGATAACTCTGATGATCTTAAGAAGCAATCGATTGGACCCTTCAGGCCTGTCCATGTACAGCGGTGTATTGGTAGAGCTGACAAGGCAGGTGCCTTCCTTCATTGGCTTAACATTCACATCATGGAGGATTTGCAAATGTATTCTATTGCACAGACGACATGGCTTCTTCAGAGTGCACTGCGCAGCTCGGTGGGAGCGTCCACACTTCCAACATCTATTATTCGACTTTATCCAGTCAGTCACTTGGTCTTTGGAAAGTGCTTGGAAGGACGTACACTGACTCAGATGTCCTGACCGACACACCAGTGCGAACACGCACCCACCTGAACTAGTGCATATAGAATAAACCCCTTTTTCACATTGGTCCTTCGAGCCGGATAAGAATGTTCTGCTAGGCTCAAGGGTTCCGCTGTAAAGGCTCTCTCGATGAGATAGCTCTTATCCGGTTGCAGCCCTTTAACAGAAATACAGCCACTTGAGAGGGCTACCACTTCAGCCAATTCATAAAGCCAGCCCAATGCTGTTGATCGGAGCAGACCATCCTAACCTAATAACCCCTATAGAACCAGTCCGCCTTGGTCCACCAGGTGGTCCGGCTGCCATTAAGACACGCCTGGGTTGGACTCTACAAGGTCCAGCACGAGTTCTTGAAGAGAAGTTGAAGTCACAGCAGTGTTTGCATATCACCACTAAACCTTCAATGATGGAGCTTTTTCAGAATGTTGAGAGACTCTGGCAGGCCGATGTCCTCCCCATTAGATCCGAAGGACTGCTCACAAGGTCAAAACAAGATCAAGAAGCTCTTACCCTTTTACAGACTCAGAACAGGAGAATACTGGTTGATGGAATTAGCCGATACGCTACCCCACTCCTTCGCAAGAAAGACATGGTTCTTCTTCAAGCTTCTAAAGAGGCTGTACTACCAAACCTAAGGAGCATAGAGAAGTGTCTAGAAAGGGACACCATTAAAGCTGCTGCATATAAGGAAGACATAGGGAAGCTAGAAGTCTCTGGCTATGCACGCAAACTTCCTCCTGAAGAAGTCAACACTGATGGTGAGTCATGGTTCATTCCTCACCATATGGTTCATCATAATGGAAAGAATCGTGTGGTTTTCAACTGTTCCTTCCAGTTTGAAGGCCACAGCTTGAATGACTACTTACTTCCTGGACCAGCGTTAGGCCCGTCCTTATTGGGCGTCCCTGTTACGCTTTCGTGAGCACAGAGTGGCAATCAGTGGTGATATCAAGGGGATGTTTCATCAGGTCCGCCTTCTGCCTGAAGATAAACATCTCCTCCGTTTTGTGTGGCGGGACCTTGACAGAACCAAACCTCCTGATGTCTACAAGTGGCAGGTTTTACCCTTTGGCACCACTTGTAGCCCGTGCTGTGCCATTTACGCCCTTCAACGGCACATCATCGACCACAGCAAGCCCAATGATGATGTCAGAGTCACGGTAGAGAAAAACTTCTATGTGGACAACTGCATGCAGAGTCTGCAGTCACCTGAGGAAGCAAGGAAACTGGTGGATAAACTCCGCCAAATCCTGGCCAGTGGTGGTTTTGATCTTCGTCAGTGGGCAAGTAATGTTCCAAGTGTGGTTGAGCACCTGCCAACAGACGCACGATCCAACAGCACCGAATTGTGGTTGTCACAAGATCGGACTGACATACAGGAATCTACATTGGGTTTAAAGTGGTACTGCCAATTAGACACCCTTGGGTATAAAACCCGACCAGTGAAGCCTGGACCACGTACCCTTCGTCACATCTACAGGGTGCTCGCAACTCAGTACGACCCACTTGGTTTCATTATTCCCTTTACCACACGAGCTAAAGTTTTGGTACAAAGGTTGTGGGACAAGCAGAGGGAATGGGATGATCCCAACCTACATGATGACCTTTTGAAATCCTGGAATGACTGGAAAGAAGAACTCCCTACCTTAGCCAGCATGTCCCTGCCTCGTTGTTTTGTATCCTCAGACACCGACCAGTTCCAGGTTACCCGACAGATACACATCTTTTGTGATGCCTCTGAGCAGGCTTATGGGTCTGTCTCGTATCTGCGCACAGAGAATGATAGTGGTCAAGTTCAGCTTGCCTTCATCATGGCCAGATCTAAAGTTGCTTCTAAGCGAAGACATACCATACCTCGATTGGAGTTATGCGTCGCCCTGAATGGCGCTCAGCTAGCCAAACTGCTTAAGACTGAGCTTACTGTGGAAATCAGCAGAGTGTTTATGTGGACAGATTTCACAACGGTACTCGCCTGGATCAACTCAGAATCATACAGATTCAAAGTTTTCGTTGGAACAAGGATAGCGGAGATCCAAGACCTTACAGCAGGGTGTACCTGGCGATACGTGGACTCTGATAGGAATCCAGCAGATGACCTGACCCGGGGTAAAACCCTCAAAGACCTGTCAGTGACCAATAGATGGAGTCAAGGACCATCATTCCTCCTTGAACCTGAGTCTGCATGGCCAATAACTCCTAGTCTACAAGCTCCGGAGGATAAAGCAGAGCATCGTAAGGGAATTTTCTGTGGCATTTCAACAGAAATTATTCTCCCAAGCATTCCTGATCCTGTTACTCACAGTTCCTGGAAGGAGCTAGTAGAGGCAACAGCTCAGAACCTTAAAGGAAAAGAACAGCCCTCAGCGGCAGATTATCAAGCTGCAGAATTGCTCATCCTCCAGAAATCCCAGAGTGACAGTTTCCCTGATGATTACAGATTACTTAAGGCCGGGAAGCCTGTACAGTCAACCAGTCGGCTACTTACCCTTGCACCAGAATTTGACGAGTCCAGTCAGCTTGTCAGAGTTGGTGGCCGTCTGCGACGGGCTGAAGGACTGGAATCGTCAGTAATCCACCCCGTAGTTCTACATCCTCATAATTTCAGCACTAAATTACTGATCCAGGACTACGATTACAAGCTCTGCCACCCGGGATCCGGGAGAGTTTTTGCAGAAATGAGGAGAAACTTCTGGGTATTGAGAGGACGCGATGCCATTCGCAAGCAACAGCATTTATGCAAAGAGTGTCAAAAGTGGAAGAGCAAGCCAGTTATCCCCAAAATGGCAGATCTACCACCAGCCCGCTTGAGACTACATAAGCCACCATTCTACAGTACCGGAATGGACTGTTTCGGGCTATTTCAAATTAAAATTGGCAGGCGCTGTGAGAAGAGGTGGGGTGTAATCTTTAAGTGCCTCACTACAAGAAGTATACATCTGGATCTTCTCACTTCCATTGATACAGACTCATTCCTGATGGCCTTAAGGAGGTTTGTAGCCCGGCGTGGCACACCATTTGAATTAATTTCGGACCAGGGCACCAATTTCCGTGGAGGAGAAAGAGAGCTCCAAGAAGCCTTTTCTTCTCTCAGCCCTCAACTCCAACAACAGCTCGCCAAACAGAAAATATCCTTCCGCTTCAACCCACCGAATGCTCCACACTTTGGTGGAGCCTGGGAAAGAGAGATTCGGTCAGTGAAAAATGCCCTACGCACCACCATTGGCGCACAGGTTGTGACCGAAGAGGTGCTCCTGACAGTCCTCATTGAAGTTGAAGGCATCTTAAACAGTAAACCATTAGGATACACCTCAAGTAACATAGCTGACGTTGATCCTGTTACGCCTAACTACCTGCTCATGGGGCGGCCGGATAGTTCCTTACCACCGGTGGTCCATCCAGTTACTGAACTCATGGGGCGGCGGAGATGGAGGCAAAGTCAGGTATTGGCTGATCAGTTCTGGTCGAGTTTCATCCATCACTACTTACCTACACTACAATCTCGTAGCAAGTGGCATTCCGAGGTTAGGAACATTTCCACTGGAGATGTAGTTATGGTTGTAGACCCACAGGTCCCACGTGCTTTGTGGTTATTGGGCAAAGTTATGAAAACCTTCCCTGGTCCAGATGGATGTATTAGAGCAGCTGAGATCCAAATCAATGATAAGGTTTACACCCGACCTGTTGCTCGTTTGATTCCCCTGCCTTCTTTCTCAGACGAAGATTTATCTGTCCAGGACTTATCCCCTAAAAACTGATTAAGCCTATAAAGAACAAATACGCTCAGCATATTTGGGGGCGGCAGTGTTAAGAAGACACAGCAAATGAACGCGCTCTACATCAATAAGCGCGATCTCCGGCCAATAAGAGCGCTCTCCACTGCGTGACGTCAGCCAGTGTGTGCCTGCTGAAGAGAGATTAGCATTAAGTTTCCTGAGGCTGAAACAACAGCAAAACTTCTCCACAGAGTGGACATTCCTTTTAGTGAGTCATTGAAAATACACCACACATCTATAAATGTCCACTATATGAGACTTTTGAACAATAAATGCCCGTGGTCTGACTGTGCTGTCATGTCTGAATAATTTCATTCAATTCTGGAAACTGAATCCTGACTCAGATGTCCTGACCGACACACCAGTGCGAACACGCACCCACCTGAACTAGTGCATATAGAATAAACCCCTTTTACACAACAACTGTCATTAAGTGTCATTTCGTCAATTATGACATTTGTAATGCACATATGACATTGTTTGAGATGTATTTGTTATGACAACTTGACATAAACCAATACATCATAACCTGTCAGTGACTTTGTTATAACAACTTGAGATTACCAAGACAACATAAATATGTCATAAACATGACATAGCAGATTAATTATCAAACTTAAGAAAGCACTTAGCTTTATGGGTTAAAGGAACACTCCAACTTTTTGGGACTTTAGCCTATTCACCTTATCCCCCAGAGTTAGATAAGTTCATACATACCTTTTTCATCTCCGTGCGTGCTATAAGTCTGTTTGACGCACCCACCGCTAGCCTAGCTTAGCACAAAGACTGGATGTAAATGGTTGCAGCTAGCATACTAATCCAAATAAGTGACAAAATAACGCAAACATTTTCCTATTTACATGTTGTGATTTGTATAGTCACAGAGTGTACAAAAAACAAAGTCACATGAGACACAGACATATTTTAACAGTATAAATACTGGGAACTATATTCTCTGAAGGCGAAGCACTGCTGCTTGGGCGGAGTGATAACCGCAGCACCTGAGACCTACCGTAGCCAAACTCTGAACGAACTCTCTGCTCCTCACCACGGCTCGTCTCAGGTGCTGCGGTTATCACTCCGCCCAAGTAGCAGTGCTTCGCCTTCAGAGAATATAGTTCCCAGTATTTATACTGTTAAAATATGTCTGTGTCTCATGTGACTTTGTTTTTTGTACACTCTGTGACTATACAAATCACAACATGTAAATAGGAAAATGTTTGCGTTATTTTGTCACTTATTTGGATTAGTATGCTAGCTGCAACCATTTACATCCAGTCTTTGTGCTAAGCTAGGCTAGCGGTGGGTGCGTCAAACAGACTTATAGCACGCACGGAGATGAAAAAGGTATGTATGGACTTATCTAACTCTGGGGGATAAGGTGAATAGGCTAAAGTCCCAAAAAGTCGGAGTGTTCCTTTAACATTACATTAAACTGTCAGGTGGTTGGTTTTGACATTGACATTGACATTTTAATGACAAATTCAATGTGTACCACTGTAGTTGAGGTCAAGAAAAATATTCATGACACAGTTATAATGGCCTTATGAGAGCCAATGTCAAAACCAGCAACAAGACAGATTAATGTAATGTTAACCCATAAAGGTAAGTGCTTTCTTAAGTTTGATAATTATGTTTATGACAGGTTGTGTTGTCTTGTTAATGTCAAGTTGTCATGACAAAGACACTGACAGGTTATGATGTATTGGTTTATGTCACGTTGTCATAAAGACATCTCAAACAATGTCATATTTATTTGCATTAAAATGTTATAATTGAGCGAATGACACTTAATGACAGTTGTCATAAACATGCATAAAACCATGCATGTGTCATGTCATGATTATGAAGGTGTTATGTCAGTCTTATGCACACCCCTTCCAGTAAAGTGTTACTTACCTCTTCATCTTATTCCTGTATTTCAGAGGCCTGTGAATGTGAAACTGCAGATGGAAAACAGGACAAACACATTTTCTGATAAAATGACTTTTGCAGTCTTTATAACTTCTGTGAGGAGATATTTGACAGAAGGGACAGAAAGTAATACGTTTGCGTCTCTGAGTTTGTTGCAGGTCAGGAGCAGATGTTGCAGCAGATGCTTCTCTCTCTCTCTCTCTCTCTCTCTCTCTCTCTCTCTCTCTCTCTCTCTCTCTCTCTCTCTCTCTCTCTCTCTCTCTCTCTCTCTCTCTCTCTCTCTCTCTCTCTCTCTCTCTCTCTCTCTCTCTCTCTCTCTCATCACACAGGTGTAACCGTGACTAACAAGTGTGACTTCACAAATAAATAAGAAAGTTGTTGTTTTCTTCACTTAAAAGTGTGATCACTGAATATGACGCTCATAAAAAGCGCACAGGAGAAAAGCACACTCGTGCAGTGTGTGTCCATGAATTCGGCATTTGTACAGTTGTTGGTTATGTGAACGATAAGGGAACATTACATTATCATTCTTCAAACCAGAGGCTTGTACCAGAAAACCATACTAGAGTAAAAGCACAGATGCCTCACAGCGAAATACTCCTTTACAAGTGACGAGTCGCCAGTTCCAATACGACTGGAGTAAAAGTCTTCGAGTTTCTGATTTGAACAGTTCTTCAGTATTTTACTCATACTGAATCTAGGCTCAAAGATGCACTAGCCCTCGACACCTAAGAGACATGGTGATAAGAAGAAACAATTGATTTGTAAGATGAGAAATCATGTTTATTTTCTAAAATCGAAATAAAACTGAATATTGCAATAAATAAAGGTCGACACAGCAGCCTCTTAAACGTCTACACACTCTCACGTCTCAGTTCAGCTCAAGTGCACATAAAGGCCATAACTAAAACAATATCCTTCAAAAAGATGTCACAAATATAGTGGATAAATAAAATAATGTTTTGTAAAATTAAGACGTGCAGTTTTCATGACCTCATCATGATCATCTCACGTCTGAAACGCCTGAGATTGAGCAACTAATGCGCTCATGTAGAGCAGCCGTGTTCACGAGTGTGTGTGAGTGAAGAAGAAGCACACATTATATCGTTCCTTCAGTGACCTTAGACGACCATATCGCTTCTTTATCGCAGAAACAAAAGAGTTACAGTAGGAGTCGTGTAACATGTGCTGTGTAAGTGCATTACTCCTCACAAATGTCAAGAGTGTAATATATTTGACACTCAGTTAAACTACAAAGTAGCCAAAAAGATACTTAACTAATTACATTACTCCAATTAATTACAGCACTGCTTCAGACATTATGGAACGTTACTTTTGAGTAGTAACATTTAAAAAATGTTCTTGTAAGAGAACATTTTTTACAGGAACATTAATGTTCCTGTAAGAGAACTGTTCGCTTTCCACAGCACACTTATTCACAAAGAAGAACAATAAAAATCAACCTAAAAAAGAGAGATGTTTTAAAGTGTTCAGCAGGAAGGTAAAAAAAGGCTATTAAAAACATGGACTATAATGTAAAAAAATTAGAGAAAGTATATATATATTTTTTTTATCTTCAATCAAAGTTCCCACTAATCAAACTCAGTATGAAGAGCTTGATGAGATGTGAAGCTACAACTACAAATGGTCATTTATAAAAGAAAATACAAACAAAGAGTAAATGAAAATCAAGATCTAATACGTGAAACTTCATCATCATCATCATCATCATCATCATCACAGCACTGAAGCATCACATGACCACCGCACGCCCATCAGGATTGAGTTCAGCTCAAGATGAGAGAAAGCAAAGCAAAAACACATGTTGCGCTCGGCTTACGACGCTTAAACATATTTGATAAGCTAATTTGAATATCTGCCGGTAACCCCTGGGGGATTATGCAAATCACTGTTACAGGAGGCAGTTTTGACAACATAAGGCAAAGTCTGTGTCTGTCTGTCTCTCACTTTCTCCAACGCGGAAAACACACGGAAAAACTGACGCTTCACATTCCCTCTTTTAATATGTATTTCTATTCTAATCCCTGTTATCATTTACACACACACACACACTGACGTCTCCTGGTAGGATGTGTGTGTGTGTGTGTGTGTGTGTGATCCTGTCACTCAGTCTGATCGGCAGTAGGCTACACACACACACACACACACACACACACACACACACACTAGCGACTGTCCTTCGTCGCTCAACCCAGACCGACACGTCTCCATGCATATAAAAGAGTGTGTGTGTGTGTTCATTTAGACCTGAAACCTACTCGACACAAGTACATGAACACACACACACACACACACACACACACACACACTTCTAAATCCATTTCACACGCCGCCGCATCCTGAAACACGTCAGACTTCTCAGTTTCGGCTCAGACACACTCATGATGAGCTGCAGTTCTCGCTGAGTTAGTAAAGTTAGTCGAACCGGAGTCATTACTCGGGTATTTACACTCGTATAAAGTCACTTGCATTGTGTTCAAGGTGTGATGTCATCAGTTCATGGATCACTGAGGAAAGCTCTACATGTGACAGTGCAACTCATTTAAATGTTTATGATATAGCTTTAGACAGTAGAGTATGCGCTTGCAACGCCAACATCATGGGTTCGTTTCTTAGGGAATGCATGAACTCATTAGCCTGGGAAAACCCAGACAACTTCCGGCAAATTTAGATTTTTTTTTTTCTTTACACGATGACGACAGCGCTGGGATTTTGAAGCAGATTTTGTAGCCTACATTACAAAGATGGATGCCGCCGTCGAACATCACTCGTTCCAATCAGCTATCGCGTCTGTTTTAAGCGATTTGAACGTTTCCTTTTTGTTAAAAACCGAGCAAAGAACAACACTCGGAGATGTGTCTCCGCCGCTCTGCATACGTCATCTCCTTCATCGCTCTGATTGGGTTTAGGTCTATCCGTGACGTCCGTTGGTGACGCCCCTCTGGAAATGATTTGTCTATGACGCTTTGCCAGACCATAACTCAGTTACAACTGAGAATGCTCTGGTTTTAACCAGGCTATGAACTCATAACATATACACCTTAAATGCAAAGGATAAAAGCATCAACATCATGATTTTCTGTAAAGCTGCTTAGTCTGTATTTGTCAAAATGCTCTCACAATAAAAAATGCTGGGTGGGTCAAATATGGACAAACCCAAACGTTGGGTTAATTATATAAATTACATTTTTAACCCAACGGCTGAGTTAGTCCATATTTGACCCAAAGTTGAGTTGAAACATTTTTTTTTAGAGTAAATAACACTAGCAACCGTTTAACTCTTAACACACACACGCAGGACGGCTCTTGTGATGCGTTTGTATGGCATTTTTGCACTTGCTTTACTTTAGAGTGAGTCTCTCTCACACTCTCTCACACACACACACACACACACACACACCTTAGTGTGCAATAGACACAGCAGGCATGTGTAATACAGTTTCAATGTTTTTGTTGTATTGTTTTGTATTATTTAGACATTTCATGTGTTTTAATGTCCTTATTTATTACTAATTATTGCCCTTTTTTTCTTGCATTGTCTATTCTATTTGTTTTATTGCTATATGCCATTTATTGAGGAACTTGCTTAGATTCATACACCCAAGTTTCTAATGTTTTTCTTGGTTAATGTTTTTATCCTGTGTTTTGACCGGAACCGTAGTACTTAGTTTCGTTCCTTCATATAAAAATGTGTGTGTAATGACAATAAAAGAGCGTTGAGCCCTGGTGATGTTCTCGTCCTCTTTCAGCTCATCCCTCAGTTCATCTTCTTGCTGGCGGGTTTGAGCGGAGCTTCTCTCTATCTGATCCGACTGGCTCGAGGACCTCATGTCAGGTGACACAAGAACACCATCACACTTCACACATTCAATTCAAAACACTTTATTTGTCCCCAAGGGGTAATTAACGAGGAGAGTCACGTAAACAGTGCACATAAAAACATCATCAATAAATAAATAACACAATGTGCACGGAATACACATTAATTATAATCTGCTACAAGTGGATGCCTAAAAAACAAGTCCATACTACGGAAGCGTATTGCATTCACTTGAAGAAAAAAAATCTACTCTGGTTTTCTAAATTAACGAGTTAATTATCTCAGAATTACAAGATAATTTTTCATGAAATTTTTTTTTTGCTCTGTTTTTCTGAATTAATGACTTGATTATCTGAAAAACTCAGAAATTCAGAAAAACAGAGCAAAAACTTTTTTTCCATGAAAAATTATCTCGTAATTCTGAGATAATTAACTTGTTAATTCAGAAAAACAGAGCAAAAACTTTTTTTCCATGAAAAATTATCTCCTAATTCTGAGATAATTAACTCATTAATTCAGACAAACAGTAGATTTTTTTTCTTCAAGTGAATGCAATACGCTTCCGTACCATACCATGTATAAGAATGCATAAATACGTAAATATATAACAGTGTGCAAAACAATAAATACAAATAACTTACGGCATGGTAAACAAGAGGGTCAGAGATGGTTCAAATGTGAACATGCACACATAAAGTGAAATGAACATGATTCACCCTCATGTTATTCCAAACCGGCTTGAATTTCTTCATAGGAATAGAAGAGTAGTTTGGGTTACACTTTATTTTAAGGTGTCATTGTTACAGTGTAGTTATATATTTAAGTACTGAGTAATATTAAGCAACTACATGTACTTACTATAGGGTTAGTTGCATGTAATAATGCATAATTTACTGTTATTACTATATGGTAAGTACATGTAAAATATGTAACAAGGACACTGTGGAATAAAGACAGTACAAGACAATCAGTCAGATGCCATCTTAGTGGGCTGTTACTTTAAAGTCCCCCTGTGAAGAAACTCCAGCTTTTAATGTTGTTTATGTGTCTATGTGGTGTTTTTAATACGCTTTAAGACACACCATGTGTAAGTTCATAAGTCGACAGCATTGCTGAGTATTTCCTCCTTAAAACTGCAGTGAACCAAAGACAGTCTCAAAAACACGGTTTGAAATCGCTGGTGTTTCTGACGCCACAAACGACCTTGTAACCAATCAGATCAACGTGTGATCGTCAACCAGTGGATCTCTGAGCTGAGGGAGTGAGTGGAGGCGGGGCTCATTTGCATATTCATAGAACCGCGCATACTAAATGAGGCGAGGGTGTCGAGTTACACTCAAGATATTTTAAACATTTAAATATGTAATTTTGGTGATCAGAGATGAGCTTTAAGCGATACAATGATCGACTACAGGGGATTTTAACAATGTGACAGTTCATTAGGCTCTGTAATGTAACTTATTCTAGCTTTTTAAAAATTCTAAATTCTGATTGGACGAGCTGTTTCTAGCGTCTTCTGTTTGTTGTGTGTATTAATTCATCCCTGTGAGAAACAAACTCGGCAGTCTGCCAACAACACTGGCCTCTGTCACCTCCGCCGGATAATTACCCTCCTTCAGTTTTACCCTCCTTTACAGTCACTCATCCTCATCCTCTTTTTTTCCACTCGCTCTCTTTCTCCTCTCCGGTCTGGCCTTACCCTCATTCTGTCAGCTGGGACAGGAGGAATAACCCTGAACCGTGGAACAAACTCGACCCGACCTATCAGTACAAGGTAAACAGCCCAGCAACTGTTCTGTGATCAGCTGCAGACTGACAGCGCAGACAGATCCGTCTCTCCCGCTGTTCCCGGATCAGTTTCATCTCAGGCGATGGAGAGATACGTGACAGGAGACGTCAAGCTGTACATTAGACACACACTTAGTGAGGTGCATCCCAATTCACCTACTTACTAGACACTATTCCATGCTGTTTCTAGTATAAATAGTGCGATTAGTGTTTTCTCAACAAGAACAAAGAAAATTTAACCCCAAAAAATAACACTTGCACTTTAATACACAGCTTTAAAGTCATGAAAGGGAGATTGCGCTGGTGTTTTCTTCCCTATAGTGCCGTATATCCGAGCGAAACGCTTCTGGAACAAGAACAAATGACGTCAAGCTGTACATTAGACACACACTTACTGAGATGCATCCCAATTCACCTACTTACTAGACACTATTCCATGCTGTTTTTAGTATAAATAGTGCGATTAGTGTTTTCACAATGACATTTTGCACTTCAAATTCTCTTATTTAACTAAAAAAACTAACAATTAGACACTTCATGCACATTACACACAACACACAGCTTTAAAGTCATGAAAGGGAAGTTGCACTCATCTTTTCTTCCCTACACTCTTAAAAATAAAGGTTCCAAAAGGAGGCTTTTGCACTCACTTAATAATGTTGGGTTAAAAATAACCCAGCGAGTAACCCAACTATGGGGTGGTATAGCACCTTCCCAACTGTGGGTTAATTTAACGCAATGCATTGGGTTAAAAGCCAGTTGGGTTTAAAGTAACCCAACAGTTAAGTTAAATATTTATTTATTTTAATTTATTTTATTTATTATTATTTATTTATCTTAATAAATACAATACACTTTGTTTTCAAGTACAGATTGTTGATTTTTATAAAACAATAAATATCTCTCAACAAATATATTTTTAAATTACAAGCTAAATATTGTGGAGCCTAGAATTTAATGTAAATATACATACTTGTGTACATAAATTCAAAATACACAAGTTTATATACAACATTGATATTTAACCCAACAGACAGGTTATTACTAGAAATTACCCAATGATTTAAAAAAAGACCCAACATTTTTGGAAAATAACCCAACATAGTGACCCAATATTTGTAATCCAACAGTTGGGTTAAAAAAATAACCCAATGTTTTTTACTGTGCAGTGATGTCATAGAAGAACCAGGTTCCCAAGAGAACTTTCCAGTGAAGAGTTCCTAAAAAAAAAAGCATTTCTTCATTCAAGAACATTTAAGGCCCGGTTTCACAGACCGGGTTTAGATTAAGCCAGGATTAGACTTTAGTTAAATTAGGACATTTAAGTAGCTTGTTTAAACGGGCAATATAATAAAACATTACGGATGTGCATCTCGAGACAAAACAATGGCACTGATATATCTTAAGAAATGTCAGTGCAAGTTTTACTCTGGGTCTGTGAAACCGGCCATTAATCTAAAGTAACCTTTTGTGCAATGGAAAGGTACCATGGATTAAAGGTTCTTTAATTCATTAAGAACCTTTAATATCCATGGAACCTTCCCATTGCACAAAAAGGAACTTAATAGTGGAAAAGGGTTCTTTAGATTATTTAAATGTTCTTCACACTGAGAAGAAATGGTTATTTTAGGAACTCTCTTTCGGGATCCTAAAATGGTTCTTCTATGCCATTACTGCAAAAGAACCTTTGGAACCTTTATTTTTAAGAGTGTATAGTGCCGTCTGGCAACACTGGCCGTATATCGAGTGAAACGCTTCTGGAACAAGAACAAATGGGCGGGGCTTGATTGTGTCTGTGGGGAATTGATTGGATGATTGGATGGTGGTTTGCTATTGGCGGATCTCATGTGAGTGACAGGTTATAGCCCCGCCCACATCATCAGAGAAGAGATGCTGCAAGAGGAACTGATTCGGATTCAACATTACCAGGAACATGAAGTTTAAAACTATGCATAATTCATTTAGAAAAAACAATGCAATATTCCGTTAAAAAAATAAGAATTTCATGGTGCCTTGTTTGTAGATAAGCCTTGTGCGCCCGAGGCTCGTGTGAAAAACACAGCGTTCGTTCACGTACGCTTTAGAAGGAATAATTTATATCGCAGCGAGTGAATGTTTTGTTCTCGTTTGGAACATCTTGATCACCTCCAACCATTAATGAAAGAATTAACAAAGGCAGACGGAGAGAATGAGAGAGGATTCCTCAGAGAAGACACGCGTGTTCATGGGAAGTTTGCGTTCAGGCTCACGAAAGGTCACGACTCGACATGTTTAATTCTCAAAAGGAGCCAAAGGTCAGAAATCAAAAATCCGGCAGCGTCTCAACATTAATCATAATGAGAGAAACAGAGGCAGAGAGAGATCAATGTGAATATGAGAATAAAATAACACCGGCTGAAGAACGTGTCTCCTGTCACACATTCAGAACATAAACATGCTTTCTGTCACAGAAAATCTGACGCTCCGAGACCTTTTCACCAAAACACCAAAGCATAACTGCAGGAACTGTGGGATTGTTCCAGCCGTTTCATGGTCAAGCAGGAGAAATGATGCGTCTGGTCACTTAGTAAATTAACAGCAAACTCTCCTCAAGAGGAATCATTCACGTCATAAACGCTGCATTACACTCAACTTTAACTAATGATTGATCAGTAAATAAGCACATCTAATCAAAAGTAACATTCAAAAGTAACGATCCGAGAACATTCAAAAGTAACGATCAGAGAACATTCTAAAGTAACGATCAGAGAACATTCTAAAGTAGCGATCAGAGAACATTCTAAAGTAACGATCAGAGAACATTCAAAAGTAACGATCCGAGAACATTCAAAAGTAACGATCAGAGAACATTCTAAAGTAACGATCCGAGAACATTCAAAAGTAACGATCAGAGAACATTCTAAAGTAACAATCCGAGAACATTCTAAAGTAACAATCCGAGAACATTCTAAAGTAACGATCAGAGAACATTCAAAAGTAACGATCAGAGAACATTCAAAAGTAACGATCAGAGAACATTCAAAAGTAACGATCAGAGAACATTCTAAAGTAACGATCAGAGAACATTCTAAAGTAGCGATCAGAGAACATTCAAAAGTAACGATCAGAGAACATTCAAAAGTAACGATCAGAGAACATTCAAAAGTAACGATCAGAGAACATTCTAAAGTAACGATCAGAGAACATTCAAAAGTAACGATCAGAGAACATTCAAAAGTAACGATCAGAGAACATTCAAAAGTAACGATCAGAGAACATTCAAAAGTAACGATCAGAGAACATTCTAAAGTAACGATCAGAGAACATTCAAAAGTAACGATCAGAGAACATTCAAAAGTAACGATCAGAGAACATTCAAAAGTAACGATCAGAGAACATTCAAAAGTAACGATCAGAGAACATTCAAAAGTAACGATCAGAGAACATTCAAAAGTAACGATCAGAGAACATTCAAAAGTAACGATCAGAGAACATTCAAAAGTAACGATCAGAGAACATTCTAAAGTAACGATCAGAGAACATTCTAAAGTAACGATCAGAGAACATTCTAAAGTAACGATCAGAGAACATTCAAAAGTAACGATCAGAGAACATTCAAAAGTAACGATCAGAGAACATTCAAAAGTAACGATCAGAGAACATTCAAAAGTAACGATCAGAGAACATTCAAAAGTAACGATCAGAGAACATTCTAAAGTAACGATCAGAGAACATTCTAAAGTAACGATCAGAGAACATTCAAAAGTAACGTTCAGAGAACATTCAAAAGTAACGTTCAGAGAACATTCTAAAGTAACGATCAGAGAACATTCAAAAGTAACGATCAGAGAACATTCTAAAGTAACGATCAGAGAACATTCAAAAGTAACGTTCAGAGAACATTCAAAAGTAACGTTCAGAGAACACTCTAAAGTAACGATCAGAGAACACTCAAAAGTAACGATCAGAGAACATTCTAAAGTAGCAATCAGAGAACATTCTAAAGTAACGATCAGAGAACATTCAAAAGTAACGATCCGAGAACATTCTAAAGTAACGATCCGAGAACATTCTAAAGTAACGATCAGAGAACATTCAAAAGTAACGATCCGAGAACATTCAAAAGTAACGATCAGAGAACATTCTAAAGTAACGATCAGAGAACATTCTAAAGTAGCGATCAGAGAACATTCTAAAGTAACGATCAGAGAACATTCAAAAGTAACGATCAGAGAACATTCTAAAGTAACGATCAGAGAACATTCAAAAGTAACGATCAGAGAACATTCTAAAGTAACAATCAGAGAACATTCAAAAGTAGCGATCAGAGAACATTCAAAAGTAACGATCAGAGAACATTCAAAAGTAACGATCAGAGAACATTCTAAAGTAACGATCAGAGAACATTCAAAAGTAACGATCCGAGAACATTCTAAAGTAACGATCCGAGAACATTCTAAAGTAACGATCAGAGAACATTCAAAAGTAACGATCCGAGAACATTCAAAAGTAACGATCAGAGAACATTCTAAAGTAACGATCAGAGAACATTCTAAAGTAGCGATCAGAGAACATTCTAAAGTAACGATCAGAGAACATTCAAAAGTAACGATCAGAGAACATTCTAAAGTAACGATCAGAGAACATTCAAAAGTAACGATCAGAGAACATTCAAAAGTAACGATCCGAGAACATTCAAAAGTAACGATCAGAGAACATTCTAAAGTAACGATCCGAGAACATTCAAAAGTAACGATCAGAGAACATTCAAAAGTAACGATCAGAGAACATTCTAAAGTAACAATCAGAGAACATTCTAAAGTAACGATCAGAGAACATTCTAAAGTAACGATCAGAGAACATTCTAAAGTAACGATCAGAGAACATTCAAAAGTAACGTTCCGAGAACATTCAAAAGTAACGATCCGAGAACATTCTAAAGTAACGATCAGAGAACATTCAAAAGTAACGTTTCCATAAGGTTTGAAGAATGATACAATGGAATGTTCCCTTAACTTTTGTATAAGGAAGAATGCAGCATTTAAAATAACTGGACATTCAGAATAATTGTTTTCATAACTTAACGGGAACGTTAGCAAAATGTCTTAGAACATATCTTTGTCAGCTGCGAGACGAGCAAAGTATACTTGGGGTTTCAAGCGTGCTTAAGCCGTCAAATATACACAAAAATATGTCAAAATGTCCGTCTTGGCGAGTATTTACATAAAGACAGTCAGTTAAGTGTTTCGTGAATAAACAGTTGGGAAAGAAATCGGATGTGTGTCATTATATTAGATCCATGCATTCAGTCTTAAATACCTGATGCTGTCTGTCATTCATGTTAAAGGCAAAATCACTCACTGCTCTTGACTGAATAACTTTAGTAACTTTAATATGAATCATTGTATATTTAATTTATACAGTGAAAACTATGCAGTTTTTACAACTATACAAACACAAAGTCTCTCATACACTTTTCCTGAAAAACAAACAAGGATCCAGATCACGAAACAAAGGGATGCAGAACCTGTCAGACACTGAGTGTGAGTGTTTTTGTTATTGTCAGTGTGTGTGTGTGTGTGTGTGTGTGTGAGAGAGAGAGAGTGTGAGTGCTCTTGTTTGTCGTTTATGAGATTCTGATGATCTTAATTTAGGCTAACTACATTTAAATGTATTCTCTCGTTCTCTCTACACAGTTGGTGGCCATCAACACAGACTATGAGCGTCTGAAGAAGGAAGGACCTGACTTTTAAAAGACCTCAGAGGATCAACACACACACACAGCACCCCTGATACTCCTGCATCCACTGAAAACAAATTAAATCACTTATTTAAATAGCTAGCTAAAAATATGAAGCAGCACTGTTTTCAAGATTAATAATCATAAATGTTTCTTGAGCATCAGATCCTCATATTAGAGTGATTTCTGGAGGATCATGTGACACTGAAGACTGGAGTAATGATGCTGAAAATTCAGCTTTGATCACAGGAATAAATGTCACTTTACTATATAAATTGTAATATTTCACAAATACATACATCTGTACTTCACATGTGAGGTGTGATGATGTATTGAGGTTTGACATCAGTGATGATTCTCACGCGTCTCATGATAACCGATCTCAACTGAACTCACCACAAAATTGCAATTTCCGAGTGAACTGTTCCTTTAAAAAAACAAACACGAGATTCAAATGTGTTTGTCACACACGTCACAGTTTGAGTCGCTATTTGTTCGAGAACACAAATGTGCGGCGTCTTTGTCCACCCGCCGAAAACCAAATGTTTGTGGCCCTTTAGAAAAGCCTGTAAGTTTGTTGTGGGCATATTTGCAGGACATTAGGATGGAGAATTGCGGGGCAGCGCGAGCATACTGAGAATAATGCATGTTATCTAGCAGCAATCACTCCTGTCCTCTGCACAGCTGGGTTCCCAAACACACACAAACACACACACACCGAAAGCATTCAGTGCTTCAATAAAGAGTATGCTCCTCATCTCTGCCTTCACACACACACACACCTCCAGACGCTCCACCTGCGGCGTGTAAGAGCTGCTTCTGTCAGGCTCCAGCACATGCTGACAGGTAATCAGGTTGGTTGAAGAAATGCATGAGGCATAATCACACACACACACACACACGGGCCGTCATTACCTAAGCGGAAGGTGCTGTGACCCGTCACGATTGCATTGCCTCCATTTGTTATTTTTTTGTATCACTATTCATCAACAGGCCGAACACACACACACACACACACAGTGAGCGAAACACCTCCGACCGTCCCGCTATACAACAAACAACTACAGAAACAATCACAATAAATAAATAAATAAATAATGCATATTCTGCTCTAATATTCGCATGAGCTGCAAAGAAAGACCCGAGCTTGAGGAGTTCAGAGACTCGTGACGGCCGTGTGTGTGTGAGCATCTGAAGATCACATTGATTAATGACTAAGATCTGCTGTAAATGCTCATCCATTACTAGAACTAAAGAATGCATGAAATTCACCTCACCATTGTTATATAAGCAGCATCATATCCAAATATAAGTCTCTATTCAGTTCATATAAACCCCCTTCAGGAATATCATGCAACAAACAAACAAGTAGTGACTGAAAATATCTGTCTGTCAATTTGTTTTTTAGAGAAAAAAAACTAACTAGGAACCAGATATGCAAATTAGCTTGCATTTTAATATCTATGTGCAATGCAAATAGTTTTAGTGCTGAAATCATGCGTTTGTACTGTGAAGTCAAACATCTTGATGAATTTTGGACAATAGAACACGTAGTGATGGAGATGCATGTAAATATCAATTACATGCTGAAAAACTTTAACAGTTATACAAATGAAAAACTAGTTTTAGACATTTCTTTGACTTACCTGCATTCATCATAACTTGTAACTGCTGCATCGTGATTCTAATAACAGTATGAAATCAAAATGATGAGGTTGTGCATTTAGAAATACTAGACACTACATCTGAAATAAAGGAAAATCACAATCAGTTTTTGAAGGAATAAAAGCAAATGAAGATTCAGTGATCAGTTACTCACCCTCACTTCATTCACTGTTCTTCTTGAGCAGACGTACCGCAGACGTTTAGAAGACTTACAGCAGACGTTTAGAAGACGTTCAGCAGACGTTTAGAAGACGTTGAGCAGACGTTTAGAAGACGTTGAGCAGACGTTTAGAAGACGTTCAGCAGACGTTTAGATGACGTTGAGCAGACGTTTAGAAGACGTTGAGATGTTGAGCAGACGTTTAGATGACGTTGAGACGTTGAGCAGACGTTTAGAAGACGTTGAGACGTTGAGCAGACGTTTAGATGACGTTGAGACGTTGAGCAGACGTTTAGATGACGTTGAGCAGACGTTTAGATGACGTTGAGACGTTGAGCAGACGTTTAGATGACGTTGAGCAGACGTTTAGATGACGTTGAGACGTTGAGCAGACGTTTAGATGACGTTGAGACGTTGAGCAGACGTTTAGATGACGTTGAGACGTTGAGCAGACGTTTAGAAGACGTTGAGCAGACGTTTAGAAGACGTTGAGCAGACGTTTAGAAGACGTTGAGCAGACGTTTAGAAGACGTTGAGCAGACGTTTAGAAGACGTTCAGCAGACGTTTAGATGACGTTGAGCAGACGTACAGCAGACGTTTAGAAGACGTTGAGCAGACGTTTAGAAGACGTTGAGATGTTGAGCAGACGTTTAGATGACGTTGAGACGTTGAGCAGACGTTTAGAAGACGTTGAGCAGACGTTTAGAAGATGTTCAGCAGACGTTTAGATGACGTTGAGCAGACGTACAGCAGACGTTGAGCAGACGTTTAGAAGACGTTCAGCAGACGTTCAGCAGACGTTTAGAAGACGTTGAGCAGACGTTTAGAAGACGTTGAGATGTTGAGCAGACGTTTAGATGACGTTGAGACGTTGAGCAGACGTTTAGAAGACGTTGAGCAGACGTTTAGAAGATGTTGAGATGACGTTCAGCAGACGTTTAGATGACGTTGAGACGTTGAGCAGACGTTTAGATGATGTTTAGAAGACGTTGAGATGACGTTCAGCAGACGTTTAGATGACGTTGAGACGTTGAGCAGACGTTTAGAAGATGTTCAGCAGACGTTTAGATGACGTTGAGATGTTGAGCAGACGTTTAGAAGACGTTGAGACGTTGAGCAGACGTTTAGAAGATGTTCAGCAGACGTTGAGAAGACGTTGAGACGTTGAGACGTTGAGCAGACGTACAGCAGAGGGTTAGAAGACGTTCAGCAGACGTTGAGCAGACGTTTAGAAGGCGTTGAGCAGACGTTTAGAAGACGTTGAGATGACGTTCAGCAGACGTTTAGATGACGTTGAGACGTTGAGCAGACGTTTAGAAGACGTTCAGATGACGTTGAGACGACGTTTAGAAGACGTTGAGCAGACGGTTAGATGTTCAGCAGACGTTCAGCAGACGTTGAGCAGACGTTCAGAAGACGTTGAGCAGACGTTTAGAAGACGTTGAGATGACGTTCAGCAGACGTTTAGATGACGTTGAGACGTTTAGAAGACGTTCAGATGACGTTGAGACGACGTTTAGAAGACGTTGAGCAGACGGTTAGATGTTCAGCAGACGTTCAGCAGACGTTGAGCAGACGTTCAGCAGACGTTGAGCAGACGTTTAGAAGGCGTTGAGCAGACGTTTAGAAGACGTTGAGATGACGTTCAGCAGACGTTTAGATGACGTTGAGACGTTGAGCAGACGTTTAGAAGACGTTCAGATGACGTTGAGACGACGTTTAGAAGACGTTGAGCAGACGGTTAGATGTTCAGCAGACGTTCAGCAGACGTTGAGCAGACGTTCAGCAGACGTTGAGCAGACGTTTAGAAGACGTTGAGCAGACGTTTAGAAGACGTTGAGATGACGTTCAGCAGACGTTTAGATGACGTTGAGACGTTGAGCAGACGTTTAGAAGACGTTCAGATGACGTTGAGACGACGTTTAGAAGACGTTGAGCAGACGGTTAGATGTTCAGCAGACGTTCAGCAGACGTTGAGCAGACGTTCAGAAGACGTTGAGCAGATATTCAGCAGATATTGAGCAGAATGTTCACGCGGCTCATTTACAGTGAAATCAGACTGTGATCAACACAAATCAGATCTGAGAGCCACAGTAAGACTTTATGACTTTAGTTTTGGAATAAAGTCTCACGGACTAGTGGTATATGACACTGTTAGGGAGTTTTTTGTAGTTTCATTCTTGGCTGAACTACTCCTTTAATTATCAATGGTTGTTTCTACAGGGTCCTGTTTAATAACGCAAACACACGGTGAGAGAAGCAGCACAGTCAGTTCAGGCCTCCAGCTCCGTGTTCTGCATCACGTGTGTGTGTTTGTGAGTTAGTGTGTGAGAAAGTGTGTGTGAGTAAGTGTTTGTGTGTGTATATTTGTGAGTGAATGAGAGAGTGTGTGTTTGAGAGTGTGAAGTGAGAACAGCTTCCTCGAGCTGTTGGTCACAGCTGAGACTTCAGTGTGAAAATCTGTTTACCAGACATGTGTGTGTGTGTGTGTGTGCAAGTGTTCAGCTCAGGTGTAAACAAACACAATTGTGTGTTTGCATGGCTGTCAAATGTACACAGACCTGAGGCAGAATATTAAAGTATCAAGACAAAAGCAAACTTCAGTGAAAGCAAAGAAGTTCCCGTATTAAATTTGACTTAATGTCACCGTGAAATCAACATTTTCCAAGAAATATTACAGTGTCAAAATGATTTATCGGTGCACATCATCATTATTGTGTTAATAATGTAGAATCAGAATCAGTTCCTCTCGCAGCATCTCTTCTCTGATGATGTGGGCGGGGCTTTAACCTGTCACTCACATGAGATCAGCCAATAGCAAATCACAACCATCCAATCAATTCCCCACAGACACAATCAAGCCCCGCCCACATGTGTTCTTGTTCCAGAAGCGTTTCACTCTGATATATACGGCGCAATAGAGAAGAAAATACTTTTTCTTGCCAAACTTTAAAGGTAAACTTGTTTCCATTAGCTTTAGAGACAGACTGAACTGATGAATGACACAGACTGATAGAAATTTAGCTCTTATGATCCCAAAACACACAAAATGATCGAAAAAGATTTTTGCCATGAAAATGTAAAGTACTCAGTCTGTAGTATTTTAGAGGAAATTACAGTAAAACAATCATGTAAATAATGAGGGAAAGAGTTTAATTCTTTGCTGATGTCATTCCTAATGATGCTTTGGGAATAAAATGACACTCACAATTCTGACTTTTTTCTCAGAACGGTGACCCAAATAAAGTTCTCAAGTCGCAATTGGGAAAGAAAAAAAGCCAGAATTGTGAAATAATAAGTCACAATTACCTTTTTTTAGTTTTTTATTCTGTGCACGGCAGAAACAAACTTTCATGTTTCAAACCCACATTAACCGGCACTGATGGACACTTTTCAAAACTAATGAGGGACGGTGAACAAATATTAATTTCTAGCTGAACTATTTCTGTAAGTACAGTAATGCAGTGTGTGTGTGTGTGTTTGGTTCTTTTTCTTGGTGTCTGTCAGGCTCTTAACTGATGAGTGAAGCTTCTTCCTCATCTCTCCACGGGACTGTTATTGCTCTATAACACACTTACACTTCATTATGAGATGATTACGGCACATTAGCCATTGTTTGGAGTTTAAATGGGACTCTAAAACGGCACTTAAGCCATCGACTCCGTAACGCCACATCACAGTCCTGCAGGGCTTTAATTATGACACGCGTTCAAACGCAGACGTGCCACTCCAAATAAACGAGCGCAATTAATTGCAACCGCTGTCGTCTATCCGTCCCTCGCTGATTTATTGTCAAATTAGTGCCTGTCTGTGCCTGAAGGAGGAGAAGGAGGAGGGAGAGAGGATTCCCGATCATCTCAGCTCGTCTCCGAGATCCCGACGCAAACACACTCCTACACGGACCAATGACGCCAACCGATGACAGCGGGATTCACTCATGATGCGTTTGCTCACGGATTTAGAGAACATGGCAGCCTGTAGAAACGCTTGTGGGGAAACGATAGTTTGGCACACCGATAGAGGACAGTCTGAACATGAACCACCGCAGTTTTGGACTCTCTAACTCGATCCCTCTAGCGCCACCAACTGTTCAAGGTTGCACTATTGTTTATGCTAATCATTTTTTAACCATAAGGGATAGAAACAAAATTCCTTTTTCTTCCGATTCCTTGACTCAAGATTCGATTGCAACCTCTGAAAATCTTTCCGCCATCTTGAATTTTACGAAAAAACGATTTTTCCGAACTCATCCTAGACAGTTTTGTCTGATTTTCAGCAAAATTAGCTCACGGTATTTTTAGACCAGGTTGGCTTTTTAATAAACGTAACCATTTTTAATAATGCACGAATTAATTTGACGAAGAGAACGTAAAAATGGACGCAAGGCAATATCTCCGCAACGCTTTAGCGTATTGAGATGAAACTTGGTACATGTCATCACAATCATGACCTGAGGATACTTGCAGTGTTTCGGCACAGCGCCACCAACTGGTCAGGAGAAATGGAAAAAAATGTTTGTTTGCTTATAGAACGTTTTGCCAAAACATTGAAGCATACAGAGTCGAATTCTGGGCGTCGACAATTTTGAATTTAGTTATAAAATATTTTATTTTACGAACATTGTGTCATCAGCACTATGCCCTGAAGTTACTCAAAGTTTCAAGACACCGCCACCATGTGGTCAAAAATTAACAAATGAAATTCCAAAAATACCAATATCTCTTGATTATTATTATTATTTTAAATGAAACTAGGGTTGATTGATTCCTTCAGACATACAGGGAACAATTACACCAATTATGCCATATTTGGTAAAATGTTTTTATTAAATGTTATTTATCAATGTTAAGTCATAAAAATACAACTGTTCATTGTTTTTACGCAGTGCATTAACTAATGTTAACGGATATAACTTATGAATTAAAAAGTGTATTAGTAAATGTAGAAATGAACTAAAATGAATAAATACTGTAAAATAATTGTTCATTGTTAGTTCATGTTAACAAATGAAACCTTATTGTAAAGTGTTACCATTATTATTTGTGAAATGTACTTGCAATTTCTGCGTGAAAACAGTTTCAAAGTAAATTCCACACTAAATTAATTTAAAGAGTTTATGTGTTGAAATCTGCAAGTAAACGTCACAATAGGCAACATTCAAAATATAATTACTTATTTCTTTCTTGTGATTTTAGGGTTTGACTTGACGTGAACAAACTCTCCCCGGATTCTGAGGTTTAATGCTCACTTTAATCCATTGATTAAGCAGCAGCTCTTTCAGTCTGTCATATTTACTCCAGATGTATTTTTAAATGCATGTTTCTGAATAATCCTCTGACTCAAAGCACATTATTCCACTGAAGATGACGGGCCAGAACTACTGCTGTGATCAGAACAGAGTCGATCAATAATCTCCACCCACAGCGCGCACACGCACACACACACACACTTACACACATAAAAAGGATCAGCAAAAAGAGTTGCATTTTTCTACGGCTTGATTTTATTGGGATTAGACGTTTTAGAAAATCATTTGTAAAGATCTGTCCATTTACAAAGAATCATGTTGTGATAAAAATGTTTGTCAGGCAGAATCCTGGAGAATGAACGTGGAAGATTGTAGACGTGTGAAAGTATTTATCAATATCATCTGTTCACGACTGCGGCGTAAACGCTCGGAACGACACACACAAACTCCAGACGTTCGCAGTCTTTACACACACACTACTGTACATTTACAAAAACAGCGTCCATTAGCAAAGGCCGAAGAACTACCAAGACTCGAGTAAAAAAATTGTTCTGAGCTTTTTAGAAGAACAGAAAATGAGAATCACAGTCTGTAAACATTTAGCATCATTAGTCTGTTATAGAATTGTTTGTTCCTCACTCGATATGGAAGATAAAGATTTCGAACATCATCCCGAAGGAACAAATCACTGTCAAATACTGTGTTTCACTCTTCCATGATGGGATTGGGAGATTTCCTACATGCACTACTGGTCACTTTAAGACTTTTAGTTCCACTGAATGATTAATAAAGTAGTGATTGATCATAAAGCTAAAGAAATAAAGAAAAATAGGCCTCTTCGTAAGTGTGTGTTCACGGGAATCGATCCGCTCCGTTTTACCCAGCTCTCCGGTTTAATGGTCGTGGAATCCAGGCATTGGGAACGGACGGGCGAAAGCCTCGACGCGTGAACGCAGATCAGCGATACGAGACGCCGTCTCTGCGTCTTCCAGCAAGAAACTCTTGAAATCAGACAGTTTCTCTGAAGATGAAAAAAAAAAAAGTTTTAACCTTTCCTTATGCACGTTTTTGTCTTTTTCAGTGATTTTTATTTTTAATGCCAATGCATGCATTTATCCACAGGTGTGTATTTTTATTGGAATTTTAAAGCATATTAAAAACACCACAGACATATAAACAACATGTGATGAATCGATCATTATATTTGGTTTAACCCTTGTGCATCCTTATGGACATTTTTGTCTTTTTCAGTTTTGTTTTGTTTGATCACTTTGCCTGTGTTAATGCGAACTGCATAAAATTTGGCACAGGTGTGTATTTTTATTGGAATTTTACTATTTCACCTTCATTTCCTTTAAAAAATCTATTTTGCACTAGTAACACACAAAATAGTTCCTATCAGCACCTTTTGGACAAACATGTCCCCATTGAAACTGCAATTTTCAATCCCAGTGCCATTTAACTATAAAACGATGCAATCTTTGTGAACAGGCTTTCATTCTGTTGGCAAGGCTTCAAAATTGTAATTTTTACTATTTTTGCCAGATTTTGTTCCAGGTTTGGCCTATAAAGCAAATTCTCGCTTTATCCCTGTTTTCTGCTTCGGCATATTATAGAGCCAATTGGATAAATTATGCAGCGATAATTGTGTGGGTGTGTTGGTGTGGATGTCAGAGTGTGGTTTGTATGCGTGTATTAAAAAAATGTATACCATGGTCTGGGTGAATACTCGATTCTGATTGGCTGCAGGGTGTCCATTAAAAGGTGATAGAGGACACCTAGTAAAGGAGTTCTGGCGTAACCAGGGAAAACAAGTTATTTTTTGTAAAAACTTTATATTTTAATTAGTTTTACAATCAAAATCTAAACTAATGTTTTAAAAATGTGTTATTTGGCAAGTGACCATGGTATAAGCGGGTTAATGCCCATTGTCTAGGTATTACTGGACTTCGGCGGAGGCAACCGTCCATTAATACCTGACAATGGACACCTTGTCGAGCATTACCCTTACGTGTGTGTATGTGCTTGTAATATTTGAGAGAGAAAAACTCTACTGCAAATCACAAACCTAACCACTGTTTGTCCCAGTGAGCTTTGCTGCATCTAATGGGGAAAATGTGTTACTGCGTCCCAACTAAATCTCACTGAAAGCTCATTTTTGGAGATATCAACCTCAAACTGGGAACATAACTTAATTAGATTTATGGCTGTGATTTTCTAGCAGTTTTAGAGTTACAACATGTTTCATAAAATATACATTTTATAGATAATATAATGTTCATAAATTATTTTCATAAACTTAAACCTATATAACTTTTTTTTCGGTTTCACTTATCACCATTTTTTTTTTAATTCAACAAGTATTGCCAAGAGTCTTCTTTAAAATGAGACCAAACTTAAGTCTGTGCTCCCAAGCTTCAAATTTCTATGACAGTTTTTTGACACGGATATTTTTGTATATGTATTTGATATTTTGATATATCTGTAACTTTTTTTAATTGATGCCCAAGGGTTAATGTAAGAGAAAATGACAGAACAGTAAGCTGTTTTCCTGCATGTATTTTTTCTTTTAATGTAGCAAAAGAACATGCAGTAATGCTGTCCGATACACACTCAATAGAGCCCGCTAGACAGCGTATGGTTTATTCATGTGGTTTCCACTGGTTTACTCACTGGTCTTGGTCTTCACGTCCACAGCGATCTTGATGCCCTGATCTATGAAATCCACAACCTGATGAAAGTCTGATTCCTTGAACTGGCGTGACGTGAGCGCAGGGGTTCCTGGGATACCAGAAGACGAATTACAGCACTCAATTCCATACTCCTATATTTTATGTGAATTTTGGGGGGAAAACGCCAAGACGCGCTTAAAATCTTACAAATGCGCATTAAAAGAACTCATGCACTCAATTGCTATGTTTCCATACACCTAATATCATGTGAATTTTGGGCTATTGCATAAAAAAACACCATAAAATCTTAAAAATGCGCATCAAAAAACTAAATTGAGGTGGAAACTATTTTTATCCGATAAGAAGACATGCGCATAAACTATGATGGAAACACATTTACTGAATACATCCCTTGATGTGAGAAGAGGAAGTTCATTTGATTCAAGATTATTAAAACAATAATGATAATAAATTCTGCAATATTCTATTAAGAAAAACAAGAATGGCCATTTTGACGTCACAGTGACTTTAAAATCAAATGTTTGTCTGTGAAACACAAATGAACTTCCTCATGGGAAAGTAGGAACTGGTGTAATTACATATAACGGTTTCCATCCACCTATTATTATGTGAATATTGGTATATCGCATAAAAAAACACTTTATGGAAACAGTAAGATGCACATAACATTTCAAATAAATCTCTTGATGTGTGACTTTCCCTCAGCGCCAGCTGTGATTGGCTAACTGGAGTAACCGGTGGACCAATGGCGTCGCAGCGTCTCTAATGTTGGTCTGGTGTTTCTGAAACGCCGGAGTGGAAGTGTGTGTTCAGAGTGATTGGGTGTAATTCCCTCCAGAAGCGTCTCACACACACGAGTGTGTTCCCGAACACCAGCGCTAAGCTAAGCTCAACACACACTCGTTCATGATGACGCTCGACACACACTCGTTCATGATGACGCTCGACACACACTCGTTCATGATGACGCTCGACACACACTCGTTCATGATGACGCTCGACACACACTCGTTCATGATGACGCTCGACACACACTCGTTCATGATGACGCTCGACACACACTCGCTCATGATGACGCTCGACACACACTCGTTCATGATGACGCTCGACACACACTCGTTCATGATGACGCTCGACACACACTCGCTCATGATGACGCTCGACACACTCGTTCATGATGACGCTCGACACACACTCGTTCATGATGACGCTCGACACACACTCGTTCATGATGACGCTCGACACACACTCGTTCATGATGACGCTCGACACACACTCGTTCATGATGACGCTCGACACACACTCGTTCATGATGACGCTCGACACACACTCGTTCATGATGACGCTCGACACACACTCGTTCATGATGACGCTCGACACACACTCGTTCATGATGACGCTCGACACACACTCGTTCATGATGACGCTCGACACACACTCGTTCATGATGACGCTCGACACACACTCGTTCATGATGACGCTCGACACACACTCGTTCATGATGACGCTCGACACACACTCGTTCATGATGACGCTCGACACACACTCGTTCATGATGACGCTCGACACACACTCGTTCATGATGACGCTCGACACACACTCGTTCATGATGACGCTCGACACACACTCGTTCATGATGACGCTCGACACACACTCGTTCATGATGACGCTCGACACACACTCGTTCATGATGACGCTCGACACACACTCGTTCATGATGACGCTCGACACACACTCGCTCATGATGACGCTCGACACACACTCGTTCATGATGCGCTCGACACACACTCGTTCATGATGACGCTCGACACACACTCGTTCATGACGCTCGACACACACTCGTTCATGATGACGCTCGACACACACTCGTTCATGATGACGCTCGACACACACTCGTTAATGATGACGCTCGACACACACTCGTTCATGACGCTCGACACACACTCGTTCATGATGACGCTCGACACACACTCGTTCATGATGACGCTCGACACACACTCGTTCATGATGACGCTCGACACACACTCGCTCATGATGACGCTCGACAAACACTCGTTCATGATGACGCTCGACACACACTCGTTTATGATGACGCTCGACACACACTCGTTCATGATGACGCTCGACACACACTCGTTAATGATGACGCTCGACACACACTCGCTCATGATGACGCTCGACACACACTCGTTCATGATGACGCTCGACACACACTCGTTAATGATGACGCTCGACACACACTCGCTCATGATGACGCTCGACACACACTCGTTCATGATGACGCTCGACACACACTCGTTAATGATGACGCTCGACACACACTCGTTAATGATGACGCTCGACACACACTCGCTCATGATGACGCTCGACACACACTCGTTCATGATGACGCTCGACACACACTCGTTAATGATGACGCTCGACACACACTCGTTAATGATGACGCTCGACACACACTCGCTCATGATGACGCTCGACACACACTCGTTCATGATGACGCTCGACACACTCGCTCATGATGACGCTCGACACACACTCGTTCATGATGACGCTCGACACACACTCGCTCATGATGACGCTCGACACACACTCGTTCATGATGACGCTCGACACACACTCGTTCATGATGCGCTCGACACACACTCGTTCATGATGCGCTCGACACACACTCGTTCATGATGACGCTCGACACACACTCGTTCATGATGACGCTCGACACACACTCGTTCATGATGACTCTCGACACACACTCCTTTATGATGACGCTCGACACACACTCGTTCATGATGACGCTCGACACACACTCGTTCATGATGACGCTCGACACACTCGTTCATGATGACGCTCGACACACACTCGCTCATGATGACGCTCGACACACACTCGTTCATGATGACGCTCGACACACTCGTTCATGATGACGCTCGACACACACTCGTTCATGATGACGCTCGACACACACTCGTTCCTGATGACGCTCGACACACACTCGTTCATGATGACGCTTGACACACACTCCTTTATGATGACGCTCGACACACACTCGTTCATGATGACGCTCGACACACACTCGTTCATGATGACGCTCGACACACACTCGTTCATGATGACGCTCGACACACACTCGTTCATGATGACGCTCGACACACTCGTTTATGATGACGCTCGACACACACTCCTTTATGATGACGCTCGACACACACTCGCTCATGATGACGCTCGACACACACTCGTTTATGATGACGCTCGACACACACTCGCTCATGATGACGCTCGACACACACTCGTTCATGATGACGCTCGACACACACTCGTTCATGATGATGCTCGACACACACTCGTTCATGATGCGCTCGACACACACTCGTTCATGATGACTCTCGACACACACTCCTTTATGATGACGCTCGACACACACTCGTTCATGATGACGCTCGACACACTCGTTCATGATGACGCTCGACACACACTCGTTATGATGACGCTCGACACACACTCATTCATGATGACGCTCGACACACACTCGTTATGATGACGCTCGACACACACTCGTTCATGATGACGCTCGACACACACTCGCTCATGATGACGCTCGACACACACTCGTTATGATGACGCTCGACACACACTCGTTCATGATGACGCTCGACACACACTCGTTTATGATGACGCTCGACACACACTCGCTCATGATGACGCTCGACACACACTCGTTCATGATGACGCTCGACACACACTCGTTATGATGACGCTCGACACACACTCGTTCATGATGACGCTCGACACACACTCGTTCATGATGACGCTCGACACACACTCGTTCATGATGACGCTCGACACACACTCGTTCATGATGACGCTCGACACACACTCGTTCATTATGACGCTCGACACACTCGTTCAAGATGACGCTCGACACACACTCGTTATGATGACGCTCGACACACACTCGTTCATGATGACGCTCGACACACACTCGTTATGATGACGCTCGACACACTCGTTCATGATGACGCTCGACACACTCGTTCATGATGACGCTCGACACACACTCGTTATGATGACGCTCGACACACACTCGTTCATGATGACGCTCGACACACTCGTTCATGATGACGCTCGACACACACTCGTTCATGATGACGCTCGACACACACTCGTTATGATGACGCTCGACACACACTCCTTTATGATGACGCTCGACACACACTCGTTCATTATGACGCTCGACACACACTCCTTTATGATGACGCTCGACACACACTCGTTCATTATGACGCTCGACACACACTCCTTTATGATGACGCTCGACACACACTCGTTCATTATGACGCTCGACACACTCGTTCATGATGACGCTCGACACACACTCGTTATGATGACGCTCGACACACACTCGTTCATGATGACGCTCGACACACTCGTTCATGATGACGCTCGACACACACTCGTTCATGATGACGCTCGACACACACTCGTTATGATGACGCTCGACACACACTCCTTTATGATGACGCTCGACACACACTCGTTCATTATGACGCTCGACACACACTCCTTTATGATGACGCTCGACACACACTCGTTTATGATGACGCTCGACACACACTCCTTTATGATGACGCTCGACACACACTCGTTCATTATGACGCTCGACACACTCGTTCAAGATGACGCTCGACACACACTCGTTATGATGACGCTCGACACACACTCGTTCATGATGACGCTCGACACACACTCGTTATGATGACGCTCGACACACTCGTTCATGATGACGCTCGACACACACTCGTTATGATGACGCTCGACACACACTCGTTCATGATGACGCTCGACACACTCGTTCATGATGACGCTCGACACACACTCGTTCATGATGACGCTCGACACACACTCGTTATGATGACGCTCGACACACACTCGTTCATGATGACGCTCGACACACTCGTTCATGATGACGCTAGACACACACTCGTTATGATGACGCTCGACACACACTCCTTTATGATGACGCTCGACACACACTCGTTCATGATGACGCTCGACACACTCGTTCATGATGACGCTCGACACACACTCGTTCATGATGCGCTCGACACACACTCGTTCATGATGACGCTCGACACACACTCGTTCATGATGCGCTCGACACACACTCGCTCATGATGCGCTCGACACACACTCGTTCATGATGACGCTCGACACACACTCGTTATGATGACGCTCGACACACACTCGTTCATGATGACGCTCGACACACTCGTTCATGATGACGCTCGACACACACTCGTTCATGATGACGCTCGACACACTCGTTCATGATGACGCTCGACACACACTCGTTAATGATGACGCTCGACACACACTCGTTCATGATGACGCTCGACACACACTCGTTATGATGACGCTCGACACACACTCGTTCATGATGACGCTCGACACACACTCGTTCATGATGACGCTCGACACACACTCGTTTATGATGACGCTCGACACACACTCGTTCATGATGACGCTCGACACACACTCGTTCATGATGACGCTCGACACACACTCGTTCATGATGACGCTCGACACACACTCGTTTATGATGACGCTGGACACACACTCGCTCATGATGACGCTCGACACACACTCGTTCATGATGACGCTGGACACACACTCGCTCATGATGACGCTCGACACACACTCGTTCATGATGACGCTCGACACACACTCGTTATGATGACGTTCGACACACACTCGTTCCTGATGACGCTCGACACACACTCGTTCATGATGACGCTCGACACACACTCCTTTATGATGACGCTCGACACACACTCGTTTATGATGACGCTCGACACACACTCGTTCATGATGACGCTCGACACACTCGTTTATGATGACGCTCGACACACACTCGTTCATGATGACGCTCGACACACACTCGCTTATGATGACGCTCGACACACACTCGCTCATGATGACGCTCGACACACACTCGTTTATGATGACGCTCGACACACACTCGCTCAAGATGACGCTCGACACACACTCGCTTATGATGACGCTCGACACACACTCGTTTATGATGACGCTCGACACACACTCGTTCATGATGACGCTCGACACACACTCGCTCATGATGACGCTCGACACACACTCGCTTATGATGACGCTCGACACACACTCGTTTATGATGACGCTCGACACACACTCGTTTATGATGACGCTCGACACACACTCGCTCAAGATGACGCTCGACACACACTCGCTTATGATGACGCTCGACACACACTCGTTTATGATGACGCTCGACACACACTCGTTCATGATGACGCTCGACACACACTCGTTCATGATGACGCTCGACACACACTCGTTATGATGACGCTCGACACACACTCGTTCATGATGACGCTCGACACACACTCGTTCATGATGACGCTCGACACACACTCGTTCATGATGACGCTTGACACACTCGTGATTTATGCAATATTCCGAGTTAAATTTGTAACTTTGAGTGTAAACACAGCTTTGTTTGAGCATGTGCCGTGTTCCTCACCCAGTCGAAGGCCACCGGGCGTGAGCGCGCTCTTGTCTCCGGGACACGTGTTCTTGTTGGCCGTGATGGACACCAGTTCCAGAACTCGTTCCGCACGCGCTCCGTCCATTCCCAGAGGCCTCAGATCCACCAGAACCAGATGATTATCGGTTCCTCCTGAACATGCACAACACAAACACTCAGTCAATAGAGTTCTTGGGTCACTTCAAAAGACACTTAAAGGATTAGTTCACTTCAGAATTAACATTTCCCGATAATTTCCTCTCCCCCACGTCATCCAAGATGTTCACATCTTTCTTTCTTCAGTGGAAAAGAAATTAAGGTTTTTGAGGAACACACTCCAGGGTTTCTCCATATAGTGACTTCAATGGGGTCCAACGGGTCGAAGGTCCAGATGTGAGTTTCAGTGCAGCTTCAAAGTCTCGACACGATCCAGCCGAGGAATAAGAGTCTGATCTAGACAAACCAGCCGACATTTATAACTAAATACACATTTATATACTTTTAACCACTAATGCTGGTCTTGCTCTAGCTGTGATGCGACACACATTACATCATCAGGGTGAAAGGTCAAGCGTGACGTAGGCGTAAGAACAGACCCAGTGTTTACAAAGCCAAAACATTTTCAATACTCATTTTATTTCCAATTTTGATACAGGAGACTTGATTTTCTCCCTGATGAACTGATTGAATTGTAAAACTGTCCCTATATTAAGGTGGATGACGTCATGAAAAGCCGCTTCAGAAGTTATTAGATTATTAGACTATTTCTTTAGAATAACGGCTCTGTTGATTCTTCAACAATAAGAGCAGAGACATTAACGGACCCTTTTCACAGACTGTGATGATGTATTTCCACAGTGATTAACATCATAAATCTAGCAAGGTTTTCATTTGTAAAAAAACGCAAAGTCCATTTATAGCACTAGTGAAACTGGAAAAATTAGAATATGGTGCAAAAGTTCATTTATTTCAGTAATTCAACTTAAAAGGTGAAACTAATATATTATATAGACTCATTATATGCAAAGTGAGATATTTCAAGCCTTCATTTGTTATAATTTTGAAGATTATGGATTACAGCTTATGAAAACCCCAAATTCAAAATTAGAATATTGTGAAAAGTTTACATAAGCGGTAATCCATAATCATCACAATTATAACAAATAAAGGCCTGAAATATTTCACTTTGCATGTAATGAGACTATATAATATATTAGTTTCACCTTTTAAGCTGAATTACTGAAACTTTTGCACAATATTCTAATTATTCCATACTTTGGGTGATATTATCTTGGCATTAAATAACAGGAGACTAGTTAACGCTGCAGTGTGAGTGTAAATGTGACATTTCTCTTTTTTGACCAACGTAAACGTAAAGTCATAGAAATGCTATCATGGATTTCTCTTTTAAAGTTGTACTTGTAGTTTCCATTCTTCTGTATAGAAGTTCACCAAACCATGACGACTTCTGCTTCTGAGAACCTGGAAATGTTTAGTCCGTTAGTGCAAACTGATTCAGTTTTGATGTCATGAGTTTGGATCGTCGTCTCTCAATATTAAACCAGGTGAAAATGAATCGCAGCTGCTTTAGACACAGAGCGGAAGCACAACAACATGTGTGGGGATATAAAGAGCGAACAGCTGCGTAGAGAAACATACAGGCTTTCAATTAGTTTTGCATATGTGTCGGAGAAAACTACAGCTGATTCACGGCTTGATTTCACACGGAGAAAATATTCAGCAATGCTGTCGACTTATGAATTTACACATGGTTTGTCTTAAAGCGTATTAAAAACACCACATAGACACATAAACAACATTGAAAAGGCTGGATGTTCACCACAGGGGGAAGGGCTGTTCGCACCGAACGAACAACAGCAATGTTCACAGCAAAAGCCCCGAACGCACAAAAACATAATTAAAGACAATTAAAATCTTCCAAACTTCACACAGAGTCAGTCAAACATTCGTTCTGCTGGTTTATTCTTCAATTAAAGTGATTTGGCTTCACCTGGAACTAAGAGAGTGTTTCTGTGAAATGCTGCTGCTTATAATGAGGAAATTAGCAGCTGAAGACTGAGAATAATAAACATCAGAAATGATTATTAAACTGTGGAAAGAACTGAATAAATGAACTCTTTTGCTTTAGGTGGAAGAGTCTAAATGAGTTTGAGTGACTTCCCTGTGGTAAAACTCCAGTGTTTAATGTTGTTTATGTGTGTATGTGGTGTGTTTAATACGCTTTAAGACACACCATGTGTAAGTTCATAAGTCGACAGCATTGCTGAGTATTTCTTCCTTAAAACTGCAGTGAACCAAAGACAGTCTCAAAAACACGGTTTGAAATCGCTGGTGTTTCTGACGTCACAAACGACCTTGTAACCAATCAGATCAACATGTGATCGTCAACCAGTGGATCTCTGAGCTGAGGGAGTGATTGGAGGCGGGGCTCATTTGCCGCGCATACTAAATGAGGCGAGGATGTCGAGTTACATTCAAGATATTTTAAAGGTATGAAGACATTTTTTTTTAAGGAAAAAACGCTTAAATGTGTCATTTTGGTGATCAAAGAGGAGTTTTAAGGGATAAAATTATTGACTACAGGGGGACTTTAAGTGATCAATTTCACATTGCTAATAAAAACATCCTCATTTTAATATATAGTGGCCAAGAACCGAAGGTACGAAGACACCTATTGTATCTGTTAGTTTTCTTCTTCATCCACTATTCAGCACATATAACAGTATAGCAAAAAGATGTGAAATTTGACACCACTGTGCTCTGATTGGTCGGCTGGATCAGTGTGTTGTGATTGGTCGAGCGCTTCGAGTGTGTTTGGGAAATGTCCCGCCCCTTTCCATAACCGCCAGTTTAACACACTACTAACTAACTCAACCAGGCCCCGCCCCTTTATTCTGCGCATGAATTATTATAATGAGGAATGTTGTGACGTGTTCGTTCCCGGAAGAAACTCAAGACTACAATGGAGGCGTTTCAGGAGTTCAGAAACACTGAGACTGATATAGAGAAGAACTGGAGCTTTTTCCACATGTCTTTTTTGATCGGTGAGTCTTCATACAGTCAGATAATCAAGTCATTTTCCGACCCCTGAAAGAGAAGCTTGACTTCAGTGTAAAAACCCACCGGAGACGAGTGTGAAGCCCTTCTTCAGCAGCGCGTCGGCCATGGCCTTGGAGTTCTTCAGAACCTGAGCGATGTACTCGCGAAACATGGGCGTCGTGGCCTGGAGAGAGAGCAAACGCAGAGCCATCAATTATCAAAACCCATAAATGAGTTCCCAAGTGCACAAGCCATTGTTCAGATGAAGATGAGACGGAATAGCAGACACGGAAGGATATTAATTCAGCGTATGAGCAGATAATAAACTGCAAGCAGGGTTCGTACACACACTGTAAAATGAAATTCAAGGACTTTTCAAGCACTAGTTTTTAGGTTTTCAAGGACTACAATCAGAGATCTCACTTATCAGACAATATCTGTATTATCTTTCAAATTCTAAAAAGGTAAATATATAAACAAAAATAAACTAATAAAACAAACCGGTACAAATAAAGTGCAGCGGATGCAGTGACTGTGGAACTTTAACCACTGAAAGGATACGATGACAAAGATATCGCTTTCCTTATTCAAACTGATTTATTCTCATGAATATATGATTGAGCTGAAGAATGAGAGATGTATCATATACTTGGATATTAATGAGCAATATCACACTCATAGCCATGTGAAACTGCTCTATATCAGACGGGTTGATTTTGTGTGAAACGATTGTTTTATCGATAAAATTAAACACATATATTGTCTTTCAATAATTCAAGCGTTTCAAGCACCTCTTCATAAATATGGGCTTTTCAAGGGTTTTCCAGGACTTACATTTCAAAACGTCAAATTCAAGCACTTTAAGCACCCTGTACGAACCCTGTGCAAGTGAAATATAGAATATAGAATAAATATATGGTACCTGTTTGAGAGCCACGGCGACGCCAGCGATGGCATGGTTGTGTGGGCCGCCCTGAAGCGAAGGGAACACTGAGAAGTTGACCTTCTCCTCCAGGTCGTACATCACCTCTTTACCCTTCTTATCCAGCGAGCGCACGCCCTTACGGTAGAATATAAGCCCCGCCCTGGGGGAGGAGCCACAAGAGAGGAGGAGGAGACACACGAGAGGGGGAGGAGCCACACAAGAGTAGGAGGAGCCACACGAGAGGGGGAGGAGACACACGAGAGGAGGAGGAGACAGTTAATGATGAAGATCAGGATAACACTATACTGTAGAATGTATGCATGCAACATCCAAATTATCTACATTTTGCGCACATTGTATGAGATACTGTATCCCACAATGCAGTGCTCAACTTTGACCTTTCTCATTTGATCAGACTGTTACATCACAAATTTGGACTTTTTAATTCGCATTTTAATTCGTCATCATGTGACAATGTAAGTGTTACACTACTTAAAATTTAGAAATAAGTCTCTTCTGCTCACCAAGGCTGCATTTATTTGATCAAAAATACAGTGAAAATTGTGAAATATTATTATAATGTAAATCATCTGTTTTCTATGTGAATATACAGTAAAGTGTAATTTATTCCTGTGATCAAAGCTGTATTTTCAGCATCATTACTCCAGTCTTCAGTGTCACATGATCCTTCAGAAATCACTCTAATATGAGGATCAGGGCCCGTATGTATAAAACTTCTAAGAAATGATCTTAAGAATAGTGTTAAGCTTTGACTTAAGTGTAAAAAAATACTTAGTAAAGAGTAGGACTTTTCTAAGAGTAGGAGACTTTTATAAAGCAGCTAAAAGCAACTTTCAGTAAAGTATAAGACTGATTCTTAAGTGCTGACTGAAGTGGGACTTAAGTGCTGCAAACTAAGGACTACAATGATGTGAACCCAAAATGGCCGCCCTCAACCTCTGAATCAGCCAATAGAGAGCCTGCAAGGGTGAGGTCACAGCAGCATGACACCAATTATTTAATGTAATTATAATAAAATAATTTAATTAAGACACTGAAACTTTAATATTTAAATGTATTTTTTAAATGGCTTTGCATTGTGCAAAATTATCACAACTTAGTATTGAAGGAAAATTGTCAGATTCACCCTTTATTCAAATAGTATTAAAAATGTGTTCAATATTTTGTAAGCGTATTGTGTAGTTGTGCCTGGAGTGAATTGTTTATTTGTGATAACACAATGAAACATTCCAAATTGACATAATTTTTAGCTAAGCTGTCATACAAATAAATTATGAACCGGTGAAAAAACAAGAGAGGAAAATCAAATATTAATAAATGATTATGTTGCAGACAATACATGTTTTTTTTTTCTCCTGTGAGCTTTTTAATTGTAATATCTTTATTGTCCACCAAGGTGGAAAATTGTCTTTGGCTCACCAGCCATTAAAATAAATATATCATCACAGGTGCACTGCTGCATTTCTCCAGTCGCCAAAAATATAATTATTACTTTAATTTCATTGCTATGAAACTTTTTAAAGGTAAGTTACAAAAAGAATACCTTGATGATTAAACGTTTTTTTATTATTGTTTGATCAACTCATTTAACTAAAATACATCATATTTTCGTTGAAAAGTGCATGGCCGCGTCCTCTCTGCTGCCATCTTGTTACTCCTAACTAGGTTAGGAGACCTCTCCAGCTCTCTTAAATAATTTAGGAGCTGAGACCAAGTCTTAGCACTTAGGAACTTTTATGAATCACGCTTATTCTTAAGTTTAGGAATAAGAGTAAAATTATGTAATTCTTAGAATTTTGACAGACTTGAGATTAAAATTTTACTCTGAGTGGCTTTATACATACGGGCCCTGATGCTCAAGAAACATTTATGATTATTATCAGTGTTGAAAACAGTTCAGATTTTTGTGGAAACTGTGATAGATTTTATTTTTTTTAGGATTCTTTGATGAATAGAAAGTTTTAAAGAACAGCGTTTATTTGAAAATTAATCTTTTGTAACATTATAAATGTCTTTACTGTCACTTTTGATAAATTTAATGCGTCCTTGATGAATAAAAGCCAATGACCCCAAATGTGTGAATTTTAATGCACTAATTTGCATAACAGTATAGCGTTCTGCACACACACACTCAGTGATGTCACCTGCGTCTCACTCGATCTCCGAACGGATCAGATTGAATGACGTGTACCTGGATCCGCGCAGGGATTTGTGAGTGGTCGAGGTCACGAGGTCGGCGTGATCGAAGGGCGAGGGAACGGCTCTCCCGGCCACCAGTCCACTGATGTGAGCCATGTCTGCCAGCAGGTACGCGTTCACCTCACTGCACAGCTGTGTGTGTGTGTGTGTGTGTGTGTGTGTGTGTGTGTGTGTGTGAGAGAGAGAGAGAGAGAGAGAGAGAGAGACTAACTTCATAAAATTAACCAATGAAACAACTTCAACATTTATTAGGTGAAAAAAGAGATTGTATCCGACTAGTAATACACTGATGTCACAACAAAAAGAGGAAGAATTCGATTAATCTGTGATTCGCTCACACACACACACGCGATGATGATGATATTGATCCGCTCGAGTCTCCGGGGAACGAGACCCAGATCCTGCAGGAACTTCACTAAGACTAAGACCACACTAAGACTAACACTAAGACTAACACTAAGACTAACTAACACTAAGACTAACACTAAGACTAACACTAAGACTAACACTAAGACTAACACTAAGACTAACACTAAGACTAACACGAAGACCATACTAAGACCATACTAAGACTAACACTAAGACTAACACTAAGACTAACACTAAGACTAACACTAAGACCATACTAAGACTAACACTAAGACCATACTAAGACCATACTAAGACTAACACTAAGACTAACACTAAGACTAACACTAAGACTAAGACTAACACTAAGACTAACACTAAGACTAACACTAAGACTAATACTAAGACTAATACTAAGACTAACACTAAGACCTAGGGTTGGGTATCGGTTTTTTTTTTTTTTTTTTATTTATTTTTTTTATTTATATAGCACACATAATACAACTGACGTTGCCCAAGGTGCTTCACAAAACAAAAAAAAATAAAACCATTTAAAACATTTACATACAATTACATACATACAAACAATGCAACATGGAATAATAATAAATAATAATAACTACTTCAGACTTGCCCCCATGCTACATCTAATAAGTAGGTTTTTAACAACAACTTAAACACGGCCAACGACTTTGCTGATCTGATAGAGTGCGGGAGATTATTCCACAGTGTCGGACCGACTCTAGAAAACGCTCTGTCACCTTTACGTTTCAGATTTGTTCTTACAGTCACAAGGAGATTTAAATTTTCTGATCTCAAAGACCTGGATGGAATGTATACAGACACCAAATCAGAAAGATATGGTGGTGCCAAATTATGTAGTGCTTTAAAAACCAAAACAATGATCTTGTAATGCACTCTATACTCGACTGGCAGCCAATTTAAAGATCTCAATAAAGGTGTAACATGGTCAGTTTTCTTCGCTGACTTAATCAATCTGGCTGCAGCATTTTGTATATTTTGCAAGCGTGCCAGAGCTTTTTTATCAATTCCAGCATAAAGTGAATTACAATAATCCATTTTAGAGAAAATGATCGCCGAAATAGCTCTTTCAAGATTTGTTTGGGATAAAAATGGTTTAGTTTTTGCTAAGAGTTTTAAGTGAAAGAAACTAGATCTAACCACAGAGTTTATTTGTTTATCCATTTTTAACTCCGAGTCAAAAATAAAACCAAGGCTTTTTACCTTTTCAGAGATTGCAACTGCCAGGGGGGTATCTTTTAGTCGTTCGGTTGGGTTTTATCCGATACCAGTACCTACTCTGTATTTTTTAAACGGTTCCGGTGCCTAAACGGTTCTTGAAACGGTACTTAAGAAAACGAAACTGCACACACTTTATCAAAAAATAATACCCTTTTATTTACAGGGCCAAACTGGACACAATATTAACGTAAATCTTTAAACAATAAATACAAATAATAATAAAACCAATATAAAATAAAAATTCACATTTACATATCATCAAATAAAACAATATTGTATCAAACAATGTAATAATACTGGAGATTAATAGAGATTACTAGCGGGAGAGCTGCCAACTCTCACGCATTGACTGTGAGACTCACGCATTTGACCCTTTTCACACAGGAAAATCGCGGACAAAGAGGACGACAAGGTTACTTTGATATGGAACAAATCCACAACTGTCAGATTCTGTCAATATTTTTACGAGATTCACACAATAAATAACGTTTTGGCTCTTTGAAATGTGACCGATCGCTGTAGCGCGTCAGTTCAAACGGCACGTGATACAGCAGCCTACAAATCCAAATCCACTGCTTCTTAGCTATGCAGCGTTGAGTGAACCTATGAAAGAG